>CM038678.1:318152175-318720762 GCA_021605205.1 Aegilops longissima | reverse complement strand
GCCGCCACGTCAAGCCATTATAATCCGCCAGATCGGCGCTGCCTCCAGCGACATGGGGCTCCTCCGGGCAGTCGGCGCCTAAGGCCGATCTAGCTTCAGCTCGGAGACCACCTCCAACTCAGCTTTGTCTGGGCGCGCTCCCAATACTGTACACCCCCACCATCTGCGGTGGCCGTCACGAGACCCTCATTGGCAATGGCGCGGGCCTCGGCGTGCTCTCGGTTGAAACCTTCAGCCTCCTCCACATACCGCCCGGGCTTCAGCCAAGCCGAGCCCTTCTTGGCGTCGGGGCGGTTCAGCCGGCTCCTGGGCAGATCCATCTTCCGGTGACCTTCGGCACCTACGAAAACTTCCGCATGGAGCTAATCGACTTCGACATCGCCCCCATCGGCCTCCCATACAACGCCATCCTCGGCTACCCAGCACTAGCCTGATTTATGGCCGCGACTCACTCCGCGTACAACCTAATGAAGATGCCCGGGAGCAGCGGCGTCCTCACCGTGTCCGGAGACACCGGGGATGCATTGCAAGTGCTCAAGCTCGTCTTCAAGACTGCGGCGGCGGCACAACCCACCGACTTAGACGCCCCTGGGCCCAAGGGGGCTGCGCCGACCAAGAAGAAGCAACTGTTCACCCAAGACAAGGCAGAAACCAAACAGATATCGGTCACGAGGACGGATCCACTAACGCCACCTTCACCATAGGCGCCAACCTCCAACCCGAAAGCAGAGAGGCCCCGATCAAGTTCCTACGCCGAATAAGAAGGTATTCACATGGGAACCTGATCGGTTGGCGGGGATCCCGAGAGGCGTGTCGAGCACCACCTCAACGTGTGCCCCAACGCACGCCGTGAAGCAAAAAAAGCAGGCAGCATTCCAATCAAAAGCAGGCTTTCATCGCCCAAGAGACCCGCAAGCTGGAAGCGGCAGGGTCATCCGCGAGGTCCGATACCAGATTGGTTGGCCAACCCGGTTGTCATGCCAAAGAAAGGGGGAAGGAACGCATGTGTGTCGACTTCACCAACCTCAACAAAGCCTCGCCCGCAGGATCCATTCCAGCCCTCAGATCGATCGGATCGTCGATTCCACCGCCGAAAAGCGACCTGTTATGTTTCTCGGATGCCTTCTCCGCTATCACCGAGATCAAGATGGCGGTAGAAGACATGGAAAACGGCTTTCGACCTCAGCGGAGTGTACTGCTACACATGCATGCTGCCTGGCTGCGCAATGCAGAGCGACCTTTCAGCGGCTGATGCACATCACCTTGGGCCCGCAGCTTGGGGAATGTTGAGGCTTACGCCGATGACATTGTGGTGAAGTCTCGGGAGGTCGAACCTGATACAAGACTGGAGGAAACCTTCATGAGCCTCAACGCAGATCAACCTGCGGCTCAACCCGGAGAAGTGTGTGTTTGGGGTCCCCTGCAAGCTCTTGGGCTTCCTTGTGTCCCATCGGGCATCGAGGCTAACCCAGAAAAGGTCAAGGCAGTCGAGGACATGAGCTCGCTGAAGACCCTCAGAGAAATGCAGAAGCTCACTGGGTGCTTGACCGCACTAGGACGCTTCATCTCCAAGTTGGGGGAACGAGCGCTACCCTTCTTCAAGCTAATGAAGAAAAAGGGCCCTTTGAATGGATCAAGAGGCCGACAAAGGCGTCCAAGATCTCAAAAGGTACTTAACCAGCCCTCCCAGAATGGTGGCTCCGCCCCCAAGAGCCCTGGTGTTTCACCTTGCAGCCACCCCTACTGCTAGCGCAGCCCTGGTGGCGGTTAGGCAGGAGCGTTGGACCAAAGCCGTGGCAGCTGCCCGGGTCAAAGCGAAGCAGGATCAAGGGGGCCTCACAGAGACCACTACCACAACCAAGAAGGATCAGCTATCATAGGACGCTGACACGAACAGAAGAGACCCCTCCCCCTGACGACCAGCCACTGGGGGCTCCACTATCCCAGGAGGCGCCACGGCTTCCGGAGGACGCCAACAACACCAACACTCCCAACCTCGTCGAACACCCTGTGTACTTCGTCAACACAGTGTTGCGGGGCGCGAGGGCGCTGTACCCCATGCCCCGTAAACTCCTCCTCAGCTCTTAGTGGCCTCGCGCAGCTGCGGCACTATTTTCGTGGCCATCCCATCAAGGTTGTCTCGGCATACCCTTGGAAAGGGTGCTCAGAGCCCTAACTCGGCCGGAAGAGTCGTTGAGTGGAACATCGAGTTGCAAGCGTTTCAGCTAGAATTCAGCACCACCAGAGTCATCAAGGGAGCCGCTTAGCAACTTCGTGGCGGAATGGACGGCGCGCGCGGGCCTCAAGGCTGATGAGGATCGATCCCTCTTCTCGGGAAGCGAGGCACCGGACGGTTGGATCATGTACTTCGATGGAGCATTCTCCAGACACGGCGCGGGAGCTGGCGCAGTGCTTATATCTCCTACTCAAGACAAGCTCTACTACGCGCTGCCAGCTCTGTTTCCAGCATGGAGAAAAGGTCTCCAACAACATAGCAGAATATGAGGGCCTGATAGCAGGCCTGAAGGCCGCGGTTGCCCTGGGAGTGAAGCGCCTTACCATCAAGGGTGATTCACAACTCCTCGTCAACTTCTCCAACAAAGTATACGAGCCGAGGGATGAGCACATGGAAGCCTACCTCGCGGAGGTCCGCAGGATGGAGAAGCAATTCTGGAGACTGGAGCTGCAGCATGTGCCTCGTGGCACCAATCAAGAGTCTGACGACACCGCCAAGAGGGCATCCAGGCGGCTACCTCAGGAGCTCGGCGTCTTCGAGGAGCGGCTCTTCAAGCCCTCGGCAACGCCATCGCTGTCAAGCATGGTGCAGCCTCGGGAAGAGCCCCCAGTCACACTGCCTCGGAGCCCCGTGCTCAGGCCCGGCCTCGGGGCGCGTCTACTCCTAACACTGGAGCCTCGGGAGGGTGCTTGGATCACGAGCTCCGAGCTACTCGCGCAAGGGACCTTGCGGAAAAGGAGGTGGAAGCGGAGCGTGTGGCGCGACAAGCCACGGCATCTTGCATCGTGGATGGAGAGCTCTCCGGGCGACCAAATGATGTGTCCTGCGTTGCATATCCAGGAGCAAGGGAAGGAGCTGCTTTGGCGGATATACGGTGGAGACTGTGGGCATCATTCGTCATCACGGACCCTCGTTGGCAAGGCGTTCCGCAACGGGTTCTATTGGCCCACTGTGCTCAATGATGCCATGGAACTGGTGAAGGCTTGCGAGGCCTGCCAATTCCATGCCAAGCAGATCCATTAGCCGGTGAGAGGTCTGCAAACTATACCCTTGTCGTGGCCATTCGCAGTCTGGGGGCTGGATATCCTGGGCCCGTTTCCTCGGGCGCCAGGGGGCTATCGTTACCTCTACATCGTCGTGGACAAGTTCACCAAGTGGGCTGAAGTGGAAGCCGTCCGCACCATCCCCGCAGGTTCAGCGGTCAAGTTCATCAAGGGCATCGTGAGTCGGTTGAGTGCCGAACGCATCATCACCGACAACGGTTCGCGGTTCACGATAACCTCTTCAAAACATACTGTGTGCTAACCTTGGGGCGCAGGTATGCTATGCTTGATGGCGCACCCACGGAGCAACGGTCAGCCGAAAGGGCCAACGCAAAGGTCCCGAGGGGCCTCAAAACAGGACATTCAAGAAGAAGTCGGAGGCTGCGGGCGAGGCTGGTACGATGAGCTTCAGTCCCTGTTGTGGTCCATCCGCAGGACCACGACCAAGCCGACTGGCGAGACCCCGTTCTTCTTGGTCTATGGAGCTGAAGCAGTCCTCCCTCACGAGGTCAGACGTCGTTCCGCACGGGTCCTGGCCTTCGACGAGGCGCAACAGGACGCCATGCGGGGGACGGACCTCGTGCTGGGGTACCAACAAGCACTGCGGCGATACCACTGCCGCAACATTCGCCCCAGGACTCTTGAGGTAGGGGACCTCGTGCTCAGACGGGTTCTCTCCGGGGAGGGACTGCATAAGCTTTCTCCCATGTGGGAGGGCTCATTCAAGGTTGTTCATGTTTCGAGGCCCGGCTCCGCTTGAGACTCGAGGAGGTGTGCCCGTCCAGAACACGTGGAACATCCAGCACCTCTGGAGGTTTTACCCCTAAAAAGGCCCAGTGCCTGTGAAGAAGGCGAATGCCTGTGAAGTTGTTGCGTTTTGGAAAAGGCCCAGTGCCTGTGAAGAAGGCGAACGCCTGTGAAGCTTATCTTTCTGAGAAAGGCCCAGTGCCTGTGAAGAAGGCGAATGCCTGTGAAGTTGTTGCATTTTGGAAAAGGCCCAGTGCCTGTGAAGAAGGCGAACGTCTGTGAAGCTTATCTCTCTGAGAAAGGCCCGGTGCCTGTGAAGAAGGCCAACGCCTGTGAAGCTCGCCGCCCGTGACACTCTCATGTAATAATGAGTTGGGGCTGTACACGCCCGGAGTTTCGAGGCGCAGGCCTCGGGCCTGGGCTCCCTCCACGCCCAATGGCAGCACTTAGCTCATACTGGTGAGAAGACGTCGAAGACTAGATTAGGTGCGGGACGCGCTTTTTCATTTGCTTTCTGCAGTTGGCTTGTTCATTCCCATTTGAAGTTTTATTGAAGGTGTTGCCATCTTTGGCTTGCGACTCTTTGCCTTCTTAGCTCTCCTACCTCGATTTCTCTCGCATGAGTCTCATGAGGGAGCAACGGGGCGCCCTCGTGAGTGTTTTCTGTCCCTCTTGTGTTTGAGGCTTCCTAACGGGTTCACTACGGAGCACCCCTCCAAATTGCGCCCCACGGGCACCGCGACGCTGAACACAGGACCTGGGTCGGTCGCCTCCATGACTAAGGCCGGAAACTACCTCTCCTGGCTAATCTTTGCAGGGCATGAAGCGTTCGACAAGACCTCGGCCTCGGAGGCGAAGACCGCGACAGTCGACCCCAAGCTAAGTAATTTCTGGCAGCAGCGTGTGGCATGTAAGTCTAATACAAAAATAGCGGAAATAGTACGATAATTAAACAGCAACATTCCAAGCACGCCCCCGCGGGGCCCTACACTACTGTCTACTTGCGCAGGAAAAGGAAAATAACATGACAGGCGCGGCTCGCTTGACACCAACTCGCGGCGGAAGCTTGAACTGCCTCCGGAGCTCAAGCGGACTCCCTCTCGCGCTTCATCGAGGCGCGACGGCGCGCGGACCCGCTACCTCCCTCCAGGCGGGCGCGGCTGCGCGGAGGCAGGTCACGGCCACCGCTGGAGGAGCCGCTGTCCGAAGAAGAGTCGCCGAGGCTTGACGAACCCCGAGCGCCGCCGACCACGCGCGCGCCGTCATCTTCGTCCCGATCGCCGCTGGGTTAGGCCCACGGCAGCGGTCGTCGCCCTCGGGCAGCATCCAGCGGCGACCGTCTTCCCGAACACCCTCACGTAGAGGTGGCGTCGCCGTCGAACTTGAAGTGCAGGGTGCACCGTCGGCTCAGACCTCGGCGGGCAAAGCGCTTGCCCGGCCGTGGGTCGAGGCCACGCTCGATGGCGGAGACCTCGGTGAAGCCAGGAGGCCCGGCTGCAACAACCGTCCGCTTGAGCGAGGCGCCCGGGCGCGCCGCCAGAAGTTCACCTAAAAGGAAGGGAAGCTGGAGCGAGTGCTGGTTGGCTCCACCGACCATATGACAAACTCCGGCAGCACCCTTTGCCGAATGGAAGCTGCCTAGGGGTCGCGGCAGAAGGCCGCGCCCGTCAGGGGCACGAAGCCCATCACCGCTCGGGAGATCACCTCCACGGCCGTGAGAAGCCGCTATGGGAACCACAGGGTGCTTGCGAGGACGGCCTCGACCGCGCTTGGCTGGGGGAGAGTCAGGCTCCACCTGGCGGGCCTTTCCCTTCTCCGCGGCCGAGAACCTCTTTGGCGGAGCCATGGAGAAGAAGGAGAAGCAAGAAGAGATGGACCGGAAGGGCACGCACTGTTCCGTACTTATAACCGGGGAAGACCAACGGACGACCTCCACGATCACAGGTAATCATGACCCGCTTTGCATGCAGGGACTCGTCAATTCATGCAGTCGCCGAGGTGTCGTGGTGAAGTGGGGACGCCCACGTCCCATCAACCGCCACACGGCGCCCAAGGCCGCAGGCTATTAGGGCCTGCGGCGCTTCACACTTGCCCCTTCGCTTCTGCTTCACCAAGTCCAGCGCCGCCTTGGGCCCGGGGCTCTGCCGGTGTTCTGAAGCAGGGGTACCCAGAGTTGCCACTGCTGCCTCTTGGCGTGGCTCAAGGGGTGGCCCAGCACGGCCCATCTTCATCAGCACAAGCTCAAGACCCTCGCGAGGGGCCATGCCTCGCGGGGCGGACGACAGGAAGTGATGCGGAGCATCCTATGGACATCACCATGTCAAGAGTCCATTGGGAAAGTGACACGTGCCACATCTACTTCATGCATACAAAGGTGAATCATCTCCTTTACACGTGTTCACTTGCACCCTTCGGGGATGGTATACTACTTGACCCCTCTCTCGTGTGCATACTTAGGTGTGGCGGAGCTACACATTCATCATGGAGGAGTCAGCGCAAGAGAACAACTACACCATCCAAGGCGGAAGCTTTGGAAGGGAGAAGGAAGCGCCAAGAAGAAGGCAACAGCTCCCGAGGCGACCCGTGCGCCGGGCCCCTCCGACCCGTGCCCACGGGCCTCCCAGTGGCGGTCTGAAGACCCCGTGCGCCGCAGGCGTGTACAGGTGCTCACGGGACCCCCGTGTCCACGGGCCTCCACGGACCCGTCGTGCGCACGGGCTCATGCGTCAGGTCTCTGGATACCCCGTGCGCACGGGCTCCACTTACCCCGTGTGCACGGGGCCTCCTGTGCGTGGCTGTTGGGCTTGGCCCTTGTATCCCCATCTCGTCCCTGCTTACCCCTTCAACCCTTGGACCTATATATACTCCCCTTCCTCCTCCATTTAGTGGTAGCTAAGGATTAGATCTAAACACTAGAGCTTAGCTCATGTATCTCCCCTTGTGGGATTTCTCTTGAGAGAGAGACACTCCATTGGAGTTCAAGGCCTCCATTGGAGAAGATCCCTAGGGATTCAAGCCCCCCTTCGTGGGAAGATCCTTCTAGGATTCAAGCCCTCATCTCCTTCATAGGATTTGGGATGAACTTTACCATGTATCTTATTTCCCTTTGTTGTTCATATACCTTGTGGATCTTATGTGTTTGATTGTCTAGTGGATGTGTGATTGGACTTGTTCTTGAGTGTTCCTCTTGTTTTCCCTCTTGTTTTCATCTTGTTATTGGGGATTCCCCCTCCAATTCGTGGAAGATCTCCCCATAGGGTTCCAGCCTACATCATCTTGGTATCATGAGCCATGGTTGATCACGAAATTGGAGCCCCCTCTTTGTTTTCTAGCCTTGTTTTGTTGATTTTGTCCTAAATTCGAAAATTCCCCACCAAAAATAGCCCCAAATTTTTTTGTGATTTGTTGGTTTAGTGTTGATTTTGTTGGATTTGATCCATGGATTCAGTGTTTAGCAAGTAGATCCACCCCTCTACCACCTTCCCCTACCTTCCATCACTCGAATTTGACCTCACCTTGGATTTTCCCCTCGGATCCGGAGCAGTTCGTCCGCTCTCAGAGGACCCCGTGCACACGGGGCATCGGGACCCCGTGCAAACGGGCCCAGTGCACTGCGGGCTGTCGGACGCGTCGCCTGACCCTTCCAAAGGCGTTTCTTCCGCGGTGCCTTCCACCTCCCACCCTCCCATACCACCCCCACTACTCCCCAATCACGAGATCCATCCGCTTGGAGTCAGATCGGGACGAAATCCGCCAAACCCGCATGTCCCAGGTGACCCCGTGCCCTCGGTGTGTGTACCATGCACACGGGACCCCGTGCCCACGGGCCCTAGACCCCGTGCGCACGCCCCCCCCCCCCAGGCCAGCCACGAGCAGTTCATAGTTTTGCCCATAACTTCCACATCCGGATTCCGATTGTCGCGTTCTTTAGCTTGTTGGGTAGCTATTGACATCCACCATCCACCTAGTTAGGTTCCAACACCATTTGACTCCATCAAAATTTTGACTCTTTGGCATCTTTGCCTAGTACTTCCACCACATCATCCGCATAGCCACCACCATAGCCTTCCGCAACTTAACCCAATTTTGTTTGAGCTTGTTTGAGTTGTGTGTTGTGTATCCTAAGGTGTTTCGGCTACTTAGGGACGACAACTTCAACATTGACTCGCATAACCCATCACTCCACTTCCGCATTGCCTAGTGCAACACCACCGCTTCCCGCTACCACCATTTGACTTTTGTCCTTGAGATTTTGAGTTCGCGGTTTTTCCGTTTCCTAAGGTGTTTCAGCTACTTAGGGACGAGTCTCCTTCATATTGGTATCTACATCAAGAACACCGCCACTCATCATCGCAAAGGACGGTAACCTCGACGACACCATTGTACATTCCCCTTGCAATTGCATTGATAACCCCTAGCCCATTTTGCGTTACTTGCCTATCGAGACTAGCCATTTGAGTATTGTCGGTCCACGTTACTTGTGCACACTAGCGATCTACACCATTCATTGCATACATACCATATCATATTGGTATCATATCATCCATTGTGTCCAAATATCGTTCCCGCATATACACAATAGCTATCTTGGTTTGTGCATTGTGCAAAAGTGGCCATAGAGAAAAAAAAAGAATAAGCTTTTGAGCAAAATAAAAGAGAGCAAAGAGCTTGTAAGCAAGTGCCATAGCATCATACCCCATTGCACATAAGATTGTCATATCCGATCATCTTGGATAATCTTGAGAGAACACCGGGAACCATACATATATAGCATACTTGGGATAGAAAGTTTATCCATTTTGCATCTTATAGGTTGTGCATAAGTGTCGTATCCGCCTTTTGAGCAATCGTGCTAGCGTCTCTCTTGAGTTGTGCAACACGAGCATTTTGGGTGGATTCCACATTTTGAGCTCACTCCTTGGTTGCACTACCCCATTTATCTATCCGTGTGTGTGTTTCCGTGTGCCATTCTTTGCTATTGGTCTACTTGTTTCACTTGCGAATTTGTGAATCTTTTCCAACATTATTGACTCTTGCTAACATTTTGCATTAAATTTTTGTGCCACTATCCTCACCAAGCTCTACCATAAGCTTTACTTGATAGGTGTGAGTGAATAAGTCCGGTACCAATTCCACTGTTCTTTCATCTCACATTGAGTGAAACGAGATACATCCTCAACTTTGGGAAAAGGTAACTTGGTATTGTTTATCTCATTTCCTACTCACCTCTACTCGAGTCTTGTGATGGATAGGCAAGGCATTTCACCTTCGATCTACAACAACGACGAGTTCGATGCTATGAAGAACTTCATTGACGCCAAGATGGACAAGCGCATGGAGGAGCTCAAGGCCCTCATCAAGTCCTACAAGTGATCTTCCTCATCTTCGAGAAGACGCCCAAGTGCAAAGACTCCCGAGCTACCATCTCCGACAAGTACACACAAGCATCGGCATTGACAAGACCATGAAGAGCACACTTCTGGACGAGAGTTGGCTTCTCTGCCACCCCCGTGCCCACGGGCCTTCGACCCCCGTGCACACGGCCTCCAGCACCCCCATGCGCACGGGCTATACAGAGCCGCGACATCAACCCCAAGACTATGGCGTCTTCAACACCGATGGCATCTTCGCCAAGTGACTACAAGGAATCTTCGCCTTCGGACATATGGCATCTTCGCCTACTCCACGAGCTCAAGTCCACTACTCCCTCGAGCTACTACGACCTCGACACCGACCACAAGATTCCTTTCTATGGGACTCAAGAACCCGAGGAGTACCTTGAGTGGGAGCGTTTGATGGACGACTACCTCAAGCTACATCAAGTCCCTTCCGAAGATCAAGTGAAGTGCGCCACAAGAAACTTCCACGACTACGCCTCGACATGGTGGCTTCACACACCTTCCGGGAGCTACGAGATGAGTTGGCCCAAGACGAAGAGAGCTTTGCGGCAAGAGTTCGTGCCTCCAACCTACACGGAACAACTTCGACGCCAATTGGAGCACACCGTCCAAGGATCCAAGTCAATCGACGCGTACTTCAAGGAGATGAAGATTGCCTTGCGACGAGCCGGCGTGGAAGACCCCATTTCGATGAAGTTCCACTTAATGATGGGATTGAACAACGACATCTCCAAGACTATCTTCCTCGAGAACTACAAGTCCATCGACGACTACTACATTGGTGCTATCAAGGCGGAACAAGAACTCATGAAGGCCAAGGCTTCTCCACCCCAAGCAAACTTCATGGCAACCAAGCTCTACGACAAGCATGAGGCTAGTACCCTGTAACGCCCCGGATTCGATGCACCAGGTGTCATTCAGTTATTCGCTGTCTTTGCCATGTCATGTGCTTGCGTGTTGCTCTTTGCCATGTCATCATCTGCATTTCATATCATGTCTTCATGTGCATTTCATTTGCATACGTGTTCGTCTCATGCATCCGAGCATTTTCCCCGTTGTCCGTTTTGCAATCCGGCACTCCTATGTCTCCCGGCGCCCCCTTTTGCCTCTTTTCATGTGCGGGTGTTAAACGTTCTCGGAATAGACCGAGGGTTGTCAAGCGGCCTTGGTATAGCACCGGTAGACCGCCTGTCAAGTTTCGGATCATTTGGAGGTCGTTTGGTACTCCAACGGTTAACCGGGTAACCGCAGAAGCCTCTTTTGTGTGCAGCCCAACACCCTTTTCAAAGTGGCCCAAAACCCACCAAACTCCCATCCATGCTCTCGGTCGTTCGATCACGATCGCGTGGCCGAAAACCGCACCTCATTTGGACTCTCCTAGCTCCCCCTACCTATATATATGCCCTTCCCCCCGAAATTCGCGGTCTAAATCCCCCCTAACGCTAGCCTCCACCTACCTCCGCCGCCGGACATGTCCATTTTCCGCCGGACACACCCGCGCCGCCGCCCGCAGCCACTCCCGCGCCGCCACGTGTCGCTCCGCCGCCCTCCGTCGCCCGCGGCCATGGGCCCAGGAGGGCTCAGCGAGCCCGCCGCCCGCCCACTCCTCCGCCTCCCGGGCCGAGCCGTCCGATCCCGCTCCGCCCGCCCGGCCTTCATCGCCTTCATCTCCGGCCGCCCCGGTGGGAAGGTCGCCAGCGCCGACCTCGCCACCGTCGGCAAGCGTCCTCCGCCTTCTCCCCATCGCCTCCTCGCCGGCGTGGACCCGCCGCCGCGATGCCCCTCGTCCGGCCCGCCCGCCTCCGTCGCCCGGCGCGGCACCGCCATCCGCCGCCCGGCGCGCGCCACCGACCTCGCTGGATCCACCTCGTCGCCCGGCCGTTCCTTCGCCCGGAGATGCGCGTGCCGCCGCCTCGCCGCCGGATCCGGTCCAGAGCGGGACGGATCCGGCCGCCCGCTTCTCCCGGCCCTTCCCGACCTCGCGGCCTCCTCCGGCCCCTCCTCCTCATTCCGGCCGTCGTCCCCGTCGTCTCAGGCGAGATCCGGCTTGCCTCGGAATCCGTGCCCGCAGGTTGACTTTTCCCCTCCCCCAAAATTCACTAAGTCCCGAAATCTGCAGTAATTTTCATGCATTTTCATCGCATCATAACTCTGCACCCGTAGCTCCGTTTGGCGCGTGTAATATGTCAAATTGTTCGCCTCGAAGAGTACACCATTTCATATCATTGCGTCATTTTCATTTGAGCTCATCTTGATGCCCGAAATGCTGTTGGAAGAGTGCTATGTGATGTTAGTTTCTGATTCTTATCAGAACATGCACTTTTGTCATTTTTGCCAGTGCACCCTATGAACTTGAGTCCTACATGTGTTATGTAATATGCCATGCCATCTTTCCAGGGGTGTAGGCCATGTATTTTTGTGATCTATGTGGTGACTAGCACAAGCATGCAAACTAGGTGTCCTGATGTTGCTGATTTCAGCCCTGTTTTGCTGATATTTTTATGCCATGTAAACTTGATGCTACAGAGAGATCCATGCATATTTTGAGATACTTCAGTAAGGATGTTTTGTTAAACATGCCTTGCTCTATCCATCCATGCCCTTGTTTGCAATTATGGAGTGCCATAGCTTGAGTAAATCGAGCTCTACTTTTGCTATAAAATGTTTCCTGGCAGGTTGTTTACATGTTATTCAATTTTGCCAAGGTTGTTGTGGTTGATCCTTGCATGCTATGATGTTGTTCTTGCCATGTACAGCTCCTATGCCATGTCTTCTTACTGTTGGTTTCCTTGCCATGCCATGTATTGCTTTGTGCTGAGTGTTTCAAGCTCACCAACATGCCTACTCATTGTTGTTCCTGCCATGTTCAAATCTGTAATATAACTTGCCATGTTTACATGGGTGCCATCATATTTTCTGATCCTTTTTGGCTTATGGTCAGTAAAGGACTTGTGTTATATGCTTTGAGTAGATTCATGTCATGCCTTTGTTTGCCATGATAAGTTCCTGTAACATGTTGTTTGATAGCTCTAAATAGTGCAACCTGATGTTATTTCTGCCAATGCCTGAAACTGTTATTATTTGCAATCTTGCCATGTCATTTTGAGCATGTTCTAGTTGTTTCTGGAGATAGCTCAGTGTTCATGTTTTGTAATGCTTTACCTGTACATCATGCCCATGCCTTTTGTTCTCATGTTGAGATGCTGTAGCTTGTTGTTTTGATGCTTGCAATATGCCTACTTGCTGTTATGGATGATTGTTGTCATATCTTGTATAGGGTGTATGTGTTGAACCGTTGCTCCGTTTTGAGTGTGCTCTAAATGAAACTTGCTTGATTTTGCATGTAGTTTCATATTATCATGTTGCATCCTTGTTTTGAGGTGTTTGCTTGATGTTTGTATGCATTTTGCATCAATGCCATGTTTATCTAGTTTTGCTCATATCTTCTAGGCCGTAGCTCCGAATCTAATGAACTTTATATGTAACTTGACTAGAATTTCGTGTAGATCATCGTGGTGCATCTTAACTTGCTGTTTAACAACTTGAACATAAGGTTTATTCAGATCTGGACCAATTTCTAAATTTGCATATGAGGACTTACCGGAATTGTTATATGTTGTTCCCGGCCTCATTTAAACTTGCCTTGATGTGTTGCTCTTGTTTGCATCATCTCTTGCCATGAGTAGCCTCATCTAGATTTGTCATGCATCATGCTTGTTTGTGCATCATGCCTTGTTCTTGTGTGGTGTGTTTACCATGTTGTGTGCTTCTTCTTGTTAGTTCCCGTTTCGTTGCGATCGTGAGGATTCGTTCGTCTACGCTTGGTTCGGCTTCATCCGTTCGTCTTCTTCATGGACTCGTTCTTCTTCCTAGCGGGATTTCAGGCAAGATGACCGCTACCCTGGATCTCACTACTATCATTGCTATGCTAGTTGCTTCGTTCTTTCGCTATGCTTGCGTTACCTATCACTTCTTTGCTCAAGCCTACCTAATTGCCATGTCAGCCTCTAACCTTTTGCACCCTTCCTAGCAAACCGTTGTTTGGCTATGTTACCGCTTTGCTCAGCCCCTCTTATAGCGTTGTTAGTTGCAGGTGAAGATGAAGTTTGTTCCTTGTTGGAACATGGAGATGTTGTTCCTTGTTGGAACATGTTTACTTGTTGGGATATCACAATATATCTTATATTATTAATGCATCTATATACTTGGTAAAGGGTGGAAGGCTCGGCCTTATGCAGTGTTTTGTTCCACTCTTGCCGCCCTAGTTTCCGTCATATCGGTATTATGTTCCCGGATTTTGCGTCCCTAACGCGGTCGGGTGATTTATAGGACCCCTTGACAGTTCGCTTTGAATAAGACTCCTCCAAAAAGGCCCAACATTGGTTTTACCATTTGCCTCACCTAGCCCTTTTTCCCTTGGGTTTCGGAGCCCAAGGGTCATCTTATTTTACCCCCGGCGGTGCTCGTCGTGAGTGTTGGTCCAAACCGTCGACCGCGGTGGTGTACCGGGGCAACTCGGGTTCGCCTATCGGAAGTTTGGACAATCCGGTGTGCCCGAGAACGAGATATGTGCAGCTCCTATCGGGTTTGTCGGCACATTCGGGCGGCTTTGCTGGTCTTGTTTTATTCTTCGAAATGTCTTGTAGCCGGATTCCGAGACTGATCGGGTCTTCCCGGGGAGAAGGAATATCCTTCGTTGATCGCGAGAGCTTATCATGGGCTAACTTGGGACACTCCTGCAGGGTATATACTTTCGAGAGCCGTGCCCGCGGTTATGTGGCAGATGGGAATTTGTTAATATCCGGTTGTAGTAAACTTGAAGCAAAACTCTCCTAAAATACACCAACCGTGTGCGTAACCGTGAGTGTCTCTTTTCGGGGTTGATCGAGAGGAGAACACGGTTTCTGGGTTATGTCTGACGTAAGTAGGAGTTCAGGATCACTTCTTGATCATTGCTAGTTGACGACCGTTCCTTTGTTTCTCTTCTCGCTCTCATTTGCGTATGTTAGCCACCATATATGCTTAGTCGCTGCTGCAACCTCACCACTTTACCCCTTCCTTTCCTTTTAAGCTTTGCTAGTCTTGATACCCATGGTAATGGGATTGCTTGAGTCCTCGTGGCTCACGGATTACTACAACACCGATTGCAGTACAGGTTTATGATGATCATGATGTGAGGCGATGTTTGCTTGTATTGGATCTCTTCTTACGCTTCTTCTTGATCGGGGATAGGTTCGGTCGCAGCCTGGGCTAGCAGGTGGATATCGTTTGAGCTTCATTTATGTTTCATCCGTAGTGGGATGTTGATCTTGTATATGATGTTGATGTATTCTTGTGGCATTTGTGTCTTATGTATGTATCCCCACTATTATGTAATGTTGATGTAATGATATCCACCTTGCAAAAGCGTTCCAATATCTTGGTCTATCCTTGGTGGGACCGTCGAGTTCCTTTGGATAGGGTCGCATATTAGGCGTGACAAGTTGGTATCGAGCCTCGACCGACCTTAGGAGCCCCCTTGATTGATCGTGTAGTTTGGCCGATGTTGAGTCTAGAAGAAAACTGTTTTCAGAGTCTAGTTATATCGGAGAGTAGGAATTCTTTTTACTCCTCTGCCCCTTCGTCGCTCTGGTGAGGAATCTTGACGTAGGTGTTTCGAACTACTCCTCTTCCCCTTCAAATTTTTCTTTAGGTTCACGCAGTTGGTTTTCCGGTAGTTGTTCCTCAGCTCTTTTATCCGGTGCATTTTCTCGTCAAGTTGACTCGAGCCTCTTCATCTTTGAGTTCAATCCCCAGTTGTTTTCTTTTCCCACCCGCCCTCCCTTCTTCCTCTCGGAACCGGAGTTCATGATCGAGTATCCATCCTACTCGTGTGAAGTTTTTGCTCTCTCTCCTCAATGATTTCAACCAGTGTTTTTTCTCTTCAAGATATTCGTCGTTTCCCCTTCCAAGTTGTCTTTGTTTTCCCGCCCTCCCACCCTATTATTCCCGGAGTTCGAGTTTCTTCTGACCAGCTATCTCATTCGTGCGGAACCTCTTCAGTCTTCCCTCAATCATTTCAACCGGTGAATTCTCGTCTCGTTTGACATTCTTCATCTCTTTTCCGGTGGATTCAATTCAAGTTTTTCGGGTTAATCATATTCTTTTCCTTCGAAGTGTTCTCTTTGCTCGTTCGTCTCTCGTCAGTTTATCCTTCCGGAGTGTTCAAGACATCTCAGGAGATTTGTCTGTGTTTGAATTAATTCGAGGTTGTCACCTCAGTCAAATATTTCAGTTCTTCCGGTGCATTATCTATCTGTTCAACAATCCTTTCCAACGGTGTTTTCTCTTCAGTGGGCCCTAACCCACAGGTCTTTTCCCAGGATCTTACCTGACTCTTCTAATTTCCCCGGAGCTATTCTCAATTATTTTTGAAGTTTGACGTAAGTTTGAATATCATCAGTCACATGCCTTTTCCAAGATCGATTTCGAATCATTTCATTGTTGACTCAACCTCTTTGCTTTTCTTTCTACCGGAGTACCTCAGTTATTTGGTGGTGTTCCTCGTCATCATTTCAAGATTGAAGAAGAGTTTTCCCTCTAAATCTTGTCCGTTCTCCCGGAGATTCGCAGTGCTAGCTCGATGTTATCCTATCTAGTTGTTTCCAGTTGTGCAATTCTTTTCATCCATCCGGAGTATTTCAGGAGTTGTTTTCCGTCTCGATCATCCGGAGGTCATCTTTTCGAAATATTGCTTCGTTCCAAGTTTTCAAATTCGTTCTCCAATTATTCCTTATTCGTGCCCCTCCGTTCGTCTCAATATTCTTCCGGTGCTTCGTTCAAGTATTCTTCTATCAGTTCGCGATCTCTTTGTTCTCTTGCATTTTAATTCCCTCAAGTATCTCCGTGCTTCTCTAATTCTTCCCGGTGATTCATTCTCTTTCATCAGTCATTTCCAAATTCTTACGGTGGTTCGTTCAAGATTATTTTCTTTGTTTATCATATTAATCCATTCGTTCTTTTCAACCTACCGGTGATTCATGAAGTCCTTCTCAAGTTTGCGATATGTGACTTCTCAATTCCTTTTCAAGAAGAATAAGTAATATGCAAAATCCATTGCTTGTCATCAATGTAATTTGATGAAGGATAAGCATACAATAAATCTTATTCTTATTTTATCCAAGTGATTAATCCTTTTTCTTCGGAGTTTGTTCTTGAGGAATAAATTCTAGTTCCAAGTGTTTTCATCTTTTCTTATCCGGAGTTCAGTTTCCTCGGCCATTTCGTCGGAACCTCCATCGGAATCATCGCAAGGCTCATCTTATTCTTTCATCCTTCATTCCTATCTCATCATCTTTTGTCACCGGAGTCCTTCATGGTGGTTCTTCATGATTTAATTCTTTCTTCAAGAGTTCATCAAGATTTTGTTGGCGGAGTTCAAGTATCTTTTCTTCTTGCATCTCTAAGTGTAATTAATTCTACGTATTCTTTTGAAGTGAAGTTTTGCATTTCTTCGTTCTTTTCAGCTATTCAATCATTTCCGTTTATGGCCGGTTATCACCTTATGATCTTGAGATGTTACCTATAAGTCCACAATGAGCATATTCTTTTCGTTGTTGATTTTCTCAACAACTCCGTCCAATCCTTCCTTCTGAATTCTTTTCATTCAAACTCTTTCATTTCTTCCGGAGGCATTGCGTTGTTTATCTCGTCAAGTGTCATTCCATCTTCTGAAGCTCATGTTCTATTCTTTCCTTGTTCAACCGATGTGCTGCCTAAATCCTTTCAGTCTTATTCGTTTCTTATCAAGTTCTAACCAGAGTTGTTTCATAGTCTATCTGATTCCGTGAGCTTTTGATTCTCGTCATTCTCGTCGTTCCTCTCTTTTGCTCGAGTGCTCTCGATTCCTTGCTTCTTCTCTTCAGTTCTTGTTCCACCTCTTCCTTTTCCCTTCCGTCTCGGTCCTAAGATCTCGGGACGAGATCTCTTGTTAGTGGAGGAGTGTTGTAACGCCCCGGATTCGATGCACCAGGTGTCATTCAGTTATTCGCTGTCTTTGCCATGTCATGTGCTTGCGTGTTGCTCTTTGCCATGTCATCATCTGCATTTCATATCATGTCTTCATGTGCATTTCATTTGCATATGTGTTCGTCTCATGCATCCGAGCATTTTCCCCGTTGTCCGTTTTGCAATCCGGCACTCCTATGTCTCCCGGCGCCCCCTTTTGCCTCTTTTCATGTGCGGGTGTTAAACGTTCTCGGAATGGACCTAGGGTTGTCAAGCGGCCTTGGTATAGCACCGGTAGACCGCCTGTCAAGTTTCGGATCATTTGGAGGTCGTTTGGTACTCCAGCAGTTAACCGGTAACCGCAGGCCTCTTTGTGTGCAGCCCAACACCCTTTTCAAAGTGGCCCAAAACCCACCAAACTCCCCTCCATGCTCTCGGTCGTTCGATCACGATCGCGTGGCCGAAAACCGCACCTCATTTGGACTCTCCTAGCTCCCTCTACCTATATATATGCCCTTCCCCCCGAAATTCGCGGTCTAAATCCCCCCTAACGCTAGCCTCCACCTACCTCCGCCGCCGGACATGTCCGTTTTCCGCCGGACACACCCGCGCCGCTGCCCGCAGCCACTCCCGCGCCGCCACGTGTCGCTCCGCCGCCCTCACCACATGGCCCATGGGCCTGGGGAGGGCCACAGCCCCGCCGCCGCCAGCTCCTCCGCCTCCGGGCCCGAGCCGTCGATCCGCTCCGCCGCCCGGCCTTCGTCGCCTTCATCTCCGGCCGCCGCCGGTGGAAGGTCGCCAGCGCCGACCTCGCCGCCCGTCCACCAAGCGTCCCTCCGCCTTCTCCCTATCGCCTCCTCGCCGGCGTGGACCGCGCCACGATGCCCCTCGTCTGGCCCGCCGCCTCCGTCGCCGCCATTGTCACCGCCCATCCGCCGCCCGGCCAGCGCGCCACCGACCTCGCCGGATCCACCTCGTCCGCCCGGCGTTTCTTCGCCGGAGATGCGCGTGCCGCCGCCGCCTCGCCGCGGATCCGGTCAGGACGGACCGGATCCGGCCGCCCCGCTTCTCCCCGGCCCTTCCCCGACCTCGCCGGCCTCCTCCCGGCCCCTCCTCCTCATTCCGGCCGTCGTCCCCGTCGTCTCCGGCGAGATCCGGCTTGCCTCGGAATCCGTGCCCGCAGGTTGACTTTTCCCCTCCCCCAAAATTCACTAAGTCCCGAAATCTGCAGTAATTTTCATGCATTTTCATCGCATCATAACTCTGCACCCGTAGCTCCGTTTGGCGCGTGTAATATGTCAAATTGTTCGTCTCGAAGAGTAGACCATTTCATATCATTGCGTCATTTTCATTTGAGCTCATCTTGATGCCCGAAATGCTGTTGGAAGAGTGCTATGTGATGTTAGTTTCGATTCTTATCGAACATGCACTTTGTCATTTTTGCCAAGCACACCTATGAACTTGAGTCCTACATGTGTTATGTAATATGCCATGCCATCTTTCCAGGGGTGTAGGCCATGTATTTTTGTGATCTATGTGGTGACTAGCACAAGCATGCAAACTAGGTGTCTGATGTTGCTGATTTCAGCCTGTTTCTTGATATTTTTATGCCATGTAAACTTGATGCTACAGAGAGATCCATGCATATTTTGAGATACTTCAGTAAGGATGTTTTGTTAAACATGCCTTGCTCTATCCATCCATGCCCTTGTTTGCAATTATGGAGTGCCATAGCTTGAGTAAATCGAGCTCTACTTTTGCTATAAAATGTTTCCTGGCAGGTTGTTTACATGTTATTCAATTTTGCCAAGGTTGTTGTGGTTGATCCTTGCATGCTATGATGTTGTTCTTTCCATGTACAGCTCCTATGCCATGTCTTCTTACTGTTGGTTTCCTTGCCATGCCATGTATTGCTTTGTGCTGAGTGTTTCAAGCTCACCAACATGCCTACTCATTGTTGTTCCTGCCATGTTCAAATCTGTAATATAACTTGCCATGTTTACATGGGTGCCATCATATTTTCTGATCCTTTTTGGCTTATGGTCAGTAAAGGACTTGTGTTATATGCTTTGAGTAGATTCATTCCATGCCTTTGTTTTCCATGATAAGTTCCTGTAACATGTTGTTTGATAGCTCTAAATAGTGCAACCTGATGTTATTTCTGCCAATGCCTGAAACTGTTATTATTTGCAATCTTGCCATGTCATTTTGAGCATGTTCTAGTTGTTTCTGGAGATAGCTCAGTGTTCATGTTTTGTAATGCTTTACCTGTACATCATGCCCATGCCTTTTGTTCTCATGTTGAGATGCTGTAGCTTGTTGTTTTGATGCTTGCAATATGCCTACTTGCTGTTATGGACAGATTGTTGTCATATCTTGTATAGGGTGTATGTGTTGAACCGTTGCTCCGTTTTGAGTGTGCTCTAAATGAAACTTGCTTGATTTTGCATGTAGTTTCATATTATCATGTTGCATCCTTGTTTTGAGGTGTTTGCTTGATGTTTGTATGCATTTTGCATCAATGCCATGTTTATCTAGTTTTGCTCATATCTTCTAGGCCGTAGCTCCGAATCTAATGAACTTTATATGTAACTTGACTAGAATTTCGTGTAGATCATCGTGGTGCATCTTAACTTGCTGTTTAACAACTTGAACATAAGGTTTATTCAGATCTGGACCAATTTCGAAATTTGCATATGAGGACTTACCGGAATTGTTATATGTTGTTCCCGGCCTCATTTAAACTTGCCTTGATGTGTTGCTCTTGTTTGCATCATCTCTTGCCATGAGTAGCCTCATCTAGATTTGTCATGCATCATGCTTGTTTGTGCATCATGCCTTGTTCTTGTGTGGTGTGTTTACCATGTTGTGTGCTTCTTCTTGTTAGTTCCCGTTTCGTTGCGATCATGAGGATTCGTTCGTCTACGCTTGGTTCGGCTTCATCCGTTCGTCTTCTTCATGGACTCGTTCTTCTTCCTAGCGGGATTTCAGGCAAGATGACCGCTACCCTGGATCTCACTACTATCATTGCTATGCTAGTTGCTTCGTTCTTTCGCTATGCTGCGTTACCTATCACTTGCTGCTCAAGCCTACCTAATTGCCATGTCGACCTCTAACCTTTTGCACCCTTCCTAGCAAACCGTTGTTTGGCTATGTTACCGCTTTGCTCAGCCCCTCTTATAGCATTGTTAGTTGCAGGTGAAGATGAAGTTTGTTCCTTGTTGGAACATGGAGATGTTGTTCCTTGTTGGAACATGTTTACTTGTTGGGATATCACAATATATCTTATATTATTAATGCATCTATATACTTGGTAAAGGGTGGAAGGCTCGGCCTTATGCAGTGTTTTGTTCCACTCTTGCTGCCCTAGTTTCCGTCATATCGGTATTATGTTCCCGGATTTTGCGTCCCTAACGCGGTCGGGTGATTTATGGGACCCCTTGACAGTTCGCTTTGAATAAGACTCCTCCAGAAGGCCCAACATTGGTTTTACCATTTGCCTCACCTAGCCCTTTTTCCCTTGGGTTTCCGAAGCCCAAGGGTCATCTTATTTTACCCCGGGCGGTGCTCGTCGTGAGTGCTGTTCCAAACCGTCGACCGCCGGTGTACCAGGGGCAACTCTGGGTTTGCCTATCGGAAGTTTGGACAATCCGGTGTGCCCGAGAACGAGATATGTGCAGCTCCTATCGGGATTTGTCGGCACATTCGGGCGGCTTTGCTGGTCTTGTTTTATTGCTGTCGAAATGTCTTGTAGCCGGATTCGAGACTGATCGGGTCTTCCGGGAGAAGAATATCCTTCGTTGATCGCGAGAGCTTATCATGGGCTAAGTTGGGACACCCCTGCAGGGTATATACTTTCGAGAGTCGTGCCAGCGGTTATGTGGCAGATGGGAATTTGTTAATATCCGGTTGTAGTAAACTTGAAGCAAACTCTCCTAAAATACACCAACCGTGTGCGTAACCGTGAGTGTCTCTTTTCGGGGTTGATCGAGAGGAGAACACGGTTTCAGGGTTATGTCTGACGTAAGTAGGAGTTCAGGATCACTTATTGATCATTGCTAATTGACGATCGTTCCTTTGTTTCTCTTCTCGCTCTCATTTGCGTATGTTAGCCACCATATATGCTTAGTCTCTGCTACAACCTCACCACTTTACCCCTTCCTTTCCCTTTTAAGCTTTGCTAGTCTTGATACCCATGGTAATGGGATTGATGAGTCCTCGTGGCTCACAGATTACTACAACACCAGTTGCAGGTACAGGTTTGCGATGATCATGACGTGAGAGCGATGTTTGCTTGTATTGGAGCTCTTCTTCTGCTTCTTCTTCGATCAGGGGATAGGTTCCAGGTCGGCAGCCTGGGCTAGCAGGGTGGATGTCGTTTGAGCTTCTGTTTATGTTTCATCTGTAGTCGGATGTTGATCTTGTATATGATGTTGATGTATTCTTGTGGCATTTGTGTCTTATGTATGTATCCCCACTATTATGTAATATTGATGTAATGATATTCACCTTGCAAAAGCGTTCCAATATGCGGGTCTATCCTTGGTGGGACCGTCGAGTTCCTTTTGGATAGGGTCGCATATTGGGCGTGACATACCCCCAAGATGTCCAAGCCCGACGAGCTCCAAGATGATGCTTCCAAGTTCGACTTCACCACCATCCCTCTTTGTGGCATTGATGATGCCGAGTCCTCCACGACTCTTTTTCAAGATGGTGCGGCGACGAGTTCGACTACGGAGACCTTCAAGAACCAAGCTTTGGAGGCGAGCGACAAAGGTGGCGAGCAAGGATGATGCTTCCATCTTAGGAGGCGAGAGTGATGTTGTGCCATCTTCGGCCTTCATCCATGACGAGAGTGATGATGTGCCATCTTCGGCCTTCATACACGGCGACGACTATGAGACGGTTGAGCATGGGATTTTCCCTTCGACCACGGCGACGTCCAATGACTTGAGTGACTTTAGCCACCATATTGAGAGTGAGAGTGACTTCACCACTAGCCCCATATATGATGTGTTGCCACAACCCCCATGTGAGGAGAGCCACAACCCCCACCACTTAAGTGAGATGAGTGACTCCACCATATGTGACTTTGAGTGCACCTACTTTGAGGGAGTGAGTGAACCACCACATAGAGATAGTGAGATAGTTGATAGGTCTTGTGAGGCCATTTGCATTTCCAACAACTTGACCTCTACCTCTATTGTGTCTTCTCATTTGGTGCTAGGTCCCATTTATGATGACGCGCCGATTCGCGACGACTACGTCCTCCCTTTGGACAAGACGATGGCCATGGTGGAATATGATGCATCCCCCACATGGTTCCATCAAGATGAACATGACCACCATTTGGTCTTTCCCACCTCACCTACACCACTTGAGTGGAATGACAAAGGTAATAAAGGTGACGGTGATGCTCTAGTCCCACTAGTGGACATTCCTGAGATTGATTGCTTGCATGATGTTGATCCACCTAGTACCATGATTCATGCTAGTACGATTTCCCCATGTGATGATTTGCCCATTTATGATGAATATGATGATTCTCATGTGGAGTCTATTAGTTGTGATGCCATGTTACATAGGATATCTTGTGACATTTCTTTAGGTCACATCATGTTTGCTAATCCGCTTGACTTGTCATATGCTACGCATGAGATCAACCATATGTCTGATTTGCAATCTCTCCATAGTGACTATGCATATGCCATTAAAATAAACCCAATTTGCACATATGGCATAGTTGACAAGCCCATGGTTATTGGCATTTGTTTCTCTTGTGATGATATTGATATGCTCCCTTTGCATCATCTATCTCATATGCCATGCCACGACCACCTAGCTTCGGATATGCATTGTTTTGGATGTTGTCCATTTTCTCCATATGATATTTCCGATATTGCTCATGAGGAGACCCCCGTAGTTTCCTCATACATTTTAGGAGATTTTGATTCATCCTATCCATTGCATGATCCCACTACTTGTGTGCACCATATGCTCCCCATGAATAAACATGCTTTTGATGTGCCATCTACTTGCTTGCTCAACTTGTGTCCCCATCGTGTCATACATAACAACTATTCTATCATGATGGATGACATATTCATATACCATGCCTCAAATTTCTTTGAGCATTGCTTATCTTGTTCTAACTCACACGTGCACATACACATCATGATGGATGATGTGTACATTTACCACGCGCACAATTTCTTTGGATTGTGTCTCTTTTGTGTAGGTACCCATGAATACTTGTCAACATCGCAATCCCACGAGTTGACAAAACGAGCTCTAGAGAGCAATGATGACTTGGGATCCCATGGATTGCCTTTCCCACCGCTCTCGTCAAGTGAAGTCTTCGTGCATTTCCTCTACATGGCTCGCACATGGTTATGGGTTATTGTCCGTTACATACTCTATGCCCATCTTGCCGTGTTCACTTTGCATGTTATTTTTGCTCCTATGCCTTTGCCATGCAATTGTGACCCTTGCTTGCATCTACCCATGTTTCATCATTATGCTACTTCTATGTGTATTTGCATGCTTGGTGGAGATCCTTGTTGCTATTGCCATGTTTATCATGTGCCCCATGCTATTGTTGCTTGTTGTGTTGGGAGAGTCATGAAGCCCCATTGCTATTTACATATGGCCTCTTGCCAGTACATTCATGCCATCCTACCCATATCTTGCTTTCATGCTTGTGATATGTCATGCGCATTATTCATGCCCACTATTTTCGCACATGACATGATTGCCATGGTTTCCTCTAGTATGTTGCATCTTCGCACTACTAGCTTGCACGACTTGATCCCTATGATTGCTTGCTTTGTTGCATCACCAATGATGCATACTTGCTTATTTCATGCGGTTGATGACAACCATCTACATGTTTGTCACATGATTGACTTGATTGCCTCACACATGTTGAACAATTGCTCTTTACTTTGTGTTGAGTGCCACGATATGTTCACTACACACTATGCACATTATACTTGGATTGTCTTGCACTTGCCCCATGTGTTTAGACATTTCGCTATATTTGGTGTTGTGAATGATTCCTATGCATACTATAGACCATTTGTTGAGCACTTTATGCATGCTTGCTATAACCTTGAGGTAGATGCTTGTTCACTTATCACATATATTTGCATCTTGACCTCCCATTTGCATGCTTGTTCCCATGATGTACTTGATTGTGCTCAATTTATATGCTCAAATGCCATGCCACACTTCTTTGTCAAACCATATGCTATGCTTGATGACAACACTTGTTGGGTGAATCACCTCTTGAATGCTTGGTTTTGCTCTTACGACAACCACATTTGTTTTTCCAAGTGCTTGTTATCTTTGCTCCTTTTGAAGGAATTACAAGGCAGTGCGACATTGGAGAGTGCTCATTTGGAACTACAAGATGATTTAATGCTTGGTGATCGTCCACTTCTACACGACGCCATCATCTCTTTCCCATGGTGATTTGGATTTCGATCCGAGGTCGGATCTTTCCCAAGGGGGAGGGGATGATGCGGAGCATCCTATGGACATCACCATGTCAAGAGTCCTTTGGGAAAGTGACACGTGCCACATCTACTTCATGCATACAAAGGTGAATCATCTCCTTTACACGTGTTCACTTGCACCCTTCGAGGATGGTATACTACTTGACCCCTCTCTCGTGTGCATACTTAGGTGTGAGCGGAGCTACACTTTCATCATGGAGGAGTCCAAGCGCAAGAGAACAACTACACCATCTGAGGGAGTCCTGGATTAGGGGGTGTCCGGATAGCCTGACTATGACCTTTGGCCAGACTCCTGGACTATGAAGATACAAGATTGAAGACTTCGTCCCGTGTCCGGATGGGACTTTCCTTGGCATGGAAGGCAAGCTTGGCGATACGGATATGTAGATTTCCTACATTGTAACCGACTCTGTGTAACCCTAACCCTATTCGGTGCCTATATAAACTGGAGGGTTTTAGTCCGTAGGACGAACAACAATCATACATAGGCTAGCTTCTAGGGTTTAGCCTCTCTGATCTCATGGTAGATCTACTCTTGTACTACCCATATCATCAATATTAATCAAGCAGGAGTAGAGTTTTACCTCCATCGAGAGGGCCCGAACACTGGTAAAAACATCGTGTCCCTTGTCTCTTGTTACCATCCGCCTAGGCGCATAGTTCGGGACCCCCTACCGAGATCCGCGGTTTGACACCGACATTGGTGCTTTCATTGAGAGTTCCTCATGTCGTCATCTTTAGGCCCGATGGCTCCTCCGATCATCAACAACGATGCGCTCGAGCGAGACCTTTCTCCCGGTCGGATCGTCGTGTTCGGCGGCTTTGCATCTGCGGGCCAATTAAGCAGCCATCTGGAGCAGATTAAGCTACGCCCGCCATCGGGTCAGATTTGGAAGTTTGAACTACGGTGACATCCGCGGAGACTTGACCTTGATGGGTTCGAGCCACAGCCAGCGCTGCTGCACCGTCCCGAAGGGCATGATCTATCTCCGCCACGGACGGTGTCTTGGAGGTCGCACGAGTCCGCTCCGACCTTTAGCTCAGAGCCGACCGCGCCCGATCGAGGATGGGTGGCTGGACACCGCCTCGGGGCTGCTATCTCCATGGCGATTGAGCCGTACACCTACCCGTCCTTTGGGCTTCGTGACTCAAGGCGCGGACTCCTCTCCGACTTGAGCCTTGGCGCCCTGCTAATCGAATCCGATCGCCCGATCATGGAATTCACTGCCGCGGACATCTTTCAAAGACTCGCCCTTTGGCGACATTCTGAATTCACTAAAGTCTCTCTTTTATCGGAGAGCCTGGCGGATTATGGTCGGGAAGGATGGGATGCGACGACGAAGAAAATCAAAGCCCACCCACCACCCACTTCGTAGCCACTTGCCGATGATTTAACCGACATGCTCGACTTCGACTCAAGACATTGGCGGTATGGACGACGATCCAGAGAGGCGACCAAGAACCAGCGCCCACGAGGGCCTTTGAAAACCACCTCGTCATATGACATATACATGGTGGACATCCCAAAAGATAGAATGGCGATGGAACAGCGGAGGATGACCCCTCCAAGAAACAGCCTAAGCGCCGGCGTCAGCGGCACCGCTCTAAATCCCGCCACAGCAAAAATGGTGATTCCTGCACGGGAGATAACAACACCCCGGACAGTGCCGAAGACAACCCCCTCCAGCAAGATTCAGTGCAGGAGGATGGAGAAGCCAACCCTCATGAGAGACCGACAGAAAAAGAGGTAGAGGACGATAATTACATGCCTCCCTCCGAAGATGAGGCAAGCCTCGACGACGACAAATTTGTCATGCCCAAGGATCCTGTTGAACAAGAGCGTTTCAAACGCAGGCTCATGGCCACGGCAAGCAGCCTCAAGAAAAAGCAGCAACAGCTTAGAGCTGACCAAGATTTGCTAGCTGACAGATGGACTGAAGTCCTTGCGGCCGAAGAGTATGAACTCGAGCTGTTGGGTAACGTAGTAATTTCAAAAAATTTCCTACGATCACGCAAGACCATGGTGATGGCATAGCAACGAGAGGAGAGTGTCGTCCACGTGCCCTCGTGAGACCCGGCGAAGCGTTATATCAACGCTGTTGATGTAGTCGTGCGTCTTCACGATCCGACCGATCCAAGCACCGTTACTCGGCACCTCCGAGTTCTTAGCACACGTTCAGCTCGATGGCGATCCCGGGCTCCGATCCAGCAAAGCTTCAGGGATGAGTTCCGTCAGCACGACGGCGTGGTGACGATCTTGATGTTCTACCGTCGCAGGGCTTCGCCTAAGCACTGCTACAATATGACCGAGGTGGAATATGGTGGAGGGGGACACCGCACACGGCTAAGGAACGATCACGAAGATCAACTTGTGTGTTCTAGGGTGCCCCCTGCCCCCGTATATAAAGGAGCAAGGGGAGGGCGGCCAGCCCTTGGGCGCACCAAGGGAGGGAGTCCTCCTCCTAGTAGGAGTAGGACTCCCTTTCCTAGTCCTACTAGGAAGAGGGAAGGGGAAGGAAAGAGAGGAGAGGGAGAGGGAAAGGGGGCTGCGCCCCCTCCTAGTCAGTCGGACTCCCCATGGAGGGGGCGCCACCTCTGGTGCAGCCCTCTCTCCCCTCTTGGCCCAATAAGGCCCATAACTTCCCGGGGTTCGGTAACCCCTCGGCACTCCGGTTTTCTCCGGAAACTTCCGGAACCTTTCCGGTGTCCGAATATAACCATCCAATATATCAATCTTTATGTCTCGACCATTTCGAGACTCCTCGTCATGTCCGTGATCACATCCGGGACTCCGAACTCCTTCGGTACATCAAAATACATAAACTCATAATATAACCGTCATTGAAACCTTAAGCGTGCGGACCCTACGGTTCGAGAACTATGTAGACATGACCTAGAACCATTCTCGGTCAATAACCAATAGCGGAACCTGGATGCCCATATTGGTTCCTACATATTCTCTGAAGATCTTTATCGGTCAAACCGCATAACAACATCGTTGTTCCTTTGTCATCGGTATGTTACTTACCCGAGATTCGATCGTCGGTATCCAATACCTAGTTTAATCTCGTTAACGGAAAGTCTCTTTACTCGTTCCGTAATACATCATCTCACAACTAACTCATTAGTTGCAATGCTTGCAAGGCTTATGTGATGTGTATTACCGAGAAGGCCTAGAGATACCTCTCCAACAATCGGAGTGACAAATCCTAATCTTGATTCATGCCAACTCAACATATACTTTCGGAGACACTTGTAGAGTACCTTTATAATCACCCGATTCGTTGTGACGTTTGGTAGCACACAAAGTGCTCCTCCGTAAACAGGAGTTGCATAATCTCATAGTTGCAGGAACTTTGTATAAGTCATGAAGATAGCATAAGCAACATACTAAGCGATCAAGTGCTAAGCTAATGAAATGGGTCATGTCAATCACATCATTCTCCTAATGATGTGATCTCATTAATCAAATGACAACACATGTCTATGGTTAGGAAACATAACCATCTTTGATTAATGAGCTAGTCTAGTAGAGGCATACTAGTGACTATCTGTTTTGTCTATGTATTCACACATGTATTATGTTTCCAGTTAATACAATTCTAGCATGAATAATAAACATTTATCATGATATAAGGAAATAAATAATAACTTTATTATTGCCTCTAGGGCATATTTCCTTGATCTCCCACTTACACTAGAGTCAATAATCTAGATTACACAAGAATGATTCTAACACCCATGGAGTCTTGGTGCTGATCATGTTTTGCTCGTGGAAGAGGCTTAGTCAGCGGTGCGCAACATTCAAATCCGTATGTATTTTGCAAATCTCTATGTCTCCCACTTGGACTTGGTCCCAATGGAATTGAAGCGTCTTTTGATATGCTTGGTCCTCTTGTGAAATCTGGATTCCTTTGCCAAGGCAATTGCACCAAGATTGTCACGAAGATCTTCATTGGTCCCGATGCACTAGGTATGACACCTAGATCGGAAATGAACTCTTTCATCCAGACTCCTTCATTTGCTGCTTCGAAGCAGCTATGTACTCCGCTTCACATGTAGATCCCGCCACGGCGCTTTGTTTAGAACTGCACCAACCGACAGCTCCACCGTTTAATAAAAATACGTATCCGGTTTGCGATTTAGAATCGTCCGGATCGGTGTCAAAGCTTGCATCGGCGTAACCATTTACGACTAGCTCTTTGTCACCTCCATATCGAGAAACATATCCTTAGTCCTTTTCGGTATTTCAGATGTTCTTGACCGCTGTCCAAAGATCCACTCTGGATTTCTTTGGTACCTTCCTGCCAAGCTTACAGCTAAGCATCGTCGGTCTGGTACACAACATTGCATACATGATAGAGCCTATGGCTGAAGCATAGGGAACATTTTCATTTTCTCTCTATCTTCTGCTGTGGTGGGCATTGAGTCGACTCAATCTTACACCTTGTACTACGGGTAAAAACCTTTCTTTGCTGATCCATTTTGAACTTATTCAAAACTTTATCAAGGTATGTGCTTTGTGAAAGTCCTATTAAGCATCTTGATCTATCTCTATAGATCTTGATGCCTAATATATAAGCAGCTTCACCGAGGTCTTTCATTGAAAACTTTTATTCAAGTATCCTTTTATGCTATCCAGAAATTCTATATCATTTCCAATCAACAATATGTCGTCCACATATAATATCGAAATGCTCTGAGCTCCCACTCACTTTCTTGTAAATCGAGGCTTCTCCAAAAGTCTCATATAAAACCATATGCTTTGATCACACTATCAAAGTGTTTATTCCAACTCGAGAGGCTTGCACTGACCATAAATTGATCGTTGGAGCTTGCACACTTTGTTAGCACCCTTTGGATCAACAAAACCTTCTGGTTGCATCATATACAACTCTTCTTCTAGAAATCCATTCAAGAATGCAGTTTTACATCCATTTGCCAAATTTCATAATCATAAAATCGGCAATTGCTAACATGATTCGGACGGACTTAAGCATCGCTCACGGGTGAGAAAGTCTCATCGTAGTCAACCCCTTGAACTTGTCGAAAACCTTTTGCAACAAGTCGAGCTTTGTAGACAGCTTACATTACCATCAGCGTCAGTCTTCTTCTTAAAGATCCATTTATTCTCAATAGCTTGCCGATCATCGGGCAAGTCTACCAAAGTCCATACTTTGTTCTCATACATGGATCCCATCTCAGATTTCATGGCTTCAAGCCATTTTGCGAATCTGGGCTCACCATCGCTTCTTCATAGTTCGTAGGTTCACCATGATCTAGTAGCATGACTTCGAGAATAGGATTACCGTACCACTCAGTGCGGATTTTATTCTGGTTGATCTCTGATTCGGTGACAACTTGATCTGAAGTTTCATGATCTTCATCATTATCTTCCTCACTAACTGGTGTAGGTGTTACGAAACTGATTTACGTGACGAACTACTTTCAATAAGGGAGCTGGTACTATTACCTCATCAAGTTCCACTTTCCTCCCACTCACTTCTTTCGAGAGAAACTCCTTCTCTAGAAAGGATCCATTTTAGCAACGAATGTTTTGCCTTCGGATCTGTGATAGAAGGTATACCCAATTGTCTCCTTTGGGTATCCTATGAAGACACATTTTTCGATTTGGGTTCAAGCTTATCGGGTTGAAGTTTCTTCACATAAGCATCGCAACCCCAAACTTTCGAAGCGACAACTTTGGTTTCTTGCTAAACCATAGTTCATAAGGCGTCGTCTCAGCGGTTTTGACGGTGTCCTATTTAACGTGAATGCGGCCGTCTCAAGAGCATATCCCCAAAATGATAGCGGTAAATCTGTAAGAGACATCATAGATCGCACCATATCTAGTAAAGTGCGATTACGACGTTCGGAAACACCATTGCGCTGTGGCGTTCCGGGTGGCGTGAGTTGCGGAACTATTCCGCATTGTTTCAAATGTAGACCAAACTCGTAACTCAAATATTCGCCTCCACGATCAGATCGTAGAAACTTTATTTTCTTATTACGATGATTTTCAACTTCACTCTGAAATTCTTTGAACTTTTCAAATGTTTCAGACTTATGTTTCATTAAGTAGATATACCCATATCTGCTTAAATCATCTGTGAAAGTGAGAAAATAACGATATCCGCCACGAGCTTCAACATTCATCGGACCACATACATCTGTATGTATGATTTCCAACAAATCTGTTGCTCTCTCCATAGTACCGGGAGCGGGGTTTTAGTCATCTTGCCCATGAGGCACGGTTCATAAGTGCCAAGTGATTCATAATCAAGTGACTCCAAAAGTCCATCAAGATGGAGTTTCTTCATGTGCTTTATACCGATATGACCTAAGCGGCGAGTGCCACAAATAAGTTGCACTATCATTATCAACTCTGCATCTTTTGGTCTCAACATTATGAATATGTGTATCACTACTATCGAGATTCATTAAAATAGACCACTCTTCAAGGGTGCATGACCATAAAAGATATTATTCATATAAATAGAACAACCATTATTCTCTGATTTAAATGAATAACCGTCTCACATCAAACAAGATCCAGATATAATGTTCATGCTCAACGCGGCACCAAATAACAATTATTCAGGTCTAAAACTAATCCGAAGGTAGATGTAGAGGTAGCGTGCCGATTGCGATCACATCGACTTTGGAACCATTTCCCACGCGCGATCGTCACCTCGTCCTTTGCGGTGTTAAGCAATCCGTAGTCCCTGCTTGAGTTGCAAATATTAGCAAGAACCAGTATCAAATACCTGGTACTATCTGCGAGCTCTAGTAAGGTACACATCAATAACATGTATATCACATATACCTTTGTTCACCTTGCCATCCTTCTTATCCGCCAAATACTTGGGGCAGTTCCGCTTCGAAGACCAGATCGCTTGCGGTAGAAGCACTCGCTTTAGGTTTAGGTCCAGACTTGGGTTTCTTCTCTGATCAGCAACTTGTTTGCTGTTCTTCTTGAAGTTCCTTCTTCTTCCCTTTGCCTTTCTTCTTGAAACTAGTGGTCTTATTGACCATCAACACTTGATGCTCCTTCTTGATTTCTACCTCCGCAGCTTTTAGCATTGCGAAGAGCTCGAGCATAGTCTTTACTAACCCTTGCATATTATAGTTCATCACGAAGCCTTTGTAGCTTGGTGGCGTGATTGAAGAATTCATCAATGACACAATCATCCGGAAGATTAACTCCCAGTTGATTCAAGTGATTGTAATACCCGGACATTTTGAGTATGTGCTCACCGACAGAACTATTCTCCTCCATCTTGCAGCTATAGAACTTATTGGAGACTTCATATCTCTCAATCCGGGCATTACTGTTGAAATATCAATTTCAACTCTGGAACATCTCATATGCTCCATGACGTTCAAAACGTCGTTGAAGACCCGTTCTAAGCCGTAAAGCATGGCACACTGAACTATAGAGTAGTCATCAGCTTTGCTCTGCTAGACGTTCTTAACGTCGTCAGTTGCATGAGCAGCAGGCCTGGCACGTAGCGGTGCATCCAGGACGTAACTCTTCTGTGCAGCAATGAGGATAATCCTCAGGTTACGGACCCAGTCCGTGTAATTGCTACCATCATCTTTCAACTTTGCTTTCTCAAGGAACGCATTAAAATTCAACGGAACAACAGCACGAGCCATCTATCTACAGTAAACATAGACAAGCAAAATACTATCAGGTACTAAGTTCATGATAAATTCAAGTTCAATTAATCATATTACTTAAGAACTCCCACTTAGACAGACATCTCTCTAGTCATCTAAGTGATCACGTGATCCAAATCAACTAAACCATAACCGATCATCACGTGAGATGGAGTAGTTTTCAATGGTGAACATCTTATGTTGATCATATCTACTATATGATTCACGCTCGACCTTTCGGTCTCCGTGTTCCAAGGCCATATCTGCATATGCTAGGCTCGTCAAGTATAACTTTGAGTATTCTGCGTGTGCAAAACTGGCTTACACCCGTTGTAGATGGACGAGAGCTTATCACACCCGATCATCACGTGGTGTCTCGGCACGACGAACTTTGGCAATGGTGCATACTCGGGAGAACACTACTTGATAATTTTGGTGAGAGATCATCTTATAATGCTACCGTCAATCAAAGCAAGATAAGATGCATAAAGGATAAACATCACATGCAATCAATATAAGTGATATGATATGGCCATCATCATCTTGTGCTTGTGATCTCCATCTCCGGCACCGTCATGATCACCATCGTCACCGGTAGCGACACCTTGATCTCCATCGTAGCATCGTTGTCGTCTCGCCAACTATTGCTTCTACAACTATCGCTACCGCTTAGTGATAAAGTAAAGCAATTACATGGCGTTGCATTTCATACAATAAGCGACAACCATATGGCTCCTGCCGATTGCCGATAACTCGGTTAAAAACATGATCATCTCATACAATAAAATATAGCATCACGTCTTGACCATATCACATCACAACATGCCTGCAAAAACAAGTTAGGCGTCCTCTACTTTGTTGTTGCAAGTTTTACGTGGCTGCTACGGGCTGAGCAAGAACCGTTCTTACCTACGCATCAAAACCACAGCGATACTTCGTCAAATAGACTCGTTTAACCTTCTCAAGGACGGGCGTAGCCACACTCAGTTCAACTAAAGTGAGAGAGAGAGACACCCGCCACCACCTTTAAGCAACGAGTGCTCACAGCGGTGAAACCAGTCTCGCGTAAGCGTCTGGCGTAATGTCGGTCGGGCGCTTCATCTCACAATACCGCTGAACCAAAGTATGACATGCTGGTAGGTAGTATGACTTGTATCGCCCACAACTCACTTGTGTTCTACTCGTGCATATGACATCAGCGATAAAACCAGGCTCGGATGCCACTTTGTTGGGTAGCGTAGTAATTTCAAAAATTTTCCTACGATCACGCAAGACCATGGTGATGGCATAGCAACGAGGGGAGAGTGTCGTCCCGTGCCCTCGTGAGACCGAAAGCGAAGCGTTATATCAACGCGGTTGATGTAGTCGACGTCTTCACGATCCGACCGATCCAAGCACCGTTACTCGGCACCTCCGAGTTCTTAGCACACGTTCAGCTCGATGGCGATCCCGGGCTCCGATCCAGCAAAGCGTCGGGGAGGAGTTCCACAAGACGACGGCGTGGTGGCGATCTTGATGTTCTACCGTCGCGAGGCTTCGCCTAAGCACTGCTACAATATGACCGAGGTGGAATATGGTGGAGGGGGCACCGCACACGGCTAAGGAGCGATCACGAAGATCAACTTGTGTGTTCTAGGGTGCCCCCTGCCCCGTATATAAAGGAGCAAGGGGGGGCGGCCAGCCCTTGGGCGCACCAAGGGAGGGAGTCCTCCTCCTAGTAGGAGTAGGACTCCCTTTCCTAGTCCTACTAGGAAGAGGGAAGGGGAAGGAAAGAGAGGGAGAGGGAGAGGGAAAGGGGCTGCGCCCCCCTCCTAGTCAGTCGGACTCCCCATGGAGGGGGCGCGCACCTCCCGGTGTAGCCCTCTCTCCCCTCTTGGCCCAATAAGGCCCATAACTTCCCGGGGGTTCCGGTAACCCCTCCCACTCCGTTTTCTCCGAAACTTCCGGAACCTTTCCGGTGTCCGAATATAACCATCCAATATATCAATCTTTATGTCTCGACCATTTGAGACTCCTCGTCATGTCCGTGATCACATCCGGACTCCGAACTCCTTGGTACATCAAAATACATAAACTCATAATATAACCGTCATTGAAACCTTAAGCGTGCGGACCCTACGGTTCGAGAACTATGTAGACATGACCTAGAACCATTCTCGGTCAATAACCAATAGCGGAACCTGGATGCCCATATTGGTTCCTACATATTCTCTGAAGATCTTTATCGGTCAAACCGCATAACAACATACGTTGTTCCTTTGTCATCGGTATGTTACTTACCCGAGATTCGATCGTCGGTATCCAATACCTAGTTTAATCTCGTTACGGAAAGTCTCTTTACTCGTTCCGTAATACATCATCTCACAACTAACTCATTAGTTGCAATGCTTGCAAGGCTTATGTGATGTGTATTACCGAGAAGGCCTAGAGATACCTCTCCGACAATCGGAGTGACAAATCCTAATCTTGATTCATGCCAACTCAACATATACTTTCGGAGACACTTGTAGAGTACCTTTATAATCACCCGATTCGTTGTGACGTTTGGTAGCACACAAAGTGTTCCTCACGTAAGCAGGAGTTGCATAATCTCATAGTTGCAGGAACTTTGTATAAGTCATGAAGATAGCATAAGCAACATACTAAGCGATCAAGTGCTAAGCTAATGAAATGGGTCATGTCAATCACATCATTCTCCTAATGATGTGATCTCATTAATCAAATGACAACACATGTCTATGGTTAGGAAACATAACCATCTTTGATTAATGAGCTAGTCTAGTAGAGGCATACTAGTGACTATCTGTTTTGTCTATGTATTCACACATGTATTATGTTTCCAGTTAATACAATTCTAGCATGAATAATAAACATTTATCATGATATAAGGAAATAAATAATAACTTTATTATTGCCTCTAGGGCATATTTCCTTCACGAGCGCCCCTCCAAGAGCTACCCAAGACGCAGGCTGCTACCCCGATTAGAGGAGGAAGCACCTAAACCTACATCACCGGTGCATGATATGGCTGACCGGCCACCTCGTGGCCGCGACAGAGAGGCCTCTCGGCCCTCAATTCAAGCCGCACCCCGTTGCCGCTCAAAAAATACAAAGGCACGGGGAAATGCACCAGACCTGCGAGTTATATTGGAGGACAAGGCAAGGCAGACAAGATTGACCTATGGATCGCGTGGGCGCCCCACAACATGTGACGATAACCGTCCGCCGGATATGGCAACTCCGGCCGGGCCGAACACAGTTGACAAAGCTCATTTGAGCTGCATCGTGATAGAGCCCAATACAGAGGCGCCACACACCCACTATGCTTCACAGATGAAGTGATGGATCATCAAATCCCTGAGGGTTTCAAACCCGTAAACATTGAATCATACGATGGCACAACAGATCCTGTGGTTTGGATTGAGGACTATCTCCTTCACATCCACATGGCCTGCGGGGATGATCTACACGCCATCAAATACTTCCCACTCAAGCTTAAAGGACCAGCCTGACATTGGCTTAACAACTTGCCAGCAGAGTCAATTGGTTGTTGGGAAGACCTGGAAGCCGCATTCCTCGACAATTTCCAGGGCACATATATGCGACCACCGAACGCCGATGACCTAAGCCACATAATTCAGCAGCGGAGGAATCGGCGGACAATTCGGACACGGTTCCTAACCAAGAAAAATCAAATCGTCGATTGTCCAGATGCGAGGCCCTTGCAGCCTTCAAACACAACATCATGACGAGTGGCTTGCGGGCACCTAGGACAGGAAAAGCTGAAATCCATGGCAGCCCTCACAACACTCATGACCCGCTTTTGCGGGAGAGGACAACTGCTGGCTCGTAGTAACAACATGACCAAGAGCCCTGCTAATTCGGATACCAAGGACAGCGGTGGCATGTCGGCGTCGCAACAAGCACAAGCACCGCGTGCGGTGATAATCTTGAGGATCTGACGATCAATGCGGATTCAGAGGCTCTAAACCCGGTCGATGGAAAAAGCCATTTAAAATAAATACTCGGGCCGTCCAATTTGGACCCGAATACTCGATCGCTCGTGCCAGATACATGGCACCCCCGAAAAGCCAGCCAATCACACCAACAGGGATTGTTGGGTGTTCAAGCAGGCATGCAAGTTAAATACCGAAAACAATGACAAGGGGCTGCATAGCGATGACGAGGAGGAGCCCCGGCCGCCGAACAATAGAGGAAAGAAGGGCTTCCCCCCGCAAGTGCGGACATAGAACATGATATAAGCAACCCACATACCCAAAAGGGAGCGGAAGCATGCACTAAGGGACGTATACGCGATGGAGCCAATCTCCCCAAAGTTCAACCTGTGGTCTTCCTGCCCGATCACTTTTGATCGAAGGGACCACCCCACTAGCATTCGCCACGGCGGATTCGCGGCATTGGTTCTAGACCCAATCATTGACGGATTTCACCTCACTAGAGTCCTAATGGAATGGGCGGCAGCCTGAACCTGCTTTATCGGGATACGGTCGCAAAATGGGCATAGACCCATCAAGGATTAAACCCACGAAGCGACCTTCAAAGGCGTATACCAGTGTAGAGGCCAACTATGCGGGCTCACTTACATTTGAAGTGGTCTTGAACCCGGATAACTTCGGGCGAGAGTTAATCTTGACATAGTCCCGTTCATGGCGGCTATCATGCCTTTGCTCGGACGAACCGCATTGCAAAGTTCAATGCGGTGCCGCTTTCACGCATATCTCAAGCTCAAGATGCCAGGTCCTCGAGGAGTCATTACGGTCAATGGAAACACCGAACGCTCTCTCCGGACGAAGGAGCATACAGCGGCCCTCGCGGCGGAAGTGCAAAGTAGCCTCTTAAGGCAATTCTCGAGTCCGGCTATTAAACGTCCGGACACCGTCAAGCGCGCCCGGAGTAACCTACAACAAGACCGCCTGGCACGTTCCGAGCACGCATAGCAATGTGGCCCAAGCCCTAGCCCTCGCGAAATCGCGAAACCAGTATTACGCGTACATAACTACGCTCTGGAAATACCATGGGCATAGGGAAGGGCACGACCACAGCATGCCGAATGCGGTTCAACCACACCGGGGCTCCGATTGTGTCATTCTCTTTTTCTCTTTCTTTTTACTTTCGGGACTCCGTTCTCACGAAGCCCGTCCGGCATTAGAATCGCGGACACACGATGCAACATCCAGGGAAGCGAACTATGTCAGTGTCGGTGGTCTCTATTACGAGCAATATATTGTTTTACACAACATCCCGCGCTTACCCACGGAGAGACATGTTAAAAGTCCGTCCTTGCTTATCGCACTATTTGTATCGTTATGCTCTTACAGACAACCCTTTTGAATAAACAATATATAGCTTCGCCTATTATTGATTTCCCTTTATATATATATATATATATATATATATATATATATATATATATATATATATATATATATATATATATATATATATATATATATATATATATATATATATATATATCATTTCATTACGACATTGTGCAACCGTACACTTTAGTGCGGGCAATACACCGAGGCTTAAGTACCCCATAACATGGTGTGATAAGTCCTAACACTTTCACAAGTCGGCACCCGAACTTATAGCATTATATGCATCGGCTCGAATCATGTCTTGGGTCAATAGTTGGGTTTGCCCGGCTCCCATGTTTTGGTACCTTACATTCCGTTATATCAGCTAAGGTAGCGCTGGGAGAACCACTGTGATTGTGCCCGGTTAAGCTGGGTTAAGCACCTAAGTGGAAAAGCTAAAACTGACCGTCATGATAGGGCGAGAGCGATCGCTGTTCGAGAGGTTTTCGAGTGCCTAAAGACTTATGCCGCTTAGGCGAGGAGTCGGCATTGTCGACCTAGGCGTGGATAAGCGCCCGAACTCGGTCTTCGAATACCGGGGCTTCGCGAAATTTAAAATTATAGAAGTCTATGGCCAAGTGAGAGTGTTCAAGCATTATAGTCCGGTTGCCTTGTTACGTTGCGTTGGCGCCTCCCTCGAAGGACCCAAGAATGGGAACAAGAGCGCTCAAGTTCATCCCGAACACCCGGCACTTTCGTGGCATGGGGCTGAAGCCAACGACTCGCCATCTCTCAAATTTAATACACGGCCGCCTGAAGGTAATATTTTAAATTAAAAGTGTTGCTTAGCGCATATGAACAAGTTTTCAGCGTCAGGGATAACAAATGCGAGTCTACTAAAAAATTATATCTTTGGAGCATTCATCCGCTATAAAGGCACGCACCATTGAGGCGCCCTCATAATACATTTCAGGCTTGCGATGCTCCTTGCTTGGTGGTGGTCCGTCCTTCACAAGCTTCTCAGCGTCCATCTTGCCCCAGTGCACCTTAGCAAGGGCAAGGGCCCTACGGGCACCTTCGATGCAGACGGAGCGCTTGATGACTTCAACCCATGGACAGGCGTCCACCAGCCGCCTCACCAGCCCGAAGTAGCTCCCAGGCATGGCTTCCTTAGGCCACAACCGAACTATGAGGCCCCTCATGGCCTGTTCGGCCACCTTATGGAGCTCGACCAGCTGCTTCAACTGGTCGCTTAAGGGCACCGGGTGTCCGCCTCGACATCTTGAGACCGAACACCTTCTCCGTCGAGCTTCCTCCTCGGCTCGGTAGAATCTGGCAGCATCAGCCACACCTTGAGGGCAGATCTGCGAATGCTCTGGAGAGCTCCGGATTCGGGTAAGTAACAGATAATTCACTTTCAGATGCTTGCTTTGCATATAGAATGCCTTACCCGCCGCTATCTTCTTCATCGCCTCAATCTCCTGGAGGGCTTTTTGGGCTTCGGCCTTAGCGGCCTTGGCGCTCTCAAGGGTCGTGGCGAGCTCGGACTCCCGAGTCTTTGAGTCACGCTCCAAACTCTCGTGTTTTTCCACGAGAGCCTGGAGCTCTTGCCGCACCTCCGCCACCAGCGCCTCCTGCTTTTCTCGCTCGGTGCGTTCTGCGGCCGCATTGCTTTCGGCCCGGGACACCGCCTCCTTTAGGGTCGCCCCCTCGTTCGTGGCCCCTGCAATATTCATGTTATTCCTGTCATTTTTTGCAAACACATCTTTTAAATACTCCCATAAGGTATTACTTACCTTCCTTGTCCTCGAGCTGCTTTTTGGCAAGTCCCAGCTCGTTCTCGGACTGCTCGAGGCTCTGCTTCAATGCACCAACCTCCACGGTCGGTCTGGCGGAGGTCGGCGACGCAGCCTGCATTCCCATATTGACATACTTATGTTAGACTCCTGCGTATATCTTTTAGATCCTCGGTTAGGCTTTTTCTTTCCGAACACCAAACTGAGCATCGAGGGCTCTTGTCTATCGGTAATATTTTATATATCTCAAATACATACCTCAAAGCCTGTTAGAAGGCTGGCACAGGCTTCAGTCAGCCCGCTCTTGGCGGACTGAACCTTCTGGATCACCACACTCATAACAGTGCGGTGCTCCTCGTCGATGGAAGCGCCGTTAAGCGCCTCCATCAAATCATCCGGTGCCTCCGGTTGGACGGAGGTCACCGGCGTCGCAGTCTTGCCCTTCTTACGAAGGGGTCGCCTGTCGGACTCCGGAACCACTGAAGGTTTCGGTACGGAGTTCGGCGCAGGGCCGGACTTGAAGCCCTTCGGGGTTTTATCCCCTTTGAGCCCGGATTCCGGGAGGTCGCCTTGCGGCGCCTCCATAGCCACCTCCTCCTGGATGGGCCCCTTTTGGGACTCCACCCCGGCGTCATCCACGGCGGGAGGAGATGAGGTGGTCGGAAGTGAGGTGCTATTCACCTCCGACGAATCCAGGGAGCCGCTCGACGAATCGTCGAGCCCATCCTTGGGCGGGCTGCATGGTTATATCCGGCGCTATAGGATGCTGTGCGACAAATGAAACGCCCTGAGTTATTCTGGTGTCCGGACACTTACGATTTCGCCAGGGGCTTGGTCCTTGGAGCCCACCCTTCTTCGCCGTCGTCGGCATTGGCGGTGTAGTCCGGAGGAAGGGTCCTTCCCTTCTTGGACCCTTCGGCCTCCCCAGTGGGGGCGGCCTTCCTTTTCTTCTCTCCCCCCGCTGGGGGAGAGGCCTCTTTTTCCTCCTCCTCATCTTCGCGGGAGGAGTCCGCCTTGGCGTCATCGGACGATGAGTCCGATAACACCTGGCGCCGGGAACTCCTTCGAGTTCCCGTGGCCTTCTTCTTGGCCTTCTTTTCCGGCACCACGTGAGGTGCCGGAACCAGCAGCCCCGTCAATTGGGCGTCCGCTGGGTCTTTTGGCAAGGGAGCCGGACAGTCGATCTGTCCGGACGTCTTCAACCAGTCCTGTCAAAGGTGAGGCAGTTTTAGATCCCGCATAGAGTCGAACTATGAAAAAAGAGTCCCGTAAAGGGTAAAATAACTTACCTCGCTGGCTTGATGCTTTGAGCTAAATCCGCGATCTTCCGTCGCGGATGTGGGAGCTTCGGCGCCCTTGAACAGCACCTTCCAGGCGTCTTCGTACATAGTGTCGAAGAGCCGGTTCAAGGTTTGGTGCTGTGCCGGATCAAACTCCCACAAATTGAAGGCCCGTTGCTGGCATGTGAGAATCCAGCGGATGAGCATCACCTGGATTACGTTGACAAGCTTGAGATTCTTGTCCACCAGGTTTCGGACGCAGGTTTGGAGTCCGGCCAGCTCTTCCGAATTACCCCATGTCAAGCCCGTCTCTTTCCATGAGGTGAGCCGTGTGGGGAAGCCAGATCGGAATTCGGGGGCTGCCGCCCATTGAGAGTTGCGCGGCTCGGTGATATAGAACCACCCCGATTGCCACCCCTTTATGGTCTCCACAAAGGAGCCCTCGAGCCATAGGACGTTGGCCATCCTACCCACCATGGCGCCTCCGCACTCCGCTTGGCGGCCACCCACTACCTTCGGCTTGACATTGAAGGTCTTCAACCATAAGCCGAAGTGGGGCTGGATGCAGAGGAAGGCCTCGCACACGACGATAAACGCCGAGATGTTGAGGATGAAATTCGGGGCCAGATCGTGGAAATCTAGGCTGTAGTAGAACATGAGCCCCCGGACGAATGGGTGGAGTGGAAACCCTAGTCCGCGGAGGAAGTGGGGGAGGAACACCACCCTCTCATGGGGCCTGGGGGTGGGGATGAGCTGCCCCTCATTGGGGAGCCTATGCGCAATGTCGCCGGACAAGTATCCGGCCTTCCGCAGCTTTTTGATGTGCCCCTCCGTGACGGAGGAGGCCATCCACTTGCCTCCCACTCCGGACATAGTTGGAGAAGGTCGAGGTGGGATGTGCGGACTTGGGCGCTGGAGCTCGAATGCACGGAAATGGATAGGCAAAGGAGGAAGGCGTGTGTGAAAAAGTGGATCCTTATCCCCTTATATGGACGGACAAAGCTATGCGTCCCCACCGGCCTGATAAAACTCGCTTATCTCCCAAGCGCCGTAATCAATGGCACGGTTGGGTTACCCACGCCCGTATTGATGAGAATCCCGAAATAAGGGGACACGATCTCTGCTTTGACAAGACGTGCCAAGGAAACCACCTCGCTAACGCGTTGAGGTTGGACAGTAAAAACGATGCGAATAAAGGCTTGGCCGTGGTGTGATGTCACGCTGCGGAGTACGTCAGCAGGTTGAACTTGTGTTAATGTTATTCTCTCTACGGTGGTATGTGGAACTTATTTTGCAGAGCCGGACACTATCCTTGTGTTCAAAATCTTCTATGAAGTATTCGGAGGAGGAACCCGCCTTGCAATGCGAAGACAATATCGCGCGCGGACCCATCATCATTGAAGCCTGGTTCTGGGCTCTTGAGGAGTCTGGATTAGGGGTGTCCGGATAGCGGACTATGACCTTTGGCGGACTCTGGACTATGAAGATACAAGATTGAAGACTTCGTCCCGTGTCCGGATGGGACTTCCTTGGCGTGGAAGGCAAGCTTGGCGTCTGGATATGTAGATTTCCTGCCATTGTAACCGACTTTGTGTAACCCTAACCCTATTCGGTGCCTATATAAACCGGAGGGTTTTAGTCCGTAGGACGAACAACAATCATACAATAGGCTAGCTTCTAGGGTTTAGCCTCTCTGATCTCGTGGTAGATCTACTCTTGTACTACCCATATCATCAATATTAATCAAGAAGGAGTAGGGTTTTACCTCCATCGAGAGGGCCCGAACCTGGGTAAAAACATCGTGTCCCTTGTCTCCTGTTACCATCCGCCTAGGCGCACAGTTCGGGACCCCCTACCCGAGATCCGCCAGTTTTGACACCGACACCATCCAAGACGGAAGCCTGGAAGCGGAGAAGGAAGCGCCAAGAAGAAGGCAGCAGCTCCCAGGCGACCCCGTGCGCACGGGCCCCTCCGACCCCGTGCCCACGGGCCTCCTAGGCTGGCGGTCCTGAAGACCCCGTGCGCACGGGGGTGTACCGTGCTCACGGGACCCCCGTGTCCACGTGCCTCACGGACCCCGTGCGCACGGGCTCATGCGTCAGGTCTCTGGATACCCCGTGCGCACGGGCCTCCTGTGCGTGGCTGTTGGGCTTGGCCCTTGTATCCCCATCTCGTCCCTACTTACCCCTTCATCCCTTGGACCTATATATACTCCCCTTCCTCTTACATTTAGAGGTAGCTAAGGATTAGATCTAAACACTAGAGCTTAGCTCATGTATCTCCCCTTGTGGGATTTCTCTTGAGAGAGAGACACTCCATTGGAGTTCAAGACCTCCATTGGAGAAGATCCCTAGGGATTCAAGCCCCCCTTCATGGGAAGATCCTTCTAGGATTCAAGCCCTCATCTCCTTCATAGGATTTGGGATGAACTTTACCATGTATCTTATTTCCCTTTGTTGTTCATGTACCTTGTGGATCTTATGTGTTTGATTGTCTAGTGGATGTGTGACTGGACTTGTTCTTGAGTGTTCCTCTTGTTTTCCCTCTTGTGTTCATCTTGTTCTTGGGGATTCCCCCTCCAATTCGTGAAAGATCTACCCATAGGGTTCCACCCTACATCAGGAAGCCTCCTCAGGCACGGCCTCGTCAGGCTGGCTCGCTAGGAGGCGGAGAGATCAAGGCGGGGTACCTCACGAGGTGCCCATGACGCAAGCCATGACGACCGAGGGCACCAGCCCGCGCAGTGTCCTCATTTCCTCTTTGGTGCAAAGGAGGCGAGCGCAGGTGAGAGCATCAAGCAAAGGCACCTGTTTTGGTGCAACAAGACCAAGACCATCACAACGGCAGGAAGGAGGTCATCGTGGAGTCCAAGCCGGCGTCACCGTCAGAGCCTTTGACAGGCGAGGACCAACTTTAGTCAGGATAAGTTTACTAGATGTTCCCCTTCAAAATGGCCAATTGTTGGAGCCCTTCCCGCTCAATATTTGGGAAGAGGCCCAGGGCCTCTGCCTATAAATAGGACTAGCCACCCACAGGGTAGAGGCATCTTGGATCCGGAATCCAGAACAGAGCTAGAGGTCAAGCAATCTAGAGAGAGAGAGAGAGAGAGAGAGAGAGAGAGAGAGCGACCGAACTCCCCCTAGCAGTTCGTCGCACCGGCCAAGAGCAGATCCTCGCGAGGCTGTTCTTCCGTGTATTGTTCATTATCAGCCCCTGAGGCAATCCACAACACCACACACTGGAGTAGGGTATTACACCACAATGGTGGCCCGAACCAATATAAACCTTGTGTCTCTTGTGTTGCTCTTTTTGTAGTTTAGATCCTTGCGAGGCGATGAGGTGCAGGTAGGTAGGGGGTGAGATCTCCGCATGCACCCCAGAGTTTGAACCTAGAGGGTGCGCTGAACCCGAAATCGACAGATCAGGACATGCAGCCCGACAACCTCGCTGGATGGAGGCTGTGCCTCGTGGCGGGTGGCCACATGACCCTTGCGTCTTGCAGTTCTGAGTGGTCTTGAATTCTGAACTCGTGGCGGTGGCGCTCCCTTTCCTGTGATCTCTGAGGGAAACGCGTGCATGCATGCCTCCAAGTGGTGCCCAAGCGCCTCCCTCGTGATGTGGGCAAGGTCGGAGGCCTTCCAGAAGAAAGCCCCCGAGCCCTTCCCGAGGAGGGCGCCGGGCGCGCCTTCCTATGCAACGGAGGGAGGCGCCCCTGGAGCGGGCGCTGATCCTGACGAGGTTCCAGCTGCGATGCCACCCTCCTAAGGCACGGCACAGCGCATCTGCTTCTTCTTGGGGATGGCCTCCGAAGGGCCCTCACTTCTGCTGTCGGGGTCGTCGATTGCTGCAGCTTGGAAGGCGCGCTCGAGGGAGCACACCGCATCTCTTTCTTCAAATGGGACCGTGATGATTCCGCTGCTTCCTGGCATCTTGAGAACGTTGTAGCCGTGGTGGGTGACCGCCATGAACTTGGCCAGGGCTGGATACCCGAGGATGGCGTTGTACGGCAGGCGGATGTGCACGACGTCGAAGTCGATGAGCTCGGTGCGGTAGTTCTTGCGCTCCTCGAAGGTGACAGGCAGGCGGACCTGCCCTATCGGTGTGACAGACAGGACATTGAGCCCCGCGCCTCCGTCGATGAGGGTCTTGGTGACTTGTACATTGCTGATGACTGGGGAGCACAACATCGGGAGGGCGCCAGCAGTGGCTGCGCACTTGAGTTGATCTGCCGAGTTGAAGGTGATGGCGCACTGGGACCACTTGAGCGGGCGTGTGGCCTCGAGTTTGGGGAGGACTGCGTTCACTTCACGAGCAAACTGTTTGAAGATGTGCTACGAGGCTGGGGCCTGAGCTCCGCCCAAGATACAGGCGATTGCATGCGGCTCCTGGAAACCCCCAGCCCCCTCGTCTTGGTGGTGGTCGTCGATCCTCGTTGCCAGCGACGGCAGCGGGGGAAGACCGGCATTGCCCTGAGGGCGGTCCTCGCGAGGCTGGTTTCTCCAGGCACCCTCGCGAGGATGATCCTGCCAGCGGTCCTCACGAGGACGGTCACGCCACTCCTGGCGTGGGCCACGGTCGTCCCAGCATCCACCGCCACGTTCTCCTCCACGGCTGTAGCCCCGGTCGCTGCGCCTTGGGGCGTCGACTGAAACGTCCTTCGCGAATGGCTCTGAGCTCTTGACAGTCGCTGGTGTTGTGGGTGTTCAGATTGTGGAAGGCGCAGAACAGCCGGCTGTTCTTGGATGACTCGGGCTGGTCTCTGCCCCACTTGGTGTCCGGCTCCGCTGCGTGCACAGCTGCCTCCTTGCGCTTCACGTCCTTGGCCTTGGCCTTCTTCTCCTCTACACCCGCAGCTGGCAGCTCGAGGAGGGAAAGGCGCCCCTCCTCAGCTCTTGCGCACTTGGTTGCCAAGTTGAACAGCTCCTGAGACGTGCACAGTTCTTCGCGGATAGCGAGCTCCTCCTTCATCTTGACGTCACGAACACCGTCAGAGAACGCGGAGATGATGGCCTCGTCCGTGACCTTGGGGATCTTGAGGCGAGTGTTGTTGAAGCGCTGGATGTACTTCTGGAGGGTCTCCCCCGGTTGTTGCTTGATGCGGCGCAGGTCACCCGCGGTTGGCGGGTGGTCGCGGGTGCCCTGGAAGTTGGCGACGAAGCGGTCCTGCATCTCATCCCAGGAGGAGGTCGAGCCGTGCTGCAGGTTCCGGAGCCAGGAGCGGGCACCATCCTTGAGAGCCATGGGAAACCAGTTCGCCATGACCTTCTCGCCGCCGTTAGCGCTTTGATGCTCAGCTCGTGAGCTGCGGGAACTCAGCGGGTCGGAGGTGCCGTCGTGGCGGGAGGCGAGATCCGGCTTGAACTTGCACGGCGAGCGACGCTGCGCCTTCGGGGGTGGCGCGCAGCCGCCGTGGTTGCCGGGGCCCGCCTCGGAGGTGGAGCTTGGTCTTGGTGGGGCCCGCGTGCTACTACCACAGGTAGCGCGCGGTCTTGGCGAGGTGGTGCGGGGAGCGCAGGCGCAGCTTCCCGCGGCCGAGGAATTTCTTGGCAGCTTCTCTCTTCATGCGTGGGCACCGGGCGTGGTGGATCACGCCGTGGGGCCACGCGCCTTGGTGCCAAGGCACCATCTTGGGGAAGAGGTGGTGGAGGCGCTCCATGAGCCACGTCGCCCGTGGCTGGCGGAGGGCGAGGCAGAGAGTGGGACGGCGCCGGGGAGCCCCCTGCGGCGCGGACGAGTCCGGCGACGTGGGCGAGCCAGTCCTCGTAGAGATCGTCGACCGGGCGGTAGCGCAGGAGCTTGTCCGCCATGAGGAGCGCGGCCTGCGCGTCCAGGGGAGTGCGACGTGCATGGGACGAGGAACCGGCCGGGGTCGGCGATGGAGTGGCGGTGCGGCCGTCCTGCCACACCGATGGGTGCAGCGAGGACGCTTGCTGCTCGTTCCCCGCCGGGCCGGTAGCGGCGTTGGCGGTAGGAGACGGGGAACGACGAGGTGGCCCGCCGATGGGAGCCGTCTGAGCAACGCGGGCGGTGATGGCAGCCCAGCGCTTAGCTCGAGTGCGGCGAGCGTCCGCCATGGAGACCACAGAGCGACGAATCGACGGGAGGGAAGCTACGGCGCACCCCTACCTGGCGCGCCAAATGTCGGATGTGGGGTTCCGGCAAAACACTTAAGGTTCGAACTCTGGGGTGCGCGCGAAGTTCTTTCCCTCCTACCAATCTACGCCCTAGCTCACTAAGATCTCGCGGACGAACTTGACGAACTTGCAACACCGAAAGACACGGGATTTATACTGGTTCAGGCCACCATTGTGGTGTAATACCCTACTCCAGTGTGTGGTGGTGGATTGCCTCTTGGGCTGATGAAGAACAGTACAAGGGGAAGAACAGCCTCCTGAGGTTGAGGTGTTCTTGTGCTCTGTGGACTCGTGTATGAGAACTCGGTTCGTTTCCTCTCCTCTTCTCTCGCTTCTACTGTGGTGGCTAGCTCTACTTATATAGGCCCTGGTCCTCTCCCCAAATATTGACGGGAAGGGAGCCAACAATCGGCGGGCGATTTTGACCATGGTAGAGCTGCACCACCACCTCAGGTACGAGATCATGTGCATCTTCCTAAACTAAAATTGAATATTCCACCATTTGAGGGTAGATATGTTCCTAATATATATATCTTACTTGGGAGTTAGAAACTAAACAACGTTTTACATGTTTACAATATCTCGAGGAGAGACGTGTTGTTGTTGTTGTTGTTGTTGTTGTTGTTGTTGTTGTTGTTGTTGTTGTTGTTGTTGTTGTTGTTGTTGTTGTTGTTGTTTATGCTTTCACTAGTTTTGCATGTTGATGGTGGTCTAATCATTGTAGATTATATCCTATTCCAACTACTTGGGCTGGTTTGAAAACTTCTATGCGTACTCATTGGGTTCCACCATATTATCAACGTGAATTACTTCAAAAACTACAGCTTTTGAGACAAGGGAAAATTTCTGTAGAGGAGTATTATCAGGAATTACAAACTGGCATGATTAGATGTGGTATTGTTGAGGATAATGAGGCTATGCTTGCACATTTTATGGGTGGATTAAATAGAGAGATTCAACCCATTTTAGAGTACAAGGAGTATGACAACATCACTCGTTTATTCCATCTTTCTTGTAAAGCTGAACGTGAAGTGCAGGATCGACAAGCCTTGGGGCGAGCTAACTTTTTTGCAGGTCGACCTTCATCATGGACACCACATGCATCCTCTACTTCCAGACGTTCTGCTGCACCGGCACCTCCGTCAGCTGCCACCTCCACCCGTGATACAAGAAAGCCGGCACAACCACCACTATCTGCCAAGAGCGCACCTTTTGGGCTTGCATAGAGCTCTTCTTCATCCATGGCATCAACATGGCAAACACATGATATTATTTGTCGTCGTTGCAAGGGTGGAGGTCATTACACGAGAGAATGCACATCTAAGCATGTGATGATTGCTCACGAGGATGGTGGGTATGAGTCCGCTAGTGACTATGATGAGGAGACCTTTGCTCTTATTACAAGTGAAGAACACCTTGGAGATGATTATGAGCAAGAGGCGCAATGCATGGCTCTTTGAAGGCGCTGGTAGGTATGAAAGTTTAGTTGTTAACGTGTTTTGAGTGTGCGGGGCACACAAGCTGAAACAAAATCAGAGGCACAATTTGTTCCATACAGCGGGAGTTGTGAAGGAATGTTCTTGGCGTCATCATAGATGGAGGGCTGTAACAACAGCTAGCATGGAGATGGTGGAGAAGCTGTCTCTCACCACAAGACCACATCCGCATCCTTCGACATCCAATAGTTCAACAACAGCCGCAAGGTTAAGGTAACATGTATTGTTCGTGTGCATTTTAGGATCGCTACATATGCTGATTATGTTGATTGTGATGTGGTATTCATTTATGCATGTTCCTTATTACTTGGTAGACCATGGAAATTTGATAAAGATTATGTGCACCATGGTTGAAACAATCAATATACTCTTGTTCATAAAGATAAACATATTACTTTGCTTCCTATGACTCTTGATTCCATTTTGAAAGATGATATTAATCAAGCTAGTAAAGCAAAACAAGAGCAAAATAAGAGTGAAAATCAGATAGTGGCAGAAAAATTTGAGCAACAAATGAAACCTAATAGCGTTGCTTCTAAAATTAAATTGAAAAGTGGATGTTTACTTGCCACCAAATATGATATTGAGGATCTAGATTGTAGCAAATCTAGGCATTATTTACATTCGAGCACGTGCCTTCCTCTTTGCCTCCTGCTGTCACTAACATTTTGCAGGAGTTTGCTGACGTATTTACACAAGATGCGCCACTGGGATTACGACCTATTCGAGGGATTGGGCATCAAATTGACTTAATTCCTGGTGCATCACTACCCAACCGTGCACCATACCGTACCAATCCATAGGAGACGAAGGAGATTACGCATCAAGTACAGGAGATGCTCGACAAAGTTATATACACGAATCCCTTAGTCATTGTGTTGTTCCTATTCTTCTAGTGCCGAAAAGGGATGGTACATCGCGTATGTGTGTTAATTGTAGAGGCATTAATAATATTAGTATTCGTTATCATCATCCTATTCCTAAGCTAGATGATATGCTTGATGAATTCAGTGGCTCTACAATATTCTCCAAAGTTGATTTGCGTAGTGGATACCATCAAATTCGTATGATATTGGGAGATGAATGGACAACAACATTTAAAACTAAGTTTGGATTATATGAGTGGTTAGTCATGCCTTTTGGGTTAACTAATGCACCTAGTACTTTCATGAGATTAATGAAGCGAAGTTTCGTGCTTTCATTGGATGATTTGTGGTAGCCTATTTCGATGATATCTGATTTATAGCAGATCTTTGGAAGAACATTTGGAACATTTACGTGCTGTTTTTACTGCTCTACGTGATGCACGTTTTTTTGGTAACCTTGGGAAGTGCACCTTTTGCATTGACCGAGTATATTTTCTTGGCTATGTTGTTACTCCACAGGGAATTGAAGCTGATAAAGCCAAGACTGAAGCTGTTGAGAGTTGGCCGCAACCCAAAACAGTCACACAAGTTAGGAGTTTTCTTGGACTCACTAGTTTCTATAAGTGTTTTATGAGAGATTTCAGCACCATTGCTGGACCTCTCAATGAGCTTACAAAGAAGGATGTGCCTTGTGTTTGGGGTACCACACAGGAAGAAGCCTTCACGGTAGTGAAAGATAAGTTGACACATGCTCCTTTACTCCAACTTCCTAATTTAATTAGACTTTTGAGCTTCAATGTGATTCTAGTGGAATTGGATTAGGAGGTGTGTTATTACAAGATGGCAAACCTGTTGCATACTTTTCTTAAAAAATTGAGTGGGCCTAATCTAAACTATTCTACTTATGATAAAGAATTATTTGAAACACATTAAAAGTCAAGCAAAACTGAACCCTAGACATGCTAAATGGGTTGAATTCATTGAGACTTTCCCTTATGTCATTAAACACAAAAAGGGTAAATAAAATGTTATTGCTGATGCATTGTTTTGTCGTTATACTATGCTTTCACAACTTCACTTTAAAATATTTGGTTTGGAGACCATCAAAGATCAATATGTGCATGATGCTGATTTTAAAGATGTAATGCAAAATTGTAAATAAGGAAGAACATGGAACAAGTTCGTCCTTAATGATGGTTGTGTTCGTGCTAACAAGCTATGCATTCAGCTATCTCCATTCGTATTTTGTTGTTGCGGAGGCGCATGGAGGAGGATTAATAGGAAACTTTGGCGTTAAGAAGACAGAGGATGTACTTGCTACACATTTATTTTGGCCAAAGAGAAGACGAGATGTTGAGCGTTTTGTTGCTCGCTGCACTACATGTCAAAAAGCTAAGTCACGACTCAATCCTCATGGTTTATATATGCCTTTGGCTGCACCTAGTGTTCCATGGGAGGATATCTCTATGGATTTTGTTTTAGGATTACCTTTAACAAAGAAGGGGAGGGATAGCATATTTTTTGTCGTGGATAGATTCTCAAAATGGCAAATTTTATACCATGTCATAAAAGCGATGCTGCTGCTAATGTTGTTGATTTGTTCTTCCGTGAAATTATTTGCTTGCATGGTGTGCCGAATACAATTGTTTTAGATCGTGACACAAAATTTCTTAGCCACTTTCGGAGATGTTTATGGGCTAGGTTGGGGACTAAACTGCTTTTTAGTACTACATGTCACCCCTAAACTGATCGAAAAACTGAAGTAGTCAAGAACATTGTCTACTATGCTTAGGGCCGTTTTGAAGAATAACAGGAAAATGTGGGAAGAATGCTTTCCTCATATTGAATTTGCTTAGAATCGTTCGCTGGATTCTACTACTAAGATGTGCCCTTTTGAAGTTGTGTATGGTTTCCTACCTCGTGCGCCAATTGATTTGTTGCCTCTTCCATCTTGGAAGAAGGTTAATTTTGATGCTAAACAACGTGCTGAATTGATCTTAAAAATGCATGAGTTAACTAAGGAGAACATTGAGCATATGAATGCTAAATATAAACTTGCTGGAGTTAAGGGTAGAAAACACGTTGTGTTTGCACCTGGAGATCTTGTTTGGTTTTATTTGCGTAATGACAGATTTCCTGATTTGCGCAAATCAAAGCTAATGCCAAGTGCTAATGGTCCTTTTAAGGTGTTAGAGAAGATAAGTGATAATGCATCTAAACTTGAGCTGCCTGCAGATTTTGGTGTTAGTCCCACTTTTAACATTGCAGATTTGAAGCCTTATTTGGGTGAGGAAGATGAGCTTCCGTCGAGGATGACTTCATTTCAAGAAGGGGAGGATGATGAGGGCATCAATACCATTGTTACACTCACATCCCCCGCTGCTATACATACTGGACCAATCACTAGAGCTCGCGCACGCCAATTGAATTACGAGGTACTTTCGTTTCTAGGTAACAATTCTAATTTCATGAGAATATGATGCTGTCTAAATTGGATACATTTGTGTTGATTACTAATGAAGGGCCTATCATGGACAAGAGGGATGAACACTTGAGCAGAAACAAATATGTTGATGAAGGCACGCGCAAGGGGAACGAGAACAATGTTTCTAGTGTAGATTTCAGTACTTTGAAGCCTCCTTGATGACACACAAGGACATGGACGAAATATACAAGATGCCCTTTCATAAATTTCGTCCATAGCTTATAACAGGTGATGTGCCACCTTATTTTTGGGCCAGGCCCATGTAATTTTGAAATTCTTGAGCATAGGCTGTTTTTGGAGTCCGTATGTGTGGGGAAACAAGAGTTAGGGTTGGTTTTGGACCCTTCTCCAAGGGGTCACGAAATTTCCCTCTCTTCCTCCATATATATAGCCCTTAGGGCATCGTTTAGACTTTGGGTTTTGTTTAGATTAAAGTTCACCATAGCTACAACTTCGCATACTTCATTTGTGTTCAAAGACCAGACCAATACTTCACAGAACCCCACTTGAATCAATAAAGCTTTCCTCTTATATTCGCAATATCCAGATTGCAATATCAGTTTCTTCCTGGATCTTCGTTTGCTCGCAGGAAATAGACCCTCGTGGTCATGTTGATCATGCTTCGGCGTGGTCAATAACCCTCAAAAGTTGGTTTAGCGATTGCTAAAGCACGACATCTCGCACGTTCGTAGTCGGATCGTCAAAGTCTACTCCCACAGAAAACGATAATCACCTTCTCATTGAAAGACGGGACACCTTTGCCTCTATCAGCGACTCGATCACCGCAAATCATGGGCTGCGGGTATACAGTTTGGAAAGCACACGACTCAAGCTTTCCAAAATGTATTCTACGCATATATTTGGAAACACAGAACCACGGATTACGCACGTATATCAATTTTGGGCCTCTTTGGCGATCAATCCGAGTCGGCTATGATTTTCCTTCGTTTTATGTTGTGCACATGTGTTTGGGTTCTCTGGTAGGGTCGTCGATTGCAAATTAAAATTTTCCTTCACGCGAACATCCGAGGAACATGCTACGGAGATGGATCACAGTTCGTTACCACTAGGCGCGATGCCGTGCAGCGAAGAAGAGTTGGGGCAGCGCGTCTGCGTGGATCGTCTCCTCCTCGTCCGATCTCCCTCAAACGATGGGTAAATGCGATCCCGTACAAGTTCTTGAAGCTGCAAGCGCACCGCCTCTAACGGTATCCGCGTGTGCAGGAGGAACACCGTGCGGCGGACTGCTAGGTCGATCACACGATCGGCGAGTGGAGGTTGCTATTCGCAACACATGCAAACCCTAGTCGCGGCGCCGGCGATCAACCACATGAGTGTGCCGTACCTCCACTTTATATAGGCGTCCGTCGCGAGCTCAACACTTGGGCCTTGCACGGACCCTAAAGCAAAGTCTACTCGGTCACGTTCCTAGTCGATTCGGATCACATCCAACGGTGTCCTCTGAACCGACCTCGTGGGTTCCTTCCCATAAGCGCGCGACCGCTTGGGTTCAAGTCGGCTTGATCACAGTTCGGATCACCTCCGACCTGCACGGTTGGTAGCGGCCCCTAGCAAGGCGTGCCGACCACCGAGCAGACTATGAAGCTGGTTAGGCAAACCTGTACAACGTGTCACACTTCTGTTCCCTTTGCCACACGATATATGTTGTCGGGCTCAAGGCGAGACTGTCATCCTTGTGCTAGCCCGACCTCTTTCTCGTTCGAGTGATACCGACCACAAACCGGATTATTTCATAATCCTTGTCGCATAGCCATGCTTATCCTAGTCGGATCACCACGAGGGCCCAGTATATCTCTCTGATTGGAGGGCAAATCCCATCTTGCTCGACCATGTCTCGCAGCATGGGACTGGACAAACCCGAAACCTACCTTTTTAACTACCCAATCACGGAGTAGCGTTTGGTTGGCCCAAAGCAAGTCTGTCACCATCCCGAGTACATGCGTCAGCTCAGGTCTTAGGACATAGAATGTATGTCGTACTAGAGACTCACAGATGACATATCACTGCGTCTCATAGTTGGGTCTGTCCGACTCGGACCTTATCTCGACCCGGATCCGACTACGTCGAATCCGACCAGACCTTTCCAAGTCCATATTATCCGGTTAGCATCCAATGCTCCATGGCTAGTGAGACCAAGCCATCGACCGTGTCATATGCCAGTCTAGTCGGTTGCGCGTCCACACAACCCTTTCGACTAGGAACCTTTTAGGAAAGTCATCATACAATGCATAGTCCCACAAACAAGTCACATACTTGCTGATACACATCATTGATAATGTCCAAGGACTATCTTTATTCATAAACACATAGGAAATATCATCATACATGATTGCCTCGAGGGCATATCTCCAACAGTCTCCCACTTGCACTAGAGTCAATCAAATAGACATCAAATGCCCATAGCTCTAACGTGCCCCTCATGCTTGGGTTGTGGAAGCGGCTTAGTCAACGGATCTGCAGCATTTGCATTCGTGTGAATCTTGCATAAATCTACATCACCATTCTTTACTATCTTTCGTATCAGGTGATATTTCCGGTCTATGTGTCTGACCTTGTGGTGATTCCTCGGCTCCTTGGCTTGTGCGATGGCACCAGAATTATCACAATAAAGGTCCAGCGGTTTCACGAGGCTGCGAAAATACCAAGATCATCCGGAAAATGCGGATCAAACACCTTCCTTTGCAGCTTCACAAGCCGCAATGTATTAAACTTCGTGGTAGAATTAGCCACCGTATCCTTCTTGGAACTCATCCGATTACTTTGCTCCTCCATTCAGGATGTACACGAATCCGGACTGTGATCAACAATCATCTCTGTCGGTTTGGAAACTAGCATCGACGTAACCCCTTACGACGAGCTCTTCCTCACCTCCATAAACTAGGAACATCTCTTTAGTCCTTTTCAGGTACTTCAAAATAGTATTTACCGCTGCCTAGTGACTCTCACCTGGGTTGGCCTGGTATCTACTTGTTAGGCTTATTGCAAAAGCAACATCAGGCCTTGTACATATCATGGCATACATGATGGATCCGATTGCCGAGGCATACGGAATCCTACTCATCCTGCTTCGCTCATCAGATGTCGAAGGACTCTGAGTCTCGCTTAGCCTTATACCATGTGAGAGCGGCAAGAACTGTCGGTGTCAAAACCGGCGGATCTCGGGTAGGGGGTCTCGAACTGTGCGTCTAGGCGGATGGTAACAGGAGACAAGGGACACGATGTTTTACCCAGGTTCGGGCCCTCTTGATGGAGGTAAAACCCTACGTCCTGCTCGATTGAAATTGATATTGTGGATGTTTACAAGAGTGGATCTACCACGAGATCAAGGAGGCTAAACCCTAAAAGCTAGCCTATGGTATGATTGTAAGGGTTGTTGATGTTGTTCTCCTACGGACTAGAGCCATCCAGTTTATATAGACACCGGAGAGGGCTAGGGTTACATAGAGTCGGTTACAATGGTAGGAGATCTACATATCCGTATCGCCAAGCTTGCCTTCCGCCAAGGAAAGTCCCATCCGGACACGGGGAAGTCTTCAATCTTGTATCTTCATAGTCTTGGAGTTGATCGATGATGATAGTCCGGCGGATGATAGTTTGGCTGATGATGATAGTCCGGCTATCCGGACACCCCTAATCCGGACTCCTCGGTAGCCCACGAACCAGGCTTCAATGGCGATAAGTCCGGTAGCGTATATTCTTGGCATTGCAAGGCGGGTTCCTCCTCGAATGATGGAAGATTGTGAACACCGGGATAGTGTCGGCTCTGCAAAATAAATTCCACATTCCACCGTAGAGAGAACAATAATATATACACAAGTTCAATCTGCTGGCGTTTTTGTGGCATGGCGTCGCACCACTACCAAGCCATTACTTGAATTGTTTTTACTTTACCACCTCGGTAGCATTTAGCGAAGCGGTTTCCTTGTACGTCTTGTCGAGCGGATCGTGTTTCCCTTAATCCGGATTCTCATCAATACGGACGTGGGTAACCCAACCGTGCCATTGATGGTGGCGCTTGGGAGATAGCGAGTTTTACTAGGCGGTGGGGGCGCATAGACTTCGCCCGCCCATATAAGGGATAAGGATTCACCTTCTCACCTCGCCTTCTTCCTCCTTTGCTTATCCATCTCCGCGCTTTCGAGCTCCAGCGCCCAAGTTCGCGCATCTCGTCTCAACCTTCTCCGACCATGTCCGGGCGGGAGGTAAATGGTTGGCCTCCACCGTTAAGGAGGAGCACATCGCCAAACTTCGCGGGCGCGGATACCTCTCCAGCGACGCCAGCGCACCGGCTGCCCGACGAGGGCAGCTCATCCCCCCCCTGGCCTCATGAGAGGTCGTTTTCCTTCCCCACTTCCTCCATGGACTGGGCTTTCCACTCCACCCCTTTTCCGGGGCTCATGTTCTACTACGGCCTGGATTTCCATGATCGGCACGAACTTCAGCCTCAACATCTCGGTGTTTATTGTCGTGTGCGAGGCCTTCCTCTGCATCCAGCCCCACTTGACTTGTGGCTCAAGACCTTCAATGTCAAGCGAAGGTAGTGAAGGGTACTCAAGCGGAGTCTTGGGCGCCATGTTGGGCAAGATGCCCAATGTCCTTTAGTTGAAGGGCCTTCGTGGAATCCGTCAAGGGTGGCAATCGGGGTGGTTCTACATCACCGAGCAGCGTGACCCTACATGGGCGGCGGCCCCGAGTTTAGATCTGGCATTCCCATAGCTCACCTCCTGGAAAGAAAGGGCTTCTTTGTGGGGTAGTTGGAGGAGCCGGGACTCAAGCACATATCCAGAAGTGGTGAAGAAGCTCGGGCTGATTAACGTGGTCCAAGTCATGCTCGTCGCGGATTCTCCCATGCCAAGGCGGGCATTCAATCTGGGAGTTCGATCCGGAACAGCACCAGCGCTGAGCAAGCTCTTGACCTGACGTCTGAAGGCACCTAGAGGGTGCTGTTCAAGGCGCCAAGCCCGCATCCGCGATGGAAGATCGCGATTTATTTCAGCGCCAAGCCAACGAGGTAAGTGATTCTACCCCTTCACGGGACACTTGCTTCTCATAGTTTGACTCTATCGGGTTTTAATTTCCCTTTTCCTTTGACAGGACTGGATGAGGAAGGCGGAGCAGATTATCTGTCCGGCTTCTATGCGAAAAATCGATGAAGCGCTCGTCTAGCGAGGCTGCTGGTTCCGGCATTGCGTGGTGCGGAGAAGAAGGCCAAGAAGGAGGCCACGGGTGCTCGAAAGAGTGCCCGTTTTGAGTGTCCGGCGACTCGGGCGGACTCCTCCCGAAAATGAGGAGGAGAAGAGGACTCTCTCCCGGAGGAGGAGAGAGGAAGAGGAAGGCTTCCCCAGCGGGGGAGGCGAAGGGTCAGAGGAAGGACTATTCCTGGACAGCTCCGCCAACATCAACGTTGGCGAGGAAGAATAGCCTTCAAGGGCCAGGCCTCCGGCGAGATCGTAAGTATCCGGTTCCTAAATGATTTATAATTTCTTTTTCTGCGCCACATAGTGTCATTACGATGCCGCATGCTGCCCGTAGTCCGGCGGTGATGATCTCCCGCTTCATCGGCGGGTCGTTGGCTCCGTCGGATGTAGACTCCATCCCGACCGCCTCCACCCCTGCGACACCGAGGGCGCGAGGTGGGATCCCAGAAGGACCCATCGGGGAGGCTCGGGGCGCCACAAAGCGTCCTCCGGACGATCGCGCGGACTCCAAATCAGAACCAGCGAGTGGTTCGGAGTCCGGCGGCGGCTACCGAGCGAAGGGCAAGACCGTGGCGTCGGCGGCTTCCGTCAACGGGCGCGGGCAATTTGTTGGGCGCTGCAGGCGCTTCCATCGAGGAAGAACACCGCACTATTATGAGTGCGGTGATTGAAAATGTGCAGCTTCGCCAAGCGGGCTGACCGAAGCTGCTGATAGCCTTCTATCGGGCTTTGAGGTAAGAAGTTAAAAATATGGAATGTAATACCGCATAGACGGTAGCCCACGATGCTCGGTTCGGTGTTGGAAAGAAAAGCGGATGAGGATCTGAAAAAAAAGATATCTGTGAGGTTGCTAAAAATTATGTCAATATGGGTTGCAGGCTCTTGCTTGACCTCTGCCGCCTTGGCTGCGGAGGTCGGTGCTTTGAGCGAGGCTCGGCGGTCGAACAAGAGCTCGGCCACGCCAGAAGCAGCTCGGGACAAAGAAGGTGAGTAACACCACTTTGAACTTGTACCTTACAGAAAAGGATTTAGGTTGCAACAAAAATAACAAGGATAACATGGGTGCTGCGGGGCCCGAGCGAGGTGGCGACCACGAAGGAGGCCGTGTCATGACGAGCATAATCGCCACTGAGCAGGCAGGCGAGAAAAGCAAGAGGCGCGGGTGGCGGTAGTTCAGCAAGAGCTCCAGGCTCTCATGGAAAAGCATGAGAGTTTGGGCATGACTCAAAGACTCGAGTCCGAGCTTGCCTCGGCTCTCGAAAGTGCCAAACTGCCAAGGCCGATGCCCATAAGTCCCTTGGAGATTGAGTTGATGAGGAAGATAGCGGCGGGTAAGGCATTTTTCATGCAAAGCAAGCATGTGAATGTAAATTACGTGTTACTTACCGGTTCGGAGCTCTCGAGGCGTTTGCAGATCTGCTGCGGCGTGTCCGATGCCACCGCATTCTACCGAGCCGAGGAGGGAGCTCAGCGGAGAAGGTCTTACGGTCTCGATATCTTTGAGGCCGGCCATCCAGTGCCCCTAGCGACCAGTGAAGCAGCTGGTCGAGCTTCTAAGGTGGCGAGCAGGCCATGAAGGGCCTCAAAGTCGGTGTGGCACGGAGAGGCCATGCACAGGAGCTACTTCAGCCTCGTCTGACGGCTGGTGGATCGTGCCCTGGTGGAGGTTATCAAGCGCTCCGCTTTGTATTGAAGGTGCTCGTCGGGCCCTTGCCCGCGCAAAGGTGCAATGGGGCAAGCTGGATGCGGAGAAGCTAATCTACGGCGCCGCCGGTTGCAGGCAAGGAATATCGTCGCCGAAATGTACTATAAGGCTGTCTGAAGGGTGCCCGCAAGATTGCGGATGAGTGCCCCGAGGATGTAATTTTGAGTAAATTAGCAATGTGTTATCTGTCGCTGAAAACTTTGTTCATATCGCTAAGCAACGCTTGTTAGTTTAAAATATTACGTTACAATGTGGCCGTTTATTAAATCGAGAGATGGCAAGTTGTCGGCTTCAGCCCCCATGCCACAGTCTTTGGGGTGTTGGGATAAACTTGAGCACTCTTGTTCCCATTTTGGGTCCATCTAGGGGCGCTCAACACAGCGAACAAGGCAACCAGACTTATAGTGCTTGAACACTCTCACTTGGCCATAGAATTCTATAATTTTAAATTTAAATGAAGACCCTAGTATTCGGAGGACGAATTGAGGCGCTATCACGCCTTCGTCGGACATAATCCGAACTTCGCTCGAGCGGCGTAGGTCTTTAAGGACCGAAAGGACCTCTCGAACAGCGACCAGTCTCTCGCCTTATCATGACGGTCAGTTTAGCTTTCTCCTTTGGGCGTTAACCCGGCTCAACGAGGCACAATCGCGATGGTTATCCAGTGCTACCTTAGCCGATAGAATGGAGCGTAAGGTGCCAAACATGGGGCAGGGCAAACCCAACTATTGACCCAAGACATGATTGAGAGCGATTCATATAATGCTATAAGTTAAGGTGCCGCACTTGTGAAAGTGTCGGACTTTATCACACCATAATCACGGAGAACATAAGCCCTGGTGTATTTGGCTGTACCAAAATGTGCGGATGCAACATGTAAATAAATGAACATATATATATATAGGTAATGCAATTATAAGTAAAAGGTGCTACATTTTATTGAGAAGATATGCTATGAGTGCGGAATGATCCAAATAGTCGGAAAGCAAAGTTGGGCGAATTAAAGGCGTCTCCCTCGAGGGTAGGCAGCGGAATGTTGTATTTAACAAATTTAATGCTCGTGATGGAGACCACCTGAGTGTTAAATGCGGCCTTGGTCCTTCCTGGCTGTTGCATCATGAGTTGGCAGGGTCGCCGCGGACGAGTTCTGTATAAAAAGAAAAATAAAAGAAAAAAGCGGCACACTTGGGAGCCCTGGTGTGGTCGAACCGCACTCTGGAGTCTGTTGTGGTTGTGCCTTTCCCCTATGCCCATGGTATCTCAAAGGCGTAATTATGTCTGGAGAGTTTGTCTTACAATTTTGCGAGGGCTGGGGTTGAGGCCGCATTACTCTGGCGTGCTCGGAACATGCCAGGTGGTCTTGGTTAATGTTGCTCGGCGCGTTTGGCGTGTCCGGTCGTTGAGCGGCGGACTCGAAAATGCCTTAAAGGTTGCTCTGTACTTCTGCGCGAGCGCTGTATGTTCCTCTGTTCGGAGGGCGTTCCGTGTTTCCATTGACCGTGATGACTCCACGAGGGCCTGGCATCTTGAGCTTAAGGTATGCATAATGCGGCACGCGTTGAATTTTACCGTCACGGTTCGTCCGAGCGAGGCGTGATAGCCGCTTCTGAGCGGGACTATGTCGAAGATTAACTCTTAAGCCGGAAATTATCCGGGATCCGAAGACCACTTCGATGTAATCGAGCACATACAATTGGCCTCGACACCTGGTATGGCGCCTTTGAAGGTTGTCTTTGTAGGTTTAATCCTTGAAGGGTCTATGCCCATCTTGCGCCTTGTATCACGATAAAGCAGGTTCAGAGCTCTGCCGCCGTCCATCGGGACTCTCGTGAGGTGAAATCCGCCGATGGTTGGGTCTAAAACCAATGCGGCGAATCCGCCATGGCGGATAGTGGTCGGATGGTCTCTTGATCGAAAGTGATCGGGCAAGAGGACCATGGGTTGAATTTTAGGGCGGCGGCTCCATCATCGTATCGTCCTTAGTGCCGCTTCCGCTCCCTCTTGGGGATATCGTTGCGTATATCATGTTTACCGTCCGAACTTGAGGGAATCCCTTTTGTCCTCTGTTGTTCGGCGGCGGGTCTCTTCCTCGTCATCGCTGTGTAGCCCCTTGTCACTGTTTTTTGGCGATTAATTTGCTGCTGCTTGAATACCCAACAATCTCTGTTGGTGTGGTTAGCTGGCCTTCGGGAGTTCCATGTATTTGTGAGGCGTCGAGTATTCGGTCCAAATTGGGCCGGGCCGGAGTGGTTCTTTTGAATGGCTTCTTCCGTTGACGGGTTTGGAGCCTCGGAATCCGGCGTTGACTGTCGTATCCTCATTCTTGTCGCCGTTAATGCGGCGTTTGTTTTGTTTGGCGCAACCTGCCATTGCGGTCCTTGGTATCCGGACTGCCAGCGTTTTTGTTGAGGTTATTCTGCGAGCTAGCCAGCTATCCTCTCCCGCGAAGCGGGTCATGAGTGATGTGAGGGCTGCCATGGATTTCGGCTTCTCCTGTCCTAGGTGCGGGCCAGCCACTCGTCGCGGATGTTATGTTTGAAGGCAGCGAGGGCCTCTGCATCCGGATAGTCGGCGATTTGATTTTTCTTTGTTAAGAACCGTGTCGAGAATTGCTGGCGATTAAATGCAGCTGCTGGATTATGTGGCTTAGGTCATCTGCGTCCGGTGGTCGCTTTGTCGTGCCACAGGAAGTTGTCGAGGAATCGGCTTCGGTCTTCCAACATCAATTGACTCTGCGGGCAGGCTGTTAAGCCAATGCCGGGCTGGTCCTTTGAGCTTGGCGGGAGATATTTGATGGCGTGAAGATGCGTCGCCCGGGGCCATGTGTATATGGAGAGATAATCCTCAATCCAAACCGCGGGGTCTGTTGTGCCATCGTAGGATTCGATATTAGCGGGTTTAAACCCTTGAGGGATTTGATGATCCATTACTTCGTCGGTGAAGCATAAGCGGGTGTCTGGCGCCTCTGTATTGAGCGATATCGCGGCGTAGCTCGAAGGCGTTATCTGCTGTGTTCGGCCCGGCGGAGTAGTTGTATCCGCGCGACGGTATTAAATCGTGGGTCTTAGGGCGCCCGTGATCCATAGATAGATTTGGATTGTCTTGCCTTGTCCTCAATATATCCCATAAGTCCGGTAGCGTTCCCCGTGGCTTCATGCTTTTGAGCGATGCGAAGTGCGGTTTTAGTGGAGGCTTGCCGCCTCTCTGTCGCGACCACGGGGGTGGTCGGTCTGCTGTATTGTGCGCTGGTGATGCAGGTTTATGCGCTTCCTCCTCTAATCGGGGAGCAACTTGCGTTTAGGTAACTTTTGGAGGCGTTGAGTTCATACTCTTGACGCAGGACCTCGGTCCATCTGTCGGCGATGGGTCTTGATCAGCTTGAAGCTGTTGCTGTTTTTCTTTAGGCTGTTTGCCGTGGCTATTAGCCTACATCTAAAATGCTCTTGTTCGGCGGGATCCTCGAGGCACGACGAATTAAATCGTCGTCGAGGCTTACCTCGTCTCCGGAGGAGGTAAGTAATTGTCATCCTCGACCTCTTAAATCGCCGCCCTCTCGTGAGGGCTTGCTTCTGCCTCCTCCTGCTGCGCTGGATCGTCTTTGGAGGGAGTTGTCTTCGGCACTTTCGGGGTGTTATTATCTCCGTGCGGAATCTCCATTCTTGCCGTGGCGGGATTTAAGCGGCGCCGCTGATGTCGGCGCTTGGGCTGTTCTTTAAGGAATCGGCCTCCGCTGCTTCTTCGCCGTCCCCATCTTTTGGGGTGTCCACCATGTATATGTCGTATGGCGAGGTGGTCTTCGGTGTCTGTAGGCCTTTGGTTCTTAGTAGTCTCCGGCATCGTCGTCCATACCGTCGATGTCTTGAGTCGTAATCGAATCGTCGGTTAAATCGTCGGCGGTGGCTACGAAGTGGGTGGTGGGTGGGCTCTGAATTTCTTCGTCGTCCGCGTCCCAACCATCCTGGCGTGAATTCGGCCAGGGTTCTCGAATAGCGAAGATGCTTGATGAATTTATGATGTCGCCGAAGGCGAGTGCTGAAAAGATGTCCGCAGCGGTGAATTCCATGATCGGCCCAATCGGATTCGACCGTAGGCGCGGAGGTTGAGTCGGCGGAGAGTCCGGCACCTCGAGTCATGAGCTTGATGCGGCACAAGGTAAGTGTTCGGCTCCATCGCCGTAAAGTTGCAACTCGGCGGTGTCCAGCCATCCGTCCTCGATCCAGTGATCGGCTCGGACTATGGGTCGGGCGGATTAGTGTCTTGACCTCAAGTTCTTTGTCCGTGGCGAGTTAGGTCATGCCCATCGTGACAGCGGCACACGCTTCGGTGTGGCTCAGATCCATCGAAGATCAAGTCCCGCAGATATCGGCCGTGAAGTTTAGGCTTCCAAACCTGACTGGCGGCCAGGCGTAGTTTCGATCTGCTCGGATAGCCAAGTGAGTTGGCCCGCGATCTGGCCGCCGAATCTGAAGATCTGTTCAGGAGAAAAGTCTCACCTAGGACTGCGTCGTTGTTGATTGAAGAGGCCATCAAGCCTATCGGTGGCGACAGAGGAACTCTCAATGAAAGCACCAATGTCGGTGTCAAAACCGGCGGATCTCGGGTAGGGGTCCCGAACTGTGCGTCTAGGCGGATGGTAACGGGAGACAAGGGACACGATGTTTTACCGAGTTGGGCCCTCTTGATGGAGGTAAAACCCTCGTCCTGCTCGATTGATATTGATATTGTGGATGTTTACAAGAGTGGACCTACCACGAGATCAAGGAGGCTAAACCCTAAAAGCTAGCATATGGTATGATTGTAAGGGTTGTTGATGTTGTTCTCCTACGGACTAGAGCCATCCGGTTTATATAGACACCGGAGAGGGCTAGGGTTACATAGAGTCGGTTACAATGGTAGGAGATCTACATATCCGTATCGCCAAACTTGCCTTCCACGCCAAGGAAAGTCCCATCCGGACACGGGGGGAAGTCTTCAATCTTGTATCTTCATAGTCTTGGAGTCCGGTCGATGATGATAGTCCGACAGATGATAGTTCGGCTGATGATGATAGTCCGGCTATCCGGACACCCCCTAATCCAGGACTCCCTCAAGAACCCTTTCTTCGCCTCACTCATGTTGAACCGCTTCAACACTTTATCTATGTACATGCTCTAGCTTAGGCCGAGCAGCCTCCTCGATCTATCTCTATAGATCTTAATGCCTAAAATATAGACTGCCTCACCAAGGTCCTTCATCGAAAACTTGCCATTCAATGATCCCTTGACCGAGTTTAACATCAAAACATCATTCCCGATCATTAGTATGTCGTCCACATACAAGATCAAAAACACTATCGAGCTCCCACTTAACTTCTTGAATAAACAAGAATCCTCTTCGCTTTTGATGAAACCGAGACCAGTGACAACCTCATCAAAACGAATGTTCCAACTCCGAGATGCTTGCTTCAACCCATAAATAGATCTCTTGAGCTTGCATATCTTACTAGTGCTAGTCGGATCAACAAAACCCTCAGGCTGTATCCTATACACGTCCTCGGTTAAATTTCCATGAAGGAAAGCCGTTTTGACATCCATCTGCCATATCTCGTAATCGATATATGCAGCTATAGCTAGTATGATCCTCACCGACTTCAGCATCGCTACCAGCGAGTAAGTCTCGTCGTAGTCAATTCCTTGAACTTGTCCATAACCTTTAGCGACAAGACGAGCTTTGTGGATCTGAATATTTCCATCCACATCGGTTTTCTTCTTAAAGACCCATTTGCAACCAATGGCAGTTACGCAGGTGGCGGATCAACCAAGTCCCAGACTTGATTCTCATCCATGGACTTTAACTCGGATCTCATGGCCTCCAGCCATGCCTCGGAATTCGGGCTCACCATCACTTCCGCATACGTGGCCAGCTCGTCGCTTTCTAGCAACAATACATCGCGCACTCTGCGCAATCTTTCCGACCTCCGTGGTTCCGGTGACGCTTCCACTACAGGTTCCTGGCCGACTCGGTATGATCTCATCGATGGCGAGCTGTCCCAGTGGTCCTCGAATTTCTTGAGTCGAACCGTCCTCCCACTGGCCTCCCGACTAAGAAACTCTTTCTCAAGGAAAACCCGTTCGAGCAACAAACACTTTGTTCTCTTCCGGTTGTAGAAGCTATATCCCAAGGTTTCCCTCGGATATCCACGAATATGCATTTATCCGACTTAGGTGTAAGCTTATGCGACATAAGTCGCTTGACAAATGCTTCACAACCCCAAATCTTTAGAAAAGACAAGCGGGACTCTTCGGTCCACATCTCATCTGGTGTCTTGTCTACAGATTTTGATGGTACTCTATTAAGTGTAAGCTGCGGTTTCTAGGCGTATCCCCAAAATGACAAGGGTAAATCCGATTTGCTCATCATAGACCGGACCATGTCCAACAAGGTCCTATTCCTTCGTTCCAACACGCCGTTTCTCTGTGGCGTACCCGGAGGTGTGAGCTGAGGTACTATACCTCGACTTTCAGATGATCATCAAACTCTTAGCTCATGTAATCACCTCCACGATCAGATCGCAGAAGCTTTATAGTCTTGCCGAGCTGATTCTCAACCTTGTTCTGAAACTCTTTGAACTTTTCAAAAGTCTCCGACTTGTGCCTCATCAAATAGATATATCCATATCTACTCAAGTCGTCGGTAAAAGTCACGAAGTACTGATAGCCACCTCTGGTAGTTGTGCTCATTGGACCACACACATCACTGTGTATAAGCTCCAAAAGCTCGGACGCCCTCTCGCAATTCTTTGCGAAAGGAGACTTAGTCATCTTGCCGAGAAAGCATGATTCACATGTCTCGAACGACTCGAACTCGGACGAAGTTAGGAGCCCATCATCATGGAGCTTCTTGATGCGTTTCAGACTATTGTGTCCAAGCCGACAATGCCAGAAGTATGTCGGATTTATCTCATTAGGCTTACGCCTCTTGACATTCATGTTATAGACTGGTTCCTGTTCTAGATTCAATATAAATAGCCCATCAACAATGGGTGCATAGCCGTGGAACATACCATTCAAAAATATTGAACAACCATTGTCCTTTAAATTGAATTCATAACCCTGACTCATCAAACATGAGGTAGAAATAATGTTCCGACTAAGTGCAGGAATGTAATAACAATTATTCAATTCCAAAATAAATCTAGAAGGAAGCTGGAGCTTCATCGTGCCGACCTCCAACGCAGCAACTCTTGCTTTGTTGCCGACCCTGATGTCAATCTCCCCTTGTGCCACACACCTAGTTCTTACCAGCCCCTGCATCGAGTTGCAAATATGAACAACCGATCCAGTATCAAATACCCAAGAGCTACTACGTATGTCAGCAAGGTAAATGTCTATAACATATGCAACAAGTGTACCTTTGCCTGAAGAAGCATTTCCGGCCTTCTTGCCATGCTCTGCAAGCCATTTGCTATAGTTCCTCTTCCAGTGACCGGTTTCCTTGCAGTGATAGCAAACGGTCTTCAAGTCCGGTCCAGACTTCGGCGCAGCGGCAGAGGTTACCATCTCCGTGCCCTTTGCCTTAGCCTTTTTCTTGGACAAACTCTTCTTGAACTTAGCCGATTTCTGCACCATCAACACTTGATGCGTGCCTTTCTTAATATCCTGCTCTGCCACCTTGAGCATCCCATGCAATTCAGTGAGCTTCTTATCCATGCCATGCATATGATAGTTCGAGATGAACGTCCCATAGCTGGGCAGAAGAGAACCCAGAACAACATCAGTAGTCAGCTCATCCAAGAGCGGGAAGCCCAAATGATCCAAAGCTTGCACATATCCGATCATCTTGATCACATGTGGGCTCGATGGATCACCTTCCTTCACTTGCAATCCATCAAGGATCGCGGATGTTGAACCTTCGGTCCTAGCACTGTATGCGAAACATGCTCTTGAGACTCTCGATCATATCGTAAGCCTCAACATTTTGAAATGCTGTTGCAAATCGGGCTCCATACAAGCCAGCATCGGACAACTGATCTCCGTTGATTCATCAACGAGTTTACGTAGGCATTCTTAGTTGTGGCATTAGCATTATCGGCGGGTTCCTCTGAAGTGGATCCTCTAGAACATGTTCCTTTTATCGTGCTTGAGAACAATTCTCAGATTTCTATACCAGGTGGTAAAGTTTGTTCCATTCAGTTTATCCTTTTACAGAATTGATTTCAATGCAAAGTTGGGTTGAGCAGGTGTTGCCATTGATCTACAACAGAAAATATGCAATCACTAAGCAATGTTTTTATGTAGAGTAATTCTAGCCTAAACAGAAATACTCCCACTGAAGTCAGTATCCCTCCGCAAACTCTCAGTGATTCAGGATCCGACTAGCGCATGCGACTAGTGAGCTTTAGCATCACTGCTAGCCAACATATCTATCCGGTAAGCAACTCCTTGCTAATCGTATCTCTATCGACTCACAGCCGATTAGGAAGGTATCTCATACCCGGCTCCCAACCTTATTGCCACAAGGCCCAAAACCATTTTGATAGCCTTGTCAAGTTAACTTTGATGCAGTGCATGTCCGTGTCCGACCACGAATCCTTGATTCAAGGACACCCAGCAGAGCACCCCAATTTTATGAGCCCACTACTAGGCGTACTTGGCGTGCGAAGGTGCAACATCGGGATGGCAATTCACTTGATATTCATGAGGATCATTCTAACATGCATAGAAACAAAGAAGCATAACAATCACAAATATAACACATATTGTGAAATAGTATGGCTCCTTCATGGGCGTTCTTCGGGTTGGCTCCGACTCGATGACCATCTCTGAACTCCATCTTGTTTGTCATGTCGGGACGCCAAGCCGCCAACCTGATCTCTATTATCCAACTACTACAACTAGTAATGAATTTACATAGAGTCACAAGTCGACACGCACTTTGGCTCGTGCCAACTAACAAACATGACACGCAGGCCACGTATAAATTACACACATGCATCACATACACATGAGCCATACTATTCACATCAAACCTGCAAAACAAAGTTATGCATAGAATCACATTCTACCGGTTTGTGTGTCGGGTACGAAATACACGGCGCTGCGCACACGGCGCCCGACATTTTCGGAAATCACATATCACATCTGAACTCCGTTCACGCCGAATTTTCTGATCTGACCGATCTTATCGATCATCGCGAATCCGATTCGGATTTACGTTTCACTATTAACCCCGATGGCGGATGACCGACCGGTAGGGGTAGATCGTGTCACGACCTCGTCGATCCCGATTGACAGAAAACATGTGCAGTTGATCACATCAACCGTGCACATAGACGATCTCTTCAAGGACAACAGATCTCATATGCCGCCTCCGCATATCTAATATGCATACGATCTGAATCCAAATCCTATAGCGAGGCTCGATACCACTTTGTTGGGTTCTCTGGTAGGGTGCGTCGACTACAAATTAAAATTTTCCTACACGCAGAACATCCAGGAACATGCTACGGGAGATGGATCACAGTTCGTTACCACTAGATGCGCAGTGCCGTGCAGCGGAAGAAGAGTTGGGGCAGCGCATCCACGTGGATCGTCTCCCCCTTGTCCGATCTCCCTCGAACAGCAGGTCGTCTGATCCCACGTAGAAGTTCGCCGGAGCGGCGCAAGCGCACCGCCTATAACGATATTCGCGCATGCATGAGGAACACCGTGCAGCGGACTGCTAGGTCCGATCACATAGTCGGCGGCGAGTGGAGGTGGTTATTCACAACACATGCAAACCCTAGTCGCAGCGCCGAAGCGATCAACCACATGAGTGTGCCGTACCTCCACTTTATATAGGCATCCGTCGCAGGCTCAACACTTGGGCCTTGCACGGACCCTAAAGCCCAAAGTCTACTCGGTCACGTTCCTAGTCCAGTTCGGATCACATCCAACCAGTGTCCTCTGAACCGACCTCGTAGGTTCCTTCCCTTAGGCATGCGACCCCTTAGGTTCAAGTCAACTTGGTCACAGTTCGGATCACCTCCGACCTGCACGGTTGGTAGCAGCCTCTAGCAAGGCGCGCCGACCACCAAGCAGACTATGAAGATGGTTAGGCGAACCTGCCTGGCGTGTCACACTTCATTCCCTTTGCCACACGATATATGTTGTCGGGCTCAAGCGAGGCTGTCATCCTTGTGCTAGCCCGACCTCTTTCTCGTTCGGTGATACTGACCACAAACGGATTATCTCATAATCCTTGTCGCATAGCCATGCTTATCCTGGTCGGATCACATGAGGGGCCCAGTATATCTCTCCGATCGGAGGGCAAATCCCATCTTGCTCGACCATGTCTCGTAGCATGGACCTGGACAAACCGAAACCTACCTTTTAACTACCGATCCGGAGTAGCGTTTGGTTGGCCCAAAGCAAGTCTGTCACCATCCAGTACATGCGTCAGCTCAGGTCTTAGGACATAGAACATATGTTGTACTAGAGACTCACAGATGACATATCGTTGCGTCTCATAGTTGGGTCTGTCCGACTCAGACCTTATCTCGACCCGGATCTGACTATGTCAAATCCGACCAGACCTTTCCAAGTCCATATTATCCAGTTAGCATCCAATGCTCCATGGCTAGTGAGACCAAGCCATCGACCGTGTCATATGCCAGTCTAGTCGGCTGCGCGTCCACACAGCCCTTTCGACTAGGGACCTTTTAGGACAGTCATCATACAATGCATAGTCCCACAAACAAGTCACATACTTGCTGATACACATCATTGATAATGTCCAAGGACTATCTTTATTCATAAACACATAGGAAATATCATCATACATGATTGCCTCTAGGGCATATCTCCGACAACCTGCCTCTCTCTCCTCCCCCGTGCACTTGCTGATACTAGACAATGGTAGGTCTTCTTCTTGCTGCAGTTCTTCATCTTTGCATGCCAAGCTTGTCTTCTCTTCAAATCTGATCATACAAACATGTAAAGGCTTAGGCAGTATAAAATTCTCATTGACACAAATGTCAGATTCAACTAAGAGTGAATTCACCTGTTGTTCTAGTAGTTTTGCATGTGCTCTTGTAATTGGTCCAATTCTAATTTCATTGCACTTGTCATGTGCAGCAACATCATCAATGGAAAAGGATGTCAAAATACTAGGGATGTCCTCATCACTTGGAATGTGCCAGTCCTCTTGAGGTCCTCATCTGGAATTTGGAGCTTCTTAATAACATCAGGGGAAATCAAGTTGAATCTTGCCCCGCCGTCAACCAGCATCTTCATGACCTTGAGGTTGTGGATTCTTGGCGAAACCAACAATTGCAAGCATCCGACCACAGTGGTGCAATCCGGATGGTACTTAGCATCGAAGATGATGGGCGTGCGAGACCATTTGAGTGGTTCCCGAGCGCTTGTTGCCGGCTCTGCCGCATTAACCTCATGTGCCCACTGTTTAAGCTGGCGGTGAGAGGAGTACAAAGATGCACCCCCATCAATGCACTTTGCCTCAGTAGCCTTCTGAAAATCTTGTTCATTGGACTCACCATCGTCATCTTCTTCACTATCATCTTCACCTTCCTTTTTCTCACGGCCCCTGGCAGGCTTCTCCTTCTGTTAACTGGCCTTGCCACGGTGGCCACCATGGCCACCACGGCCTTTCCCGCCAACGCCATCCCGACCTCTCTCCTTATCACGCTTCTCGTATTCAGCTTTTTGTTTTTCAACAAGCTGTTCAACTTGTCTGCATTCTTGGAGATCGTGGCCCTCAGTGCAGTGGATCTTGTAGTATGGCCTGTCGGACTTGCAAGCTTTCTCAGCTACCGCGACCGCCTGGCAATCAGTGCATGCAGTAGCTTCCTTGTCGGGCGTCTCGGTCCTTGCTTTCTTGCCGATACTAGGATAACTATATCCCTCAATGGCCATCACTGCCTTCCATTTGCGCTTCTTGTTGCGCCTTCGGTTTTTCTTCCTTGGGACGGTGGCATCGTCGTCATTCTCTGAATCGACTTCAACACCAACCTCCTCCCGGGGAGTCTCCACCCTTCCTCAGCACGAGCACATTTATCCACCAATGTATAGAGTTCGTTGATGGTCTTTGGTAGCCGAACATTCATCTTAGCACGCATTCTCTGATTGCGCACATTCGTGTGGAATGCGGCGATCACTGTTGCCGGATGTATCTTCGGGATATTGTGGTGTACACCCGCAAGCTCTCCCCTACCTTCTAAAGGAAGGCATGCAGGTCGCTGGGCTGCCCAGGCTCTTGATGGCCGCCTATAAAGGTGCCAACGAGCTCGTTGCAGAGGTCAGCCCATGAAGAAATGGAATCTTCAGGCAGGTGCATCAACCAAGATCTTACGTTGGGCTTGAGCACCAACAGAAAGTAATTGGCGAGCACTCTCTCATCTCTTCCCCCAGCAGCTTTAACGGTGATCGCATAGATTCCTAGGAACTCCGCCGGGTTCAGCTTTCCGTCATATTTATCTGGCAAGTCAGGCTTGAAGGTGCGGGATGATGGCCAGCGGACTTGCCGCAGCTCGTGAGTGAAGGCGGGGCACCCTACCTCGTAAGGCAAGTACCCACCAGCACTGGGTGCGGGTTCGTCGACGTTTGGGCCATTATGCCTGTCTGACTGACGGCGTGCCTCGCGGCGCCACTCGATAGTGACACGGGAGTCCTCCTTCTACTTGTCCTTCAACACACGACGCTGATCTTGCTGGGTCCGCGGGTCAGACGAAGCCATTGACATCTCACCGGGCTTGTCAACATGCTGGGTCTGCTGGGCCTACCGTGGCTGTCCCTGGGAGGGTCGTCGTGGAGGAGATTGCATCGTGGGTGTAGTCCTCTCGACGTGGCCACCGGTATGGGCCGCCAGTGTCGCCTGCGGGCATCTTGAGGGCTCCGCCTGCTGCGACTTGTTGCTCTTAGCAAACACGATGAAGCTTTGGATGGTGGCTCTCCAGTCATCCATCTTGTCCGCTGCTGGAGGAGAGTTCAGCAGCAGCTGAGCCCTTGCCATTGCTTCTGCCGCCGTCCCTGGCATGGCGTGGGAAGCGGAGCCCGACGCCGCTCAACTCCTGGATGAGCCAGAAGGAGCATCGTTGTGCCCCTGCTGACTTGGACCAATCACAAGGGCAGTCTGGCGTGGCTGAGGCTGTGTTTGGTGGCCAGGCTCCTGATCAGTTGGGCCTTTTCCGTGCGGGCATGGTCGTTGTGGGTCGACGGCACCGCTCGGGGTCTTTGTCGGTGTCAAAACCGGCCGATCTCGGGTAGGGGGTCCCGAACTGTGCGTCTGAGGATCGTAGGTAACAGGAGGCAGGGGACACGATGTTTACCTAGGTTCGGGCCCTCTTAATGGAGGTAATACCCTCCTTCCTGCTTGATTGACTTTGATGAGTATGGGGGTCACAAGAGTTGATCTACCTCGAGATCATAATGGCTAAACCCTAGATGTCTAGCCTGTATGATTTGTGATAGCCTCTATGGACTAAACCCACCGGTTTATATAGACACCGGAGGGGCCTAGGGTTGTACAAAGTCGGTTTACAGAGAAAGGAGATTGCACATCCAAACGCCAAGCTTGCCATCCACGCAAAGGAGAGTCCCATCCGGACAGGGGGGAAAGCCTTCTATCTTGTATCTTCACGGCCCATCAGTCCGGCCCATGTCACATAGGCCGGATGCTCGAGGACCCCATAATTCAGGACTCCCTCAGTAGCCCCTGAACCAGGCTTCAATGACGATATGTCCGGCGCGCAGATTGTCTTCGGCATTGCAAGGCGGGTTCCTCCTCTGAATACTCGAAAGTAGTTAAATAAGAGAACTATATCCGGCTCTGTATAACAGTTACAACCCTGAACCAGAAGGGCAAAATATTAAAAAAAAAATAAGTCATGTCCACTGACAGCTTTTTCGGGGAGACGTTACGTCTGGCCTTATTATTATTCCGAACCGTTTTTTAGCCTCCCGCTTCGAGTTTCGAGGCACAACCTCCATTGACACGTCTTGTCAAAGCAGAGATCGTGTCCCTTTATCGCGGGATTCTCATTAATATGGGTTTGGGTATTCCAACTGTGCCGTTTGCATGATCCCTTGGGAATAGGCGAGTTTTAAGGCTCGTGAGGGGCGCTTGATATTCATTGCCTTTATATAAGAGGATAAGGACCCATATTTTTACCCCACGCCTTCTTCTTCCTCTGCCCTCCCATCCTTGAGCTCCAGTGCCCAAGTTTCGATCTTTTCCATCGCCACCTAAACACTCCAGCCATGTCCAGATCCGGCTCACAAGGCAAGTGGGTGGCTTCCTCCGTTACAGAGAAGAACATCAAGGAGCTCCGGGAGGCGGGGTACTTAACTGCGGAGATCAGACACAGGCTCCCGGCCCCGAAGCAGGTCATCCCCACTCTGGAGCCCGGCGAAAGAGTGGTATTCATCAGCCACTTCCTTTACGGACTAGGGTTTGCTCTCCACCCCTTTTTTCGCGGTCTCATGTTCTATTACGGGCTAGATTTCCACGATCTAGCTCCGAACTCCTTCCTCCACATCTCGGCGTTTATCCTCGTGTGTGAGGCATTCCTCCGCATCCCCCCAGACTTTGGCCTGTGGCTCAAGACCTTCAATGTGAAGCCGAAGGTGGTCGACGGGCAGCACGCGGATTGTGGCGGTGCCATGGTGGGCAAGCTCCCTAAAGTTACCTGGCCCAAAGGGGCCTTCGTGGAGACCGTCAAGATATGGCAGCATGAGTGGTTTTACATCACCGAACCCCACGACACCAAGTGGGCGGCCGCTCCTGCATTTAGATCCGGACCCCCACTGCGGCTTGCGTCATGGACCAACGAGGGTTTGGACTGGGGATTGATACGTCTCCAACATATCTATAATTTTTGATTGTTACATGCTATATTATATTCTGTTTTGGATGTTAATGGGCTTTATTATACACTTTTATATTATTTTTGGGACTAACCTATTAACCGGAGGCCCAACCCAAATTGCTGTTTTTTTTGCCTATTTCAGTGTTTCACAGAAAAAGAATATCAAACGGAGTCCAAACGGAATGAAACCTTAGGGAACATGATTTTTGGAACAAACGTGATCCAGAGGACTTGGAGTCCACATCAAGAAATCAACCAGGAGAGCACGAGGCAGGGGGCGCGCCCTCCACCCTCGTGGGCCCCATGTTGCTCCACCGACGTACTTCTTCCTCCTATATATACCTCATGCCCCAAACTATCGATCTGGAGCCAAAAACCTAATTCCACCGCCACAACCTTCATACCCATGAGATCCCATCTTGGGGCCTTTTCCGCGCTCACGGAGGGGCGTGATCATGGAGGGCTTCTACATTAACACCATAGCCTCTCCGATGATGTGTGAGTAGTTTACCTCAGACCTTCGGGTCCATAGTTATTAGCTAGATGGCTTCTTCTCTCTCTTGGGATCTTAATACAAAGTTCTCCATGATTCTCGTGGAGATCTATTCGATGTAATCTTCTTTTGCGGTGTGTTTGTTGAGACCGATGAATTGTGGGTTTATGATCAAGTTTATCTATGAACAATATTTGAATCTTCTCTGAATTCTTTTATGTATGATTGGTTATCTTTGCAAGTCTCTTTGAATTATCAGTTTGGTTTGGCCTACTAGATTGATCTTTCTTGCAATGGGAGAAGTGCTTAGCTTTGGGTTCAATCTTGCGGTGTCCTTTCCCAGTGACAGCAGGGGCAGCAAGGCACGTATTGTATTGTTGCCATCGAGGATAACAAGATGGGGTTTATATCATATTGCATGAGTTTATCCCTCTACATCATGTCATCTTGCTTAAAGCGTTATTCTGTTCTTATGAACTCAATACTCTATATGCATGTTGGATAGCGGTCGATGTGTGGAGTAATAGTAGTAGATGCAGGAAGGAGTCGGTCTACTTGTCACAGACGTGATGCCTATATACATGATCATACCGAGATATTCTCATAACTATGCTCAATTCTATCAATTGCTCAACAGTAATTTGTTCACCCGCCGTAATACTTATGCTCTTGAGAGAAGCCACTAGTGAAACCTATGGCCCCTGGGTCTATTTTCTGTCATATTAATCTTCCAACACTGAGTTATTTCTTTTGCCTTTTATTTTACTTTGCATCTTTATTTCTCTTTATCATAAAAATACCAAAAATATTATCCTTTCATATCTATCAGATCTCACTCTCGTAAGTGACTGTTGAGGGATTGACAACCCCTTTATCGTGTTGGTTGCGAGGTTCCTATTTGTTTGTGTAGGTGCGAGGGACTCATGCGTTATCTCCTACTGGATTGATACCTTGGTTCTCAAAAACTGAGGGAAATACTTACGCTACTTTACTGCATCGCCCTTTCCTCTTCGAGGGAAAACCAAAGCAGTGCTCAAGAGGTAGCAAGAAGGATTTCTGGCGCTGTTGCCGGGGAGATTCGCGCCAAGTCAAGTCAAGTCAAGACATACCAAGTACCCATCACAAACTCTTATCCCTCGCATTACATTATTTGCCATTTGCCTCTCATTTTCCTCTCCCCCACTTCACCCTTGCTGTTTTATTCGCCCTCTCCTTTTCCACTCGCCTTCCTTTCGCCATGCCAGAATCAAAAAGGGTTGGGGTTTCTCTCCCTAGTTTTAGCACTTTAGACAATCCTGCTATTTTATCTAAACTCATAAATAGAGATACTATGGAAAAACCTTCCAGAGTTATCAATGAGAATCTTAATAATTTTGATGAAGATGATTCCGGAATTTTCATTATTTACTCGATGAATCTTTAAAATATGCTTGGGATAGACTATTAAGGATCCGGGCTAGCTATGTGCCCCAATACCAAATTGAAATTTACTTAAAGAGCTTTTATGTTGCCCTACCTTCTTCGTTTAAGCATGTCTTAGATTCTATTTTTGAAGAAGGTTTTCTTGAAGGGGATGCCATAGATACTTATGAAAAGATGAAGACCATATTTGGGCACCCCATGAATGAGAAAGTTGAATCTACATCTCTTTTGCTCTCCTACCAAAACGAATCTATCAAAGAGATGAAGGCTAGTTTAGATGCAAATTTCCGTAACGTGCTTAATCTTTCTTCTACCGTTAATAGCCATGTGCTTTATCAAAATAGAAAGATTAATTCCAGAGATAATAAGTTTGCTCTTTTCTTCCCAAAAACCAAAGATGGCAATACCTAGATCTATCCTTGCTTTTATGCCTAGCTAGGGGCGTTAAACAATAGCGCTTGTTGGGAGGTAACCCAACTTTATTTTTAGTTTTTTTTGCTTTTTGCTTCTATTTATGAATAAATATTTGATCTAGCCTATGGTTAGATTTATTTTTATGTTTTAATTAGTGTTTGTGCCAAGTTAAACCTATAGGATCTTCTTGGATGATAGTTATTTGATCTTGCTGAAAATTCCAGAAACTTTCTGTTCACGAAAGCAATTGTTAAAAATCACCAGAATGCAATAAAATATTGATTCCAATTGCTTCTAATCAATAAACAAATTTTATAGTTCTTCCTATTTTGGTAGATTTTTTTGAGTTCCAGAAGTTTGCGTTAGTTACAGATTACTACATACTGTTCTGTTTTTTCACAGATTCTGTTTTTCGTGTGTTGTTTGCTTATTTTGATGAATCTATGGCTAGTAAAATAGTTTATAAACCATAGAGAAGTTGGAATACAGTAGGTTTAACACCAATATAAATAAATAATGAGTTCATTACAGTACCTTGAAGTGGTGTTTTGTTTTCTTTCGCTAATGGAGCTCACGAGATTTTCTGCTAAGTTTTGTGTTGTGAAGTTTTCAAGTTTTGGGTTAAAGATTTGATGGATTATGGAACAAGGAGTGGCAAGAGCCTAATATTGGGGATGCCCATGGCACCCCAAGATAATCTAAGTACACCAAAAAGCCAAAGCTTGGGGATGCCCCGGAAGGCATCCCCTCTTTCGTCTACTTCCATTGGTAACTTTACTTGGAGCTATATTTTTATTTACCACATGATATGTGTTTTGCTTGGAGCGTCTTGTATTATTTGAGTCTTTATTTGTTAGTTTGCCACAATCATCCTTGCTGTACACACCTTTTGAGAGAGACACACATGATTCAGAATTTATTAGAATAATCTATGTGCTTCACTTATATCTTTTGAGCTATATAGTTTTTGCTCTAGTGCTTCACTTATATCTTTTAGAGCACGGTGGTGGATTTGTTTTATAGAAAATATTGTTCTCTCATGCTTCACTTATATTATTTTGAGAGTCCTATAAAACAGCATGGTAATTTTCTTAAATTGAGAAATTAGTCCTAAAGTAATAGGCATCCAAGATTAAGTAAAAATTATCTTATGAGTGTGTTGAATACTATGAGAGGTTTGATGCTTGATAATTGTTTTGAGATATAAACATGGTGATATTAGAGTCATGCTAGTTGATTATTTGTGGATTTGAGGAATCCTTGTGTTAAAGTTTGTGATTCCCGTAGCATGCACGTATGGTGAACCGTTATGTGATGAACTCGGAGCATGACTTATTTATTGATTGTCTTACTTATGAGTGGCGGTCGAGGACGAGCGATGGTCTTTTCCCTACCAATCTATCCCCCTAGGAGCATGCACGTAATACTTTTCTTTGATAACTTGTAGATTTTTGCAATAAATATATGAGTTCTTCATGACTAATGTTGAGTCCATGGATTATACGCACTCTCTTCCTTCTACCATTGCTAGCATCTCTAATACCGCGCACTTTTCGCCGGTATCATACACCCACCATATACCTTCCTCAAAACAGCCACCATACCTACCTATCATGGCATTTCCATAGCCAGTTCGAGATATATTGCCATGCAACTTACCACCGTCCCATTTACTATGACGCGCTCCATCATTATCATATTGCTTCGCATGATCATGAAGTTGACATCGTATTTGTGGCAAAGCCACCGTTCATAATTCTTTCATACATGTCACTCTTGATTCATTGCATATCCCAGTACACCGCCGGAGGCATTCACATAGATTCATATTTTGTTCTAAGTATTGAGTTGTAATTGTTGAGTTGTAAGTAAATAAAAGTGTGATGATCTTCATTTTTAGAGCATTGTCCCAAGTGAGGAAAGGATGATGGAGACTATGATTCCCCCACAAGTCGGGATGAGACTCCGGACGAAAAATAGAAAAAAAAGGAGAAAAAAGAGGCCATAAAAAAGAGAAAAGGCCCAAAAAAATGAGAGGAGAAGAGAGAAGGGACAATGTTACTATCCTTTTACCACACTTGTGCTTCAAAGTAGCACCATGATCTTCATGATAGAGAGTCTCCTATGATATCACTTTCATACTAGTGGGAATTTTTCATTATAGAACTTGGCTTGTATATTCCAATGATGGGCTTCCTCAAAATGCCCTAGGTCTTCGTGAGCAAGCGAGTTGGATGCACACCCACTTAGTTTCTTTTATTGAGCTTTCATATACTTATAGCTCTAGTGCATCCGTTGCATGGCAATCCCTACTCACTCACATTGATATCTATTAATGGGCATCTCCATAGACCGTTGATACGCCTAGTTAATGTGAGACTATCTTCTCCTTTTTTGTCTTCTCCACAACCACCATTCTGTTCCACATATAGTGCTATATCCATGGCTCACGCTCATGTATTGCGTGAAGATTGAAAAAGTTTGAGAACACCAAAAGTATGAAACAATTGCTTGGCTTGTCATCGGGGTTGTGCATGATTTAAATACTTTGTGTGGTGAAGATAGAGCATAGCCAGACTATATGATTTTGTAGGGATAACTTTCTTTGGTCATGTTATTTTGAGAAGACAAAATTGCTTAGTTAGTATGCTTGAAGTATTATTATTTTTATGTCAATATTAAAATTTTGTCTTGAATCTTTCGGATCTGAATATTCATACCACAATTAAGAGAATTACATTGATAATTATGCTAAGTAGCATTCCACATCAAAAATTATGTTTTTATCATTTACCTACTCGAGGACGAGCATGAATTAAGGTTGGGGATGCTTGATATGTCTCCAACGTATCTATAATCTTTTATTGTTCCATGCTATATTATATTCTGTTTAGGATGTTAATGGTCTTTATTATACACTTTTATATTATTTTTGGGACTAACCTATTAACCGGAGGCCCAGCCCAAATTGCTGTTTTTTTGCCTAACAGTGTTTCGCAGAAAAAGAATATCAAACGGGGTCCAAACAGAATGAAACCTTCGGGAACGTGATTTTTGGAACAAACGTGATCCAGAGGACTTGGAGTCCACGTCAAGAAATCAACCAGGAGAGCAGGAGGCAGGGGCGCGCCCTCCACCCTCGTGGGGCCCATGTTGCTCCACCGACGTACTTCTTCCTCCTATATATACCTATGTACCCCCAAACTATCAGATACGGAGCCAAATACCTAATTCCACCACTGCAACCTTCTGTACCCGTGAGATCCCATCTTGGGGCCTTTTCCGGCGCTCCGCCGGAGGGGGCATTGATCATGGAGGGCTTCTACATCAACACCATAGCCTCTCCGATGATGTGTGAGTAGTTTACCTCAGACCTTCGGGTCCATAGTTATTACCTAGGTGGCTTCTTCTCTCTCTTTGGATCTCAATACAAAGTTCTCCACGGTTCTCGTGGAGATCTATTCGATATAATCTTCTTTTGCGGTGTGTTTATTGAGACCGATGAATTGTCGGTTTATGATCAAGTTTATCTATGAACAATATTTTAATCTTCTCTGAATTCTTTTATGTATGATTGGTTATCTTTGCAAGTCTCTTCGAATTATCAGTTTGGTTTGGCCTACTAGATTGATCTTTCCTCCAATGGGAGAAGTGCTTAGCTTTGGGTTCAATCTTGCGGTGTCCTTTCCCAGTGACAGCAGGGGCAACAAGGCACGTATTGTATTGTTGCCATCGAGGATAACAAGATGGGGTTTATATCCTATTGCATGAGTTTATCCCTCTACATCATATCATCTTGCTTAAAGCGTTACTCTGATCTTATGAACTAAATACTCTAGATGCATGCTGGATAGCGGTCGATGTGTGGAGTAATAGTAGTAGATGCAGGCAGGAGTCGGTCTACATGTCATGGACGTGATGCCTATATACATGATCATACCGAGATATTCTCATAACTATGCTCAATTCTATCAATTGCTCAACAGTAATTTGTTCACCCACCATAATACTTATGATCTTGAGTGAAGCCACTAGTGAAACCTATGGCCCCCGGGTCTATTTTCCATCATATTAATCTTCCAACACTTAGTTATTTCTTTTGCCTTTTATTTTACTTTCCATCTTTATTTCTCTTTATCATAAAAATACCAAAAATATTATATTTTCATATCTATCAGATCTCACTCTCGTAAGTGACTGTTGAGGGATTGACAACCCCTTTATCGCATTGGTTGCGAGGTTCTTATTTGTTTGTGTAGGTGCGAGGGACTCGTGCGTGATCTCCTACTGGATTGATACCTTGGTTCTCAAAAACTAAGGGAAATACTTACGCTACTTTACTGCATCACCCTTTCCTCTTGAAGGGAAAACCAACGCAGTGCTCAAGAGGTAGGAGGGATCATCGGACGAGGTGTTGATGCTGCAAAAGCGCATCAAAAATATCGTAGAACAGGGCACCAGCCTCACTGACATGATCCAGGCGATGCTCGTCCGCCGAACCCTTCCTTGCCAGTGACGGCCTCTCCGTATGTGGGAGTTCAATCCGGAAGGGCCACGGACCCCGCAGTGATTCTTTGGCACGACGCACAAAGAAATCTAGAAGCTGCTCTTCAAAGCTCAGAAGTCATGGCCGAAGACGTCCGAGGACATCGACCTCGACTACAATCATCCAGCCACTCCGGTAAGTGTTCAATTTCTGAAGATAGCTTAGTTTGTCAATCAAAGGAGTGTATTAAGAATTCCATCCTCTAAACAGGGTTGGACAAAGAAGGCTAAGCAGATCAGATGTTCAGCTCTATTGCCCGAAAACCCAGCTGATCCTCTACTAATGAGGATGCTGGTCCCGGCGCCTTATCAGGCGCCGGAGTAAAAGGCCAAGAAGAAGAAAAAGGGGACCAAAGATGGCCTCCGCTGCAAAGGTACTTTGAACACAGTGTCCGGAGAGACCGAAACTCACTCCTCCCACGAGGAGGATGAAGATGAAGAGGAGGAGGAGGAGGCAGAAAGCAATCCTTCCCCGAAGGGGACGGAGAAGAAGAAGGCGGCCTTCGAAGACCCAGAGGCGGAGGCATCCAAAAGGGGGAAAATATCCCTCCCAGACGGCTTGGATTCGGATGCCGAGTGCTGCCCCAGGTCAAAGCCCCTCGCCGCAACGTAAGTATCCAAGGATGCCTTACATAAGTTCAGTCTTTATGGTTATGGTCTTAACACATTGTATGTTGTAGTACGGCCCGCGATCTCCCCCAACAATCATCGGAGGGGAATTCTTTGGATCCGGGGATGATGGAGAGCGATTCGCCTCCGCGAGCCTCCCCGCCAAAGGCCACGGACGACACCAAAGTGTTGTACCGATGGGCCTCTTCGGGCCACAGAGCGGTACGGGAGGCAGCCAAAACGGCGCCAGAGTGTAATGCCTTGGTTGCGGAGAACATGGGGGGTGCAATCCCCATGGAGACTGACGGCGGGGGCCTTGATCAGTTCGACCCCCAGCCGAACCCCGTTCCAGAAACCCAAACGGCTCCGGAACCAAATAAGCGACCCCCTTCAAGGGAGGGGGGAGCTCCAACTCCAGCGGTGACCTCCGCTAATTTGAAGGCGCCGAACACACTGATGGAGGCACTGCAACGTGCATCCATTGTGGAGGAGCACCACACCCTAATGGGTGTGGTGGTTGAGAAGGTTCAGTCCGCTAGGAGTGGGCTGAACGAAGCCTTCACTAGCCTGTTAACAGGCTTCGAGGTAGGCGATGTAATGTTCTTGGCCGCTTTTCATATGAAAAATATGCCTATATATAGATAGTAGCCCCGGAGACTCTGTTCTGCTTTTGGAAAAAGGCCGAACAGAGGATCGATAATATTCGCAGGAGATAATGTACTTTTCTATTTTGACAAAGAGGCTTCACTGTTAGCGGCAACTGCCCAGGCCGCCGAAGTATCCGAGCTCAAGCGGAAGTTGGGGCTGGCCAATGAGGATCTCGTCCGCGTCAACAAAAGGTTTGATGAAGCGCAAGGTATGTTTCGAATGTCTCATTCATGCCTGTATTGATATGCAAACTCTGAGTCGAAGCTTAGGCGCTGCTATGTGAATGATTGCAGGTAGTGCTACTGCGGTCGAGACTCTCAGGGTGCACTTGCCCAAGCCAAGGAGAAGGCAAGGATAAACAAAGCGGCCATTGATAAAGCGGCCGCAGACTTGAAGTACGAACATGTCATTTGCCGTCAGTATGAGGAGCGGGTGATCGAAGTGGAGCAAACGCTCAAGGACGCCACCAGCAAGTGCGAGTCCCTATAGGAGAAGAATAAATCCCATGCGACCGATCTCGTCAAGGCCCTTCAAGAGGCCAAGGCGGCACGGTCCGAATCCTGAGCAGCTCGCGAGGAGATCCGGCAAGCCGAACAGATAGTGGCTGGTAAGCCCTTTCTTTTACAGACTAAATTCTGCAATCAGAAGTATGCCTTGCTCACTCGACTATGGAGTTCTCTAGATGCCTTTGCGGATCTTCCGAAGAGTGCCGCTGACGCCGCACAGTTCTTCTGGGCCCAGGAGGGGCACACGATGGAGAAGCTATTCTGGCCACAGTTCGCGGCGCAGGAGCGCCCAACGCTGCTGAATGACCAGATGGCGCAATGGGCCGAGCTGCATAGGATGTCCAGATTGGCCATGAGGGATGTCATAGTCCGTCTGTGGCCAGCTGAACCCGTCCCAAGCAGCTATTTTGGCCTAGTGCAGCGGCTCGTCGACGCGCTGCCACAAATTGATGCGGTCAAGCGGTCGTCATGTATAGAAGGTGAGCGGCTAGCCTTCGCCCATGTCAAGATGCACTGGGCAAACATGAAGGCCGCCGTCGTGGTAGTCGAGGGCCCGCCAGGAGGCAAGGACCACTGCAAGCTGAAGTGCTATTTCGAAGACGTACTAGAGGGTGCCCGTTAGATAGAGGGTCAATGCTCGAAGGATATTATGTTCGAGTAAATGTATCTGACCCGACCAGGCGTTGTATCTTGAACTTAAGCTTTGTAATATATTTGTGCCTTTTATCTTAAAGTATTTTTTCCTCCTGTGAGGCTCTTGATAACCCACAAGTATAGGGGATCAATTGTAGCCTCTTTCGATAAGTAAGAGTGTCGAACCCAACGAGGAGCTAAAGGTAGAACAAATATTCCCTCAAGTTCTATCGACCACCGATACAACTCTACGCACGCTTAATGTTCGCTTTACCTAGAACAAGTATAAAACTAGGAATACTTTGTAGGTGTAACGAGATAGGTTTGCAAGAATATAAAGATCACGTAAATAAAAACTAGGGGCTTTTTAGGTAAAGAAGCAATAAAGTTAGTATAGCGAGTGTGGAAAAGTGGTGGTAGGAGTTGCGAAATTGTCCCTAAGCAATTGACTACTTTACTAGACCGAAAGCAAGTTTTATGTGGGAGAGGCCACTGCTAGCATGTCATCACTGACTTGGAATTCTATGCACTTATGATTGAAACTATTAGCAAGCATCCACAACTACTAACGTTCATGAAGGTAAAACCCAACCATAGCATTAAGATATATTGGTCCCCCTTCAATCCCGTATGCATCAATTGCTAGGTTGAAGCTTCTATCACTCTTGCCCTCCAATACATAGTCCTATCAACATACAGCTAAGCCTATGGCGTGATCCACGCGCGCGCTCATATGATGGGCACCAAAGGACAGCAACATAACCACAAGCAAATTAAACCAATCATAGCAATTCACCAATTACCGATAGGACAACGAAAATCTACTCAGACATCATAGGATGGCAACACATCATTGGATAATAATATGAAGCATAAAGCACCATGTTCAAGTAGAAGGTACATCGGGTTGCGGGAGAGTGGACTGCTGTAGATAGATGTGGGAAGGTGATGAAGATGATGGTGAAGATGACGGAGGTGTTGGTGTAGATTGTGGTGACGATGATGGCCCCGACGGTGTTCCGGTGCCAATGGATGAGAGGGGGAGAGGCCCCCCTTCTTCTTCTTCTTCTTCTTCTTCCTTGACCTTCTCCCTAGATGGGAGAAGGGTTTCCCCTCTAGTCTTTGGCTTCCATGGCATGGGAGGGGCAAGAGCCCCTCCGAGATTCGATCTGTCTCTCTATCTCTCTCTCTGTTTCTACGTTCCTGATTCTGGCCTTTCACCGTTCTTATATTCTTGGAGATCCATAACTCCGATTGGGTTGAAATTTGGACATGATTTTTATCCGGATATTGGCTTTCTTGCGGCGAAAGAAGGGCACCAACCGCCTTTCGGGGTGGCCATGAGGGTTAGGGGCGCGTCCACCCCCTGGGGCGCGCCCCCTACCTCATGGCCTCCTCGGGTATCGTCTCACGTTGATTCTTTTTCCCAAAAATCACATATATTCCAGAAAAAATCTCTGTCAGTTTTTATCCTGTTTGGACTCCGTTTGATATGGATTTTCTGCGAAACAAAAAACATGCAACAAACAGGAACTGGCACTGGGCACTGGATCAATATGTTAGTCCCAAAAATAGTATAAAAAGTTGCCAAAAGTATTTAAAAGTTGTAGAATATTGGCATGGAACAATAAAATATTATAGATACGATGGAGACGTATCAGCATCCCCAAGCTTAATTCCTGCTCGTCCTCGAGTAAGTAAATGGTAAATAAGATAATTTTTGATGTGGAATTCTACCTAGCATAATCTTGATCATGTAATCTAATCATGGCATGAATATTAAAACATGAGTGATTCAAAGCAATAGTCTATCATTTGACATTAAGACAATAATACTTCAGGTATACTAATAAAGTAATTATGTCTTCTCAAAATAACATAGCCAAAGAAAGCTCATCCCTACAAAATCATATAGTTTGGCCAAGCTTCATTTTCGTCACACAAAATGCTCTCATCATGCACAACCCCGATGACAAGCCAAGCAATTGTTTCATACTTTAGCATTTTCAAACTTTTTCAACTCTCACGCAATATATGAGCGCGAGCCATGGACATAGCACTATAGGTGGAATAGAATATGATGATGGAGGTTGTGTGGAGAAGACAAAAAGGGAGAAAGTCTCACATCGACGTGGCTAATCAACGGGCTATGGAGATTCCCATCAGTTGATGTCAGTGCGAGGAGTAGGGATTGCCATGCAACGGATGCACTAGAGCTATAAGTGTATGAAAGCTCAAACTGAAACTAAGTGGGTGTGCATCCAACTTGCTTGCTCATGAAGACCTATGGCATTTGAGGAAGCCCATCATTGGAATATACAAGCCAAGTTCTATAATGAAAATTTCCACTAGTATATGAAAGTGATAACTCAAGAGACTCTCTATATGAAGAACATGGTGATACTCTAAAGCACACGTGTGGTAAAAGGATAGTAACATTGCCCCTTCTCTCTTTTTCTCTCATGTTTTTGTTTTGTTTTGTTTTTTGGTGGGCTTCTTTGGCCTCTTTTTTTATTTGGGCTTCTTTGGCCTCTTTTATTTTTATTTTTAAAGTCGGGAGTCTCATCCCGACTTGTGGGGGAATCATAGTCTCCATCATACTTTCCTTACTGGGGCAATGCTCTAATAATGATGACCATCACACTTTTATTTACTTACAAGTCAATATTACAACTCGATACTAGAACAAAGATATGACTCTGTATGAATGCCTCCGACGGTGTACCGGGATGTGCAATGATCTAGTGTGGCAAAGATATCAAAAAATGGACAAGCCATGAAAATATCATGCTAGCTATCTTACGATCATGCAAAGCAATATGACAATGAATGCTAAAGTCATGTATATGATGATGATGGAAGTTGCATGTCAATATATCTCGGAATGGCTAAGGAAATGCCATAATAGGTAGATATGGTGGCTGTTTTGAGGAAGATATAAGGAGGCTTATGTGTGATAGAGTGTATCGTATCGCGGGGTTTGGATGCACCGGCGAAGTTTGCACCAACTCTCAAGGTGAGAAAGGGTAATGCACGGTACCGAAGAGGCTAGCAATGATGGAAGGGTGAGAGTGCGTATAATCCATGGACTCAACATTAGTCAAAAAGAACTCACATACTAACTGCAAAAATCTACAAGTCATCAAAACCAAGCACTACGCATGCTCCTAGGGGGATAGATTGGTAGGAAAAGACCATCGCTCGTCCCCGACCGCCACTCATAAGGAAGACAATCAAAGAAACACCTCATGCTTCAAATTTGTTACACAATGTTTACCATACGTGCATGCTACGGGACTTGCAAACCTCAACACAAGCATTTCTCAAATTCACAATTACCCACTAGCATGACTCTAATATCACCATTTTTATGTCGCAAAACTATTGCAAGGAATCAAACATATCATATTCAGTGATCTACAAGTTTTATGTAGGATTTTATGACTAACCATGTGAATGACCAATTCCTGTCAACTCTCTAAATAGATATAAGTGAAGCAAGAGAGTTTAATTATTTCTACAAAAGATATGCCTACGCTCTAACAAATATAAGTGAAGCAAAAGAGCATTCTACAAAAGGCGGTTTTCTATCTGTAGGGAAACATGCAATCCATACTTCAAATGATATAAGTGAAGCACATGAAGCATTCTATAAAGCTATACTCAAAAGATATAAGTGAAGTGCAATGAGCATTATATAAATCAACCAAGGACTATCTCATACCAGCATGGTGCATAAAAGAAAGGTGAAAACTAAATGCAAAAGACTCTCCAAGATTTGCACATATCACATGAACAAAACAAATCCGAAAACATATCGATACTTGTTGAAGAAAGATGGGATGCCTTGCGGGGCATCCCCAAGCTTAGATGCTTGAGTCTCCATGAATATTTACTTGGGGTGCCTTGGGCATCCCCAAGCTTGAGCTCTTGCCTCTCCTCCTTCTCCTCACATCGAGACCTCCTCGATCTTCGAACACTTCATCCACACAAAACTTCAACAAAAAGCTCGGTAAGATCCGTTAGTATAATAAAGCAAATCACTACTCTAAGTACTGTTGCAAACCAATTCATATTTTGTTTTTGCATTGTAGCTACTGTAATATAACTTTTCCATGGCTTAATCCACTGATAGAAATCGATAGTTCCATCAAAGCAAGCAAAACATGCATCAAAAACAGAATCTGTCTTAAACAGGACAGTCTGTAGTAATCTGAACATTCACCATACTTATGGTACTCCAAAAATTCTGAAAAAATTAGGAAAAATAAAAAATTTGTATAGAAAGACAGTGCAAAATGTTTCAGAACCCTTTGACATTCCAGTAAAAAAATGTAAAATCGCGCACTACAACCAAAGTTTTTGTTTTGCACCGCACAAACTAACAAGCAATGTAAACATCCTAAAGGCAAATCTCGGCACATTATTTTTATTTTTAAACTTTATAAAAGCACATAACAGAAATAAATGACTCCCTAAAACTTCCGGGTTGTCTCCCTGGTAGCGCTTTCTTTAAAGCCATTAAGCTAGGCATATAGTGCTCAAGTAATGGATCCACCCGGATCCCAAGGTATATCAAAGCCAATTTTAATTAACAAGGATTTGACATTTAGTAGTGAGCACAAAGCAACATATATCAAGCAATGAAGAAGTCTAACTCTCTTCCTATGCATCGGCATGTCATACAAGAACAATTCATGCACATCAAGTGAAGGCCAATACATAGCATAAGCAGTTTCTTGCAATTCTATCGTGTTGGAAACATAAAGAGGTGGAGATGTAGTTCCTCTCTCATAATAGTTGCAAGTAGGAGCAGCAAGCACATGCATATTATATTCATCAAAATTATCATGTGCAACGGTAAAAGGCAACCCATCGATATAATCCTTAATAAGAGCAAACTTCTTCGATTTAGTGTAGTTGGGAGAATTCAAAAAGATAATAGGACTATCATGTGTGGGTGCAATAAAAACAATTTCATTCTTAATATAAGGAACTATAGCAAGTTCATCTCCATAAGCATAATTCATATTGGCATCCTGGCCACAAGAATAGCAAGCATCAAGTTCGTCAAAAAGGGATATTTCAAACGAATCAATGGGATCATAGAAATTATCATAGCAATCATCCTTCGGTAAGCACGAAGGGAAATTATTCACCCCACGCTATAACTCCCCGGCAACGGCGTCAGAAAAAGGTCTTGATAACCCACAAGTATAGGGGATCAATTGTAGCCTCTTTCGACAAGTAAGAGTGTCAAACTCAACGAGGAGCTAGAGGTAGAAAAATTATTCCCTCAAGTTCTATCGACCACCGATACAACTCTACGCACGCTTAACGTTCGCTTTACCTAGAACAAGTATAAAACTAGGAATACTTTGTAGGTGTAATAGGATAGGTTTGCAGGAATATAAAGAGCACGTAAATAAAAACTAGGGGTTGTTTAGGTAAAGAAGCAATAAAGTTAGTATAGCGAGTGTGGAAAAGTGGTGGTAGGAGTTGCGAAATTGTCCCTAAGCAATTGACTACTTTACTAGACACATAGCAAGTTTTATGTGGGAGAGGCCACTTCTAGCATGTCATCACTGACTTGGAATTCTATGCACTTATGATTGAAACTATTAGCAAGCATCCACAACTACTAACGTTCATGAAGGTAAAACCCAACCATAGCATTAAGATATATTGGTCCCCCTTCAATCCCGTATGCATCAATTGCTAGGTTGAAGCTTCTATCACTCTTGCCCTCCAATACATAGTCCTATCAACATACAGCTAAGCCTATGGTGTGATCCACGCGCGCGCTCATATGATGGGCACCAAAGGACATCAACATAACCACAAGCAAATTAAAACATCATAGCAATTCACCAATTACTTGTAGGACAACAAAAATCTACTCAAACATCATAGGATGGCAACACATCATTGGATAATAATATGAAGCATAAAGCACCATGTTCAAGTAGAGGGTACAACAGGTTGCGGGAGAGTGGACCGCTGTAGATAGATGGGGGAAGGTGATGAAGATGTTGGTGAAGATGACGGAGGTGTTGGTGTAGATTGCGGTGACGATGATGGCCCCGGCGGTGTTCCGGCGCCACCGGAAGAGAGGGAAAGTGGCCCCCCTTCTTCTTCTTCCTTGACCATCTCCCTAGATGGGAGAAGGGTTTCCCCTATGGTCCTTGGCTTCCATGGCATGGGAGGGGCGAGAGCCGTTCCGAGATTGGATATGTCTCTCTGTCTCTCTCTGTTTCTGCGTTCCCGATTCGTGCCTTTCACCGTATCTTATATTCTCGGAGATTCGTAACTCCGATTGGGTTGAAATTTGGACACGATTTTTATCCAGATATTGGCTTTCTTGCTACGAAAGAAGGGCACAACCACCTTACAGGGTGGCCAGGAGGGTCAGGGGCGCACCCACCCCCTAGGGCACGCCACCCTGCCTCGTGGCCCTCTCGGGCATCGTCTCGCGTTGATTCTTCTTCCCAAAAATCACATATATTCCAAAAAAAATCTCCGTCAGTTTTTATCATGTTTGGACTTCGTTTGATATGGATTTTCTGCGAAACAAAAAACATGCAACAAGCAGAGCTGCCTTTGAGCCTTTGGATCAATATGTTAGTCCCAAAAATAGTATAAAAAGTTCCCAAAAGTATGTAAAAGTTGTAGAATATTGGCATGGAACAATCAAAAATTATAGATCTGACGGAGCGTATCGGTGACGTTTTATCCACGAGAGTTTGCGATTAAATCGACTCACAGCCCCACGTAGATACTACGGGGGTGTTCAGAATAACACATGGCCACACTTGACCCAACGTATTGGTCTGTAAAGGAGGTGTTAGTGCGGCGAACCAGGCAATCGGACTATGCGGCTCTATCACTCTCACGTAGCCATAGGAGTTTGACAATGGAACTGTAAGATAGCCCCCGGTGCGTATGCGGCTATCCGTACTTTGATGCCTTATGTGCGTGAGTGGAAGAGAGCAAGTCCTTCGTGTAATACAGAAGAAATCGCTAGGGATTAAGGAAGTCGATGAATTTCTGACCAGCTCTCGCCGCATCATGATAGTCAGTTTTCGGCTTTCTCTACTGAGGTGTTTGACCGGGCGAACCAGAAACACAATTGCAGTAGTTCTCCCTTTACTACCTTAGCCGAACAAGCGGAACGTAAAGTAGTAAACATAGGAGCCGGGCAACCCAACTATTGACCAAAGACATGATTCAGAGCTGATGCATATAATGCAGTATTCGGGACGCCGAAGTCTACTCTGAGAGTGTTCGGGCTTTCCACTTTATATATAGCTGAATAGAGCCCCTGGCAATTTAAATCGTGCCGGGCTGTATACGCCAATCCGACGTAAAGAGGGAAGACATAGTAAGAAATAAGCCAATGCCAAACAAGATTGGGTGAATCCGTTTCCATTATAGTCTGATTGATATGTCAAAACGTATTTTTACAGAAGATGAAATAAGCATCGGGGCTATTTTACATGCCGAGAACAAGGGAAAGCTATATACAGGTCCTAAGAAGGAAAAGATGTTCTTGAAGATCCTTTGGACACTCTATCGCACGTCTGCGCTGCTTTTTCGCCTTGGTGTATGATCCTTTGAGAGGATCAATGATCGAGTATACATAAGGGGCCTGGAAAAGGGCCCTTGGTACCATCGAAAAGTGGTGTGGTTTGTAAAGAATCTAAAAAATTAAAAATAAGAAGAAAAAAGGGGAGAATACGAGGGTACGGATAGGGTCGAGCCTTATTGAGGACCTTGTTTTTATTGTGCCTCCGTCTTTGCCCATGGTATCTTTAGTGCGTAATTATGTACACGCGGTACGTATGCCACTATCAGGTTGGGGCTTTGGCGGAGGCCGAATTGCTAATCTAGCTCTGGACGAGCCAGACTGTCATTCTGCATGTTAGACCAGACTCGTTGGATAGAGTCCGGGGGCTTGACTGCCGATGTGGTATTCGGCTTGATAAGCCCACCCTGTACTTCGGCTGCAAGGGCCGCGGTATGCTCCTCAGTACGGAGGGAGCGTTCCATGTTTCCATGACTGTTATGGCGCCCCATGGTTCGAGCATCTTGAGCTTCAGATAAGCATAGTGCGGGACTGCATTGAAACGGGCGAAGGCGGTTCATCCGAGAAGTGCATGATAGCCACTGCGGAAGGGGACGATGTCGAAGATCAAGTCTTCGCTTCGGAAGTTGTCCGGCGAACCGAACACTACTTCAGCGTTATGGACCCTGTACAACAGGCCTCGACGCCGGGTATAACTCCTTTGAAGGTGGTTTTAGTGGGCTTGATTCTTGATGGATCAATACCCATTTTACGGATAGTGTCCTGATAAAGCAGGTTAAGGCTGCTGCTGCCGTCCATAAGGACTCGCGTGAGATGGAATCTGTCGATAATTGGATCGATGACCAATGCTGCCGAACCTCCATGACAAATACTGGTCGGATGGTCTCTGCAATCAAAATTGATCGGACAGGCTGACCATGGGTTAAATTTTGGGGCGTCTGGCTCTATGGCATAGACGTCCCTTAATGCATGCTTGCGCTCCCGCTTAGGGATATGAGTACCATAGATCATATTCACCATTTTTACCTCGGGATTTCTTCATCCCCTGTGTTCGATCGGCGAGGTTCTTCATCGTCGTCCTTGCTGGGCGGCCCTTTCCCCTTGTGTTCGGTGTTTAACTTACCGGCCTGTTTAAAGACCCAACAATTTTTGTTGGTATGATTGGCAGGCTTGTCAGGGGTGCCATGAATCTGGCAGGGCCGATCGAGTATTCTGTCCAAACTGGATGGACCATCTTTGTTTCCTTTGAACGGCTTCTTCCGCTGATCGGGTTTAGAGCCATTGAATCCGGCATTGACCGCCGTATCTTCAGTATTTTCATTGTTGCTTCGACGCTTATGTTTGTTGCGTCGTGGCCTACCGTTGCCGTCTCTGGCTTCGGAGGTGCCGGGGTCGCTGGTGCTATTGCTTCTACGAGCTAGCCAGCTATCCTCTCCCGTGCAAAAGCGGGTCATAAGTGCGGTGAGAGCTGCCATGGCCTTCGGTTTTTCTTGGCCAAGGTGTTGGGCGAGCCACTCATCATGGACGCTGTGTTTAAAGGCCACGAGGGCTTCGGTGTATAGACAATCGACAATTTGGTTCTTTTTAATTAAGAACCTGGTCCAGAGTTTCCGGGCTGACTCTTCGGGTTGCTTGACTATGTGACTGAGGTCATCGACATCTGGGGGCCGAACATAGGTACCTTGGAAGTTGTCTCTAAAGGCATCTTCCAAATCTTCCCAACTACCAATAGAGTTTCCTGGGAGGATGTTTCACCAGTGTCGTGCTGGTCCCTTGAGTTATAGGGGGAGGTACTTGATGGCGTGGAGATCGTCACCGCGAGCCATGTGGATGTGGAGAAGAAAATCTTCGATCCATACCACGGGATCTGTTGTTCCATCGTACGATTCAATGTTCACGGGTTTGAACCCTTCTGGGAACTGGTGCTCCATTACCTCATCGGTGAAGCATAAGGGGTGTGCGACGCCTCTGTATCGGGCAACGTCACGATGCAATTTAGGTGAAGTACGTATGCGGTTTTCGGCCCAGGTGAGGTTGTGCCTGTCGCACCAGGCCTGATGGCCGTCTTCTCGTGTTGGGGCATGCCCCCTTGATCCATAGATTGATTTGGATTGGCCTTCTCTATTGTCCAGGTCATGCCGTAGGTCATAGGTGTATCCTGTGGCCACTGTCTCTCTGCCTCTACGACGGAGTGGTGCGGGCTGGTGTTCGGCCTGAGTGGCCGCTCTGTCCCATGCACATGGTGGCCGGTCTGGTTCATTAGCACGGTCATGTCTTGATGGTATTGGCTCGAGGTCCTCGTCATCAAATTGTGGTAGTAGCCGATGCTTCGGATAACTCTTTGCTGGGCGCTAAAGGCCATAGTCTTCGGCGGCTAGGACCTGGATCCATCTGTCGTTGAGTGTATCCTGTTCGGCTTGGAGCTGTTGCTGCTTCTTTTTGAGGCTTCTCGCTGTTGCGATTAGCTGGCGCTTGAAGCGCTCTTGCTCGAGGGTTCCTCTGGCATGATGAAGTCTTCGTCGCCGAGGCTCACATCATCCTCGGAGGGTGGTAGATAGTTACTATCCTCCGAGTCCTCGTTGCCGACCGGATCGTCAGGGTTAACTTTCCCATCCTCCCAATCATCCTATTCGGATGTTGGCTCGACAGGGGCTTTGGGGTCTTCGGCGTTCTCCGGAGTGTTATTATCTCCGGTGCCGGTATTGCTGTCTTTTTTACGACGTGATTTTGGGCTGCGCCGCTGACGTCGACGCTTTGTGGCTACCTCGGCAGGCTTGTCCTCAACCGGATCCTTCCTGCCGTCATCGTCATCCTCTTTGGGTGTGTCCACCATATACACGTCATATGTGGAGGTGGCCATCCAACGTCCGGTGATCGGCGGGTCTTGGCCTTGTTGGTCTCCGGCATCATCATCCATGCCGTCGATGTCTTCGGAGGCATAGTCCAGCATGTCGGTTAAATCTTCGATAGTGGCTATGAAGTGGGTGGTGGGTGGGACGTAAAATTCCCCGCTCTCAGCCCTTAGTCCGGGCTGGGCATAGTTCGGAAGTGATTCCTCTGTAATGGTGAGGGATCGCATTAAGTCCAGAGCCTCGTTTAAGAGCGAGGTTTGGACGGGGAAACGAGAGTCCGCGGGGCTGGCCGGGGCAAAGGCCTCCTGGAAATGCTTGCTTGGTGCGGACTTCGAGAGCTCGGATCTGGAGTCCGGGGGCGAGTCCAGCCTTTCAATGCTAGGGGGACCCCGGTTTGATTACGAGCTCGCCGTGGACACAGTCGCCTCCAGATCCTTGATGATGCAGTTTGCAGTGGAGGGTCCGGTGGGCTCCAAACTCCCATCCCCGGACCTAATGGTTTGCTCCGGATCTAAGGCCATAGCGGTGATCGGACCCGCGAACCCTTCAAAGATCAAGTCTCCTCGGATATCGGCAACATAGTTCAGATTTCTGAAACTGATCTGATGACCAGGGGCGTAGCTGTCGATCTATTCAAGGTGGCCAACCGAGTTGGCACGCAGCGCGAAGCCGCCGAACACGAAAATTTGTCCGGGGAGAAAAGTCTACCCCGAAACAGCATCGTTGTAGATGATTGAACGAGCCATCGAGCCTTATGTTGACGGCACAGTGGAACTCTCAGTGAAAGCACTAATGCCGGTGTCAAAACCGGCCGATCTTGGGTAGGGATTCCCGAACTGTGTGTCTGAGGATCGAAGGTAACGTGAGGCAGGGGACACGATGTTTACCCAGGTTCGGGCCCTCTTAATGGAGGTAATACCCTACTTCCTGCTTGATTGAATTTGATGAGTATAGGGGTTACAAAAGTTGATCTACCTCGAGATCGTAATGGCTAAACCCTAGATGTCTAGCCTGTATGATTTGTGATAGCCTCTACGGACTAAACCCTCTAGTTTATATAGACACCGGAAGGGCCTAGGGTTGTACAGAGTCGGTTTACAGCGAAAGGAGATTGCACATCCAAACGCCAAGCTTGCCATCCACGCAAAGGAGAGTCCCATCCGGACACGGGGGAAGGCCTTCTATCTTGTATCTTCACGGCCCATCAGTCCAGCCCATGTCACATAGGCTGGATGCTCGAGGACCCCATAATCCAGAACTCCCTCAGTCTTATCGCGCTCTCCTTGTGTGGGACGAAGCACGTGCCTTGACAACGTCCCCTTGGCCGACACGGCCAGAGGATCTTTGCTTGCGCCAGAGTGGACGTCGCCGCCGTGCTGATTGCTCTCACTGCTGTGGAGAGGAAGAGGAAGCTGGGCGTCCTGATAGAGGCAAGGTGTCCCGTCTTTCGATGAGATGGTGGCTACCGTTTTAGAGGAAGTCGACTTTGACGATCCGACTATGAACGTGCGAGGACGTCGCGCCTTAGCAATATCACTAAACCAACTCCGAGAGGTTATTGACCACGCCGGAGCACGATCAACTTGACCACGAAGGTCTGTTTCCTGCAGGCAAACGAAGAACAAGCAAGAAACTAAGATTGCAATCTGGATATTGCGAATATAAGAGGAAAGCTTTATTGATCAAGGTGGGGTTCTGTGACGCCTTTGTCTGGTCTTGAACACAAACAAAGTACGCGAAGTTGCAGCTATGGAGAACTTTAATCTCAACAAAACCCAAAGTCTAAACGGTGCCCTAAGGGCTGTATATATGGAGGAAGAGGGGGGAATTTCGTGGCCCTTGGGAAAGGGGTCCGAAACCAACCCTATCTCTTGTTTCCCCACACATACGGACTCTAAAAACAGCCTATACTTATGTATTCCGCAATTACATGGGCCTGGCCCAATAATAAGGTGACGCATCACCTAGAATAGCCTCTGGACAAAATTTATGAAGTGGCATCTTGTATATTTCGTCCAAGGCTTCATGCACTCCTTATGGTGGCTTCAAAGTCCTAAAATCATCACTTGTAACTCCGTTCTTATTCCCCTTGTGCATGCCATCAACTCCATGCTTGTTCTTGCTCTAATGTTCATCCTTCTCCAAGCTAGGCCGTTCATTTGTAAGAAAAACAAATGTATCTACTTTAGGCAGCATGATATTCTCATGAACATTAGAATCATTACCAAGAAACGAAAGTACCTGGTAATTTAATTGGCGTGCGTGAGCTCTAGTAATTGGTCCAGTATATGTAACAGTAGGGGCTGTGGGTGTAACAATGGTATTGATGTCCTCATCATCCTCCCCTTCTTGAAATGAAGTCGTCCTCGTGAGCTCATCTTCCTCACCCAAATAAGGCTTCAAATCTGCAATGTTAAAAGTGGGATTAACCCCAAAATCTGCAGGTAGCTCAAGTTTATATGCATTATAATTTATTTTCTCTAACACCTTAAAAGGACCATCAGCACGTGACATTAGCTTTGATTTGCGCAAATTAGGAAATCTATCCTTACGCAAATGTAACCAAACAAGATCTCCAGGTGCAAAAACAACATGTTTTCTACCCTTATCTCCAGCAAGTTTATATTTAGCATTCATACGCTCAATGTTTTCCTTAACTCATGCATTTTTAAAATCAATTCAGCATTTTGTTTAGCATCAACCTTCTCCCAAGATGGAAGAGGCAACAAATCAATAGTGCACGAGGTAGGAAACCATACACAATTTCAAAAGGGCACATCTTAGTAGTAGAATGCAATGAACGATTATAAGCAAATTCAATATGAGGCAAGCATTCTTCCCACATTTTCTTGTTATTCTTCAAAACAGCCCTAAGCATAGTAGACAATGTTATATTGAATACTTCAGTTTGTCCATCAGTTTGGGGCTGACAAGTAGCACTAAAAAGTAGTCTAGTCCCCAACTTAGCCCATAAGCATCTCCAAAAGTGGCTAAGAAATTTAGTATCATGATCTGAAACAATAGTATTTGGCACACCATGCAAGCGAATAATTTCACGAAAGAACAAATCAGCAATATTAACAACATCATTGCTTTTATTACATGGTATAAAGTGTGCCATTTTCGAGAACCTATCTGAGGGAGTCCCAGATTAGGGGGTGTCCGGATAGCCGGACTACTGTCATCGGCCGGACTATCATTTGCGGGACTATTATCATCGACCGGACTCCAAGACTATGAAGATAGAAGATTGAAGACTTCCCCCCGTGTCCGGATGGGACTTTCCTTGGCGTGGAAGGCAAGCTTGGCGATACGGATATGTAGATCTCCTACCATTGTAACCGACTCTATGTAACCCTAGCCCTCTCCGGTGTCTATATAAACCAGATGGTTTTAGTCCGTAGGACTACAATGACAACAACCCTTACAATCGTACCATAGGCTAGCTTCTAGGATTTAGCCTCCTTGATCTCGTGGTAGATCCACTCTTGTAAACATCCACCATATCAATATCAATCAAGCAGGACGTAGGGTTTTACCTCCATCAAGAGGGCCCGAACCTGGGTAAATATCGTGTCCCTTGTCTCCTGTTACCATCCGCCTAGATGCACAATTCGGGACCCCCTACCCGAGATCCGCTGGTTTTGACACCGACATTGGTGCTTTCATTGAGAGTTCCTCTGTGCCGTCACCGATAGGAAGGATGCCTCCTCCCGTCTTCAAGGACGGTATCTTTGCCGAAGGAGCCTTGGCCGCCGGCCAAACTATCCGGCTAGGTGGTTTTCTTATGACTGCCTGTCCGGCCATCGCTTCGACAACGACCTCTCAAGTCGTCAAAAGCAATCTTCACGTCAGCTCGGAATTCGCCGAGCAGCTGGATCCAATAGAGCTCTCGTCCGTAAACGGGCTCTTGGATCGCATCGCCGCCAGGGAGTCGCTCACAGACTATGATCAGATTGGGCTTAAACCCGATCGAGAGAAATTAACTCTCCCGGTCACCCACCACGTTGCGATGGTAGAGGAACAATCGGCGACGCCTCTCGTATTGAAAACTAGTCATGTCCGGATCCACGAACCCCTCATGCGGATTCCGCGGAGGGGCGGGCTTCGATCAAACACTGAACTTAAAGTCGGGCATCGGACCGACTCGTTGGATAATGTCCAAAATCAAGCTTCAAAATTGGAAACTTCTCGGCCTTGAGCCGAGAGATGGGTAGGGTTCGGACTTAGTTCCACCACCCGCCCGGACATATGCGATCTAACTCTAATTTGGCAAGAGCCCGCCGAGACACATCACTAGTGGGCGATTCCTCCTGGTTATGGACATGATAAAGGACTGCCGAGAGGAAAGCATAATCTCGGTCTTACGCAATAATTGCGGACAAGGAATCCTAAGCGCCATAAGTCGCGCGACATCACACGCTTCATCGACTTGGAGACCATCGTACAAAAGTATTGTGCGATGGAGGCGCTGAAAACCGAAAGTAAATTTTGGGATAATCCATTACGAATACATCCTAGTCCGGAACCAAAGGGTGCATCATCATCAAGCACACAGGCTGAATACCAAAAACCAAAACCCCTAAAGGGTGCGGAACCGTCTTTGGAGGGTTGGCTAAGCGGACCTGCAAAATTCATAGCACGTAGCGCCACTCCAACTCATAGCCTTGAGCATGTTGGATACTCGGCGGGTGGCCAAAAGTGGCGAGAGCTTCTAGCCCAGAATCCCAGCACAGCAACACCGATGCGGTGTTAACGGTCTTGAGACTTTCGCATCCAATAACATGCAAAACGACAACTCCATAACCTCGCGAAGTCTACCAAGTAGCAACAATAAATCCATGGGCGACACGCCTATTACCTTCAATGCGGTGGCGAACATAAATTCCGAACTTCCGGGCACCACCGCATTGGTCCTCGGCCCAATAGTAGACGGCTTCGCCTTACTAAGGTACTCATGGATGGCGGCGCGACTAAACCTCATCTATGAAAACCCTCGAAAAATGGAAATAGACTGGAACCGCATTGAGTGAAGCAGCACAACCTTTAGAGGAATAATCCCCAGCCGGAAGCATGCTGCAGGAAAAATCACGCTGGGCGTAGTGTTATTTCATGGACAATTATAGGTCGAGGAGGTCACGTTTCAAGTGGCCCCATTCAGCAGCGGATATCATGCTCTATTAGGGCGAGAGGCATTCACAATTTTTCAAGCTATACCCCATTATGGGTACATGAAGCTTAAAATGCCGGTCCCAGCGGAATTATCACTCTCGCTAGTGATCCGGACATAGCACTCCGCGCCGAAAACAAGACAGCCGCACTAGCCCTCGAGGCACTATCCGAAGCCCTAGCGGCCGGGAACTCACCGCGATCGCTCCACGGTGAACAGGGACGACGTGATACTTGATAAAAGATCCAAGTCCACCTCTTTTAAACCAGCGGATGAAATAGTCAAATTCGAGGTCCACCCAACAGACCCCACCAAGGCGGCCTCCATCGGGCACAATTGAACCTGATGTAGACGCCGCTCGCGAAATTCGCCGGAAAATTGGGACATTTTGCACGGCACCCATCGGATATGCCCGAATCCCACGCAGATTGGCGAACACAGCCTAAACATCCTAAAAGGATTCAAGCCGGTCAAACAGGCTCTTGATGATTTTCGAACCCAAAAGACAGGCAAGGGAGAAGAGCTAGCCAAGCTATTAGAAGCGGATTCATCGAGACATCAAGCACCGGATTGGCTAGCAAACTTGGTAATGGTACCAAGAAGGACAAATCTGGCGCCTATGTGTCGATTTCAAAGACCTAAATAAGGCCTGCCCAAAGGATCCTTCCCCTCCCCGCATCGACCAAATCATCGATGCCACCGCGAGGCACGATTCATTGTGCTTCACGGGCGCATACTCGGCTATCATCAAATCAAGATGGCGAAGCGGATCAAGCCGCAACAGCATTCATTACTCCATATGGACCATTCTGCTTCAACACGATGCCCTTCGGACTTAAAAGCGGCGCAACATATCGGCGCATGATTCGTACATGTCGGCTACCCAGATCGGCAAAACAGTAGAGGCATATGTGGACGGCGTAGTCGTCAAAACCAAACTGCGTCGAAACTCTAGTAGGCGACTTGAGGCTCACATTCGACAGCCTCGAGCATATGACATCAAGCTGAATCCGGAAAAATGTGTTTTGGCGTACCACCGGAAAGCTCTTTGGGCTTCATCATTATCCGGTAGAGGAATTGAAGCAAACCCAGCCAAGATCCGAGCTCTGTCACAGCTAGATATCCCAAAAGACCTCAAGCAAATACAAAAATTGACGGATGCATCGCGGCTCTAAGCCGCTTTATCTCCGTCTAGGAGAAAAGGCATTACCTCTCTATCGCCTCCTCGGTAGCACGAGCACCAGTGGGCGGATCTGCCACCGCCGGACTCGAAGAAATAAAGGCCATATTGGCAACAAATCCAGTCTGGCTGCGCCCAACCTGGGCGAACCAATGTTGTTATACATCGCAGCTCGCATCACGTTGTAAGCGCGGTACTCCTCGTCGAGCGAAAGCGAAGGGCATAAATTCCCTCTTCAAAACCAGTATACTACGTGTCCCTTGTGTTAACCCCTGCAAGTCCGTTACCGCACTATCGAGAAGATAGCGTCGCGGTGTTCATAGCATCCGGAAGCTCCGACACTACTTTCAAGAGTGTTCGATAACGATGGCCTCAAGTACCACTTAACGACATTATAAACAACCGTGTGCGACGGGAAGGATTGCAAAATGGGCCATTGAGCTCTTACCATTTGATATATCTTACAAACCTCGGCGAGCTATCAAGTCTCAAGTTTTGGCTGACTTTGTCGCTGAATGGACCAAGCGAACTCCCTAAAGAATCGGCACATACTCCAATTGGATTATGCACTTGATGGCTCTAAAATGTTAGCGGATGGGGGCTGGCGTCGTCTTGGCGTCCCGACCGGAGACACGATCCAATCGTGCTTGAGATAATGTACACGGACTCTAACAACGCGGCGAATCTGAGGCCCTTCTACGGTCTCCGGATGGCAATCTCCATGGGCATTCAATGCCTAGAGGTGCACGAGATTCAAACCTGCAATATCCCAAATAAGCGGAGACTTGACGCCAAAGATCCGAAAATGGCAGCATATCGCAGCGCTGTCCTCAAAATGTCAGCCGGTTCGAAGGACTCGAATTCCATCCGTCACCGGGATAATAACCAAGCGGCCGACGTCTTGCACGCATTGGCGCCAAACGCAGCGCTGTCCCTCCTAACATCTTCTGGAGCGGCTCTTCAAGCCATCCGTACTATGGGAAGAGTCGTCCGAATTAACAATCCGGAACAAGCCGCACCAACGGCGATCCAGCCGATGACATAACACCTTCCGCCCGACATAATGGCGTAATTGCCCGTGGACAGAACCATTCCTCGCCTACTTGCTTAGGCAGGAGCTTCCCCAAGACCAAAATGAGGCCCGCTGCATTGTCCGTGATCAACAGCCTACAAGGTCTATGAGGAGAACTTTATAAGAAAAGCACAACGGAGTCCTTCAAAGGTGTATCTCCGAAGAGGAAGGCGAAACCTCTGGCTGAAATTCATGCGGACTAGGCGCACACCACGCCGCAGCTCGGGCCCTTGTAGGAAAGGCATTCCGTACAAGATTTTCTTGGCCGACGGCTCGGCGGATGCCGGACTTAGTCAAAGATCGTCTGTTGTCGGCTCTTTGCTAATCGAGCCATATGCCACCCACCCCTCAAAACTATACCAATTACACGGCCGTTCGCGGTGCAGGGGCTTGACATGGTCGGACCACTTAAAGGGGAACCCACAAGCAAAGGTACCTATTGGTCATGGTGGATAAATTCACCAAATGGATAGAGGCCAAGCCGTTAAAGCGGTAGAGTCGGACCAGTGATAGACTTTATATCCGGGGTAGTACACGTTATGGTGCCCCCACAGCATCATCACCGATAGCGGCACGAACTTCACCGCCGACGAGGTTAAATCATGGTGCAAAAATATGGGCATCAAGCTCGATTACACTTGATCTATCATCCTCAAACCAGCGGTCAAGTGGAGCGAGCAAATGGTCTCATAATGGCGGCATCAAACCCGGACTAGTGCGGTCCCTTACGAAATCGACACGCCTTTGTGTAGAGGAGCTCGACTCCGTACTCACGGGGCTGCGGACAACGCCTAACCATACCACGGTTCACACCATTCTTTATGGTATCTGGCGCGAAGCAGTTTTGCCTGCGACATCATTCATGACTCACCTCGAGTGCGCATGTACGAAGAAAGAGAAGCCGAGTTGGATCGGCGGGATAGCTTGGACACATTGGAGGAAGAGTGCGGCGTCGCCAAGGCTCGTTCCGCATTTATCAGCAGCAGGCTCGAAGATACCAAAGCGAGAAATACGGGCCAAGACTTACAACGTTGGCGAACTGGTTCTCGCTGCGGACAAGAAAAAGGACAAGCTCAAGCCCAAATGGGAAGGCCCCTTCATCATTGATCAAGTCTTGACTGGCGGAGCATACCGTCTATGAAATGCATCGGATAATCGACTCGAGCCGAACCCATGGAACGCAGCCCGCCTCCGGCGATTCTATGCCTAGCGCCGGACTAAGAGTTCGTCCCCTTCCCCCGTCCAATTTTTTTTATTTTAGCTGCCTTTTGTTGATCTTTTTCTTCTCAAACCTACTCATCCAAGCCTTAAAGGGCTTTACCCGCGCAACCTTCACGCACAATTGATGTGCTATCCGCACTCATTATACCTGGGGGTTTCTTTACCAGAAGCTTAATTATACGGGCTTTATGCCCAGCACATGTGTCAAGCCTCCACATGTACCTTTTATTCACCGTTATATGCATCGATATGACTTAAGTTTTGGCCAAGCTGGGTTGCCTGGCTCCTGTGCTTACCCCTACGTTCCCGATTGTTCGGCTAGGAGGTAAAGGAGCACCTCTGCGATTATTCTTGCCGGGTCAGCGGATGTGTACCTCGGTGGGTGAAGCCGAAAGCTAGCGTTCTTAAGGGAATATTCGATCGGTGACTTAAAGATGATTTTTACCCACTTTTATCTGCCCCGGATGTTTTACGCTTTTTTCGCAGCCGGACATGCACTTTAGGGCATACCACCCCAATGAAAAGGAACCCTTATGGAACTATTCTCCTGGAAGATGTTTCTTACTAACCATGTAATATAACATAACTAGTTGGGCACTTATGCGATAAAGCACCGATGACCCCTCGCTTTGGTCTCCATGCATACCCGGTTGTTTCATAACCGAGAAGGTATTCGGACACACTCTGGACTCTAGGGTCCCGAGGTCGAAGCGAAAAGGTCGGCAAAGACAAGCGATCTACAACCGGCTAGAAGGCATTTTGTATGTCATTTTATAATACATTGTCAAATCGGTGATTGTATTCCTCCTCAATCCCGTCTAACAGGTTGTCTAATTTACAGTCCTGTTGGGAAAATTTTGACCAACTCCACTCGGCGTATACTAAACTCACGGGATCTCCTTCCCATCGGGACCCACAGTCCGACTTGACCATGTGATTGGGATCCGCCTTCTTGTACAGCGTCTTTACCATGGCCCGGGCCTCCTGGCACCTTGGCGGCAGGCGAGATCTTCCATAAATGGAAGCACTGCTGCACTCCACAGTAGCTTCTCCATAAGCTCCCAAGACCCTCGGGTATGGAGAAGGCTGGCCATAACGCTGGATGGCGCGCTCATAGCCTGCCGAACTCGTTCGATCAGTTGCAACAATTCGGGAAGTTGATCACCCGTTATTCGGGCATCTCCTCCAGAGGCGACTGTGAGCATACCTACGAGACATATTACATCAAATTGACTTCCTCGCGAACTCTTCTTTTTAAAGGAGTTCGCTCAAGCACTACTATATATGCCGCGGCAAGCCGCTGATTCTCCTTAACGAGCCCGACAGCTCGGCCCGAGCGCCTTTCAGCTCTTCTCCAAGCTGGGCATGGGCATCCTGGAGCTCGTTCCTTTCATGCTGCACTTTATGCAGCACCCTCTCGCCGACCTTTAGTTGGCGCGAAGTTCTTACTGTCCGGATCTTGTCCGGCAGCACACCTAACGTCGTTTTTAGACTTGCGCAAAGGCCAAACGCTACTTATCCTTCTAAAATAATGTGTTACCGGAGAGGTCCTTGTGTTCCCTCCTGCGCGGCAATCTTGACCTCAAGTTGGGCCTTGCACTCTTGCAGCTCTGAGGCAGTTGGGTATTCTTCTCGGTAAGATCCTGCATTTCATATGATCCTTAAATCAGTTAATATAACTACTTTAAGTCTCGGGACTCTTGGCATATAGAACCGTTAAAATCTCTTACTTGTATGTCTTTTACATCTTGCTCCGTGGCTCTGGTAAAACTATCTTGGCGGCACGAAGTCTGCGTCCCCGTGTTAAAGGCATCCAATGCCTCGGGGAGAAGCAGCGTCACGAAATCTTGTCGGCGGCGCTTTGTGATTGAGCACTCTCCACCTCATACTTGGTGGCGGACAGCCTTCGGCATCCTCTGTCGGAGGAACGTCCGGCTCGCGCCTTCGCTTCGCCTTCCCCTCGGCGGTGCGGGAGCCCGGTGGTAGAGTCGGATGGACAACTTCCACGCCCGCATCCGGCGGGCGCTTTTTTCCCTATAAAAGTCATGAGCACTCAAAAGCGTTTCCTAGGAGCGTTGCTCTGAAAATAATGAATTGTGAGCTACACCTTTGCGGCGGCGCTTCGGTCAGCGCCGCGCTCCTCTTCCGCCTACCGGTCCGAGCGGCCCTTGTTGGCCAGCCACCATGAGCTCGGCTCTCGCCCTAGGGCGCCTCACACTAATGCCATCATATACGGTGGTCGAAATAAGCAAGGAAGGAATAGCGGTGTCAAGGCTTGGCTGCAATCACCTAGGGGCGGATTTAGTCCGGGTAGTCGGCCGTGATGGCGACTAAAGCATTATCCATGCTGAGCTGGTGGAACACCCCGTCGATTAGCTCCACCTTTATGTCCGGATCCTCTTCGGAGGCCGGATCCCGGGATCTCTCTGGATCCTCAGGCTGCGGAGCCGGACTTAGCATTCCCTCCACAGTCCGGCGCAGTTCCTGCGTCGAAAGAATAACACAATGTAAGAAACTTAAGTTTCAAAAGGCACGGGTCGGACACGCTGAGTGTTCACTTACCCAAGGCCGGGGATTGTTCATGGAAAACCCATTTAACGGGTTTGTGCAAGGAAATCCTCCTTCTCCCCTTACACAGGCGGACAAGATCGTCACGGATCTTGGCCGATTCCGCCCTTTATGGCCATGGCGGGTGGCATCATCCTCCCGTTGAAGTCCCACATGGGGTGGCCCCTGTATTGTAGTGGCTGCACCCCCCACGTAATGCATGTTGCCATGACTCTGATCATGGTCAACCGGGCATGGGCTAGTAACCTTATTCGGCCCATCGAGATCTGGGCGCTCTTGTCTTCCTCGATCGGGGGCTCGCGGGCGCCAACTAAGGCGTTTCTTGAGAGGAGCATTCTTGAACTCGGGAGGCCGATCCGAACAGGTCCGGCAGCGGGCGTCTTCTATGTAAAACCATTCCGAAGGCCAGTCTTCGAGCGCCTTCTTAGGGGTTCCGGATGGATATCCGGTCCCGGCAATGCGCCATATTTCGGTGCCGCCCACTTGATATATGGACCCCTCGTGAGAGCGGGGGACAAGGCAGAACAACCTCTTCCACAGCGTGAAGTGGGGCTCGATGCCCAGGAAAAGCTCGCAAAGGGCTACGTAACCCGCGATATGCAGGATTGAGGCGGGCGTGAGGTGATGGAGCTGGAGTCCGTAGAACTCCAGGAGCCCGTGGAGGAATGGATGTACAGGAAATCCGAGCCCCCTTATTAGATAGGGGACGAAGCATACCCGCTCCCCTTTGTTGGGATTAGGGGTAACCTCTGCTAGCTTCCCACCTTTGTAGGTGGCAAGCCCGGCTCGAACCGGAACCATGAAGGCCGGAGGGAGATATCCCCCCATTTGGAGCTTCACCAGCTCGTTGTGCGAAACAGAGCATCTCCTCCAATCTCTGGCGAAGGGCTGGGGCGAGAAGAGGAACGCGTTGACGGTCCATGATGGAATGGATTCTTGGTCGGCGCTCCGATGAGTATTTGCGAGAGGAAGATGGTGATTTGGATCTGGATTCTTGCCTCCCTTATAGGCAGATTATTCGCACAACTAGGGGTAAAACATAAAAGACACCACGGCTTTTCACATTCGCACGAAGCGTGGAAGAAGGCCCTTATTAGGCGGGGAAGCCAAGGCGCATAACATTGATGAGGAAGCTGGACACTGTTCGGCGGTACATGGAACTTAAGGAGAACCCGCCTTGCAGCGCCGAAGACTACGCATGCTGGACTTATCGTCATTGAAGCCTGGTTCGGGGATCTTGAGGAGTCCGGATTAGGGGTGTCCGGATAGCGGACTACCGTCATCGGCGGACTATCATTTGCGGACTATTATCATCGACGGACTCCAAGACTATGAAGATAGAAGATTGAAGACTTCCCCGTGTCCGGATGGGACTTTCCTTGGCGTGGAAGGCAAGCTTGGCGATCTGGATATGTAGATCTCCTACCATTGTAACCGACTCTATGTAACCCTAGCCCTCTCCGGTGTCTATATAAACCGGATGGCTTTAGTCCGTAGGACTACAATGACAACAACCCTTACAATCATACCATAGGCTAGCTTCTAGGGTTTAGCCTCCTTGATCTCGTGGTAGATCCACTCTTGTAAACATCCACCATATCAATATCAATCAAGCAGGACGTAGGGTTTTACCTCCATCAAGAGGGCCCGAACCTGGGTAAACATCGTGTCCCTTGTCTCCTGTTACCATCCGCCTAGACGCACAAGTATTCATTTTTATTTGGTCAAGTAGTCTAATCACCCCCCTCTAGACCTACTTTCGATCCTACAAGTGGTATCAGAGCTTTGTTCTCCATTTTCCTTGATTTCCATAGCTTTGGTGATCATAGCCTTGGTTTCACAACCTAGGAGAGTATGGCATCTAGCGAGGGAAATTACCACCGTAGAGGTCCTTACTTTGATGGTACTAATTTTGCTAGTGGAAGCATAAGAAGAAAATGCATATTCTTGGTCATGACCCTGCCGTTTGGGCTATTATGCGCATTGGCTTGCAAGGGGATTTCTTCGAGGATGGAAAAGAACCAGATCGTGAAGCGTCCGCGGAAGAAATGAAGATATTGCAATACAATGCTCAAGCTTGCGATACTCTATTCAACGGATTGTGCCCCGAAGAATTCAACAAAATCAACCATCTTGAGAATGCAAAGGAAATTTTGGATACTTTGGTTGATATGCACGAAGGTACCGAGTCCATCAAGGAATCCAAATTGGATGTGCTTCAAAGTCAACTTGAGAAGTTCAAGATGAAGGATGGTGAAGGAGTTGCTGAGATGTTGGTTAGGAAGCGAAGAGATGACCGAATTTTTTTTCATCAAGAAGATCCTGAGAGCCTTGGATGGAAAATATGATACCGTGTGCACCTTGATCCAAATGATGCCCAATCAAAAAGACCTGAAGCCCACAGAAGTCATTGGTAGAATTGTTGCTCATGAGATGTCACTCAAGGATAAGGAAGAGCTCCAAAACAAGTCTAGTGGTACCTACAAAGCTTCAAGTGATGCTCCTACAACATCAAGTGAGAAACAAGTCTTCAATGAATAATTGAGCTTAATGGTGAAGACTTCAACAAATTCTACATGAATAGAAGCAAAAAGAGAGAACTTTCAAGTCAAGATCCTACAATGACAAAAGATCTTCTAGTCGTGATCGTAATTGCTACAATGGTGGAAGATCCGGACACTACTCCAATGAGTGTACGACTCGCTACAAGAAAAGACAAGATTCACCTCAGAGGAGAAGTAAAAGAGATGAATCGCCACCAAGAGAGAGAAGGAGTAGAGATGATCATTATGAACGAAGACCCTCTCGTAGAAGCAAGGATTCGGAAAGGAAGGACAAGTCATCAAGGAGCTACACAAGACGAAGACATCAAGCTCATGTTGGTGAATGGGTATCGGTTCCAACTCCGACAACTACTCCAAGAGAAGCTATCACTCCGACTCCATATATACTCAAGATGAAGGTGTTGCCGGACTTGTACTTGTGTCATCCAACTCCTACGACATATTTGACTCACCAAATGAAGGAATTGGAAGATTCTTCATGGCTAAAGGCCCTAATATATCACACCTCAAGTATGTCAATTTCAATAGTGATGAAGATGATTTGCTAGGTGATGATGATTTACTTGTTGACAACACTAGTGATGAAAACTATGATGAAATTGCTAGTATTCATGCTAATCAAGATGAAACGAATGACAATGATAAGAAGGATATTGAGCATCTAACTAAAGAACTAAACACTCTTAAGTTAGCTCATGAAACAACTCTAGAGGATCATAGAGAGATCCTAAAGCCTCATGAGAAGCTACACTTTAGAAGCTAAATTTAGAGCAAGAGCATGCGTTCTTAAAAGCTATCAATGATGATCTTTGAAAGAAGAGTTCTTATCTTGCCAAACGTCTCCTCTTGTCTACTTATATGCCACAAGTAAAATCTAGCAATAAGAACAAGAAGGATTCTTCCTCTAGTAGTAACAATAATCATGTTAAGTTCAATATTGTTGCATCTAGTAGTTATCTTGATTTCACTAATGATTCTCTTAGCCAAGTTACACTTGAGCAAGAAAATAGCTTATTGAAGGGAATTATAGAGAAAGGTGTTTACAAGCCTTGCCGGAAGTAAGCAATTTGGGGGAATTGTACACAAGCAAGGAAGGCACCGGAAGAATCAAGGTGTTGGTTTTGAACGAAAGTTCAATGCCAATGGAGTTGAGTGGGAAGAATATCAAAACCCCAAGATGAAGTTTGTTCCTCAACAAGAGAAGTATGACCCCACTTCTTTCAAGGGAACACAATCTCAAGATGATCTTCCACCACAAGACCACAAGCTAAAAGGCAAGGACAATCTTCAAGAAGAGATTGATTCATTCGAAGAAGCTCCTAAGGCCATGGTCAAGTGGGTTCCCAAGACTACATCAAGTTCTACTTCATGAAGTATGACTACAACTCCAAGGATTCCCAAGTTGATGTGGATCCCAAAGAAGAAGAACCAGAGAGTTCTTGAGGGTGACTCCGCAAACATACTTCACTCATATTTACTTTGGCAAGGACAAGTGCATTCAACTTTCATATCTTGCACTAGTTCATGGAGTCACAAACCCGCTTGTTGGTTAGACAAGGGACAAGGTAACCTAATGCTTTCATGAACATCATAACATGTGTGTTTCACTCTATTTCTATGGATATCCTGGTATGTTCCTTGTGGGACTAACCCATGTAGGTATTGAAAGTGCAACACTCCAATGGATTGCTCCAAATAATCTACATCAACATTGACCATCCACATCTTCAACATCTACATGAAGTCATCATCGACAAAACCCAAGGTTAGTTCATCCCTCTTAGGGGGGATATCACATCTAGGGGGAGCTTTGCTCTAAAAATTGAGCTAAAGCAACTCTAATGATGTGAACACAACAATGCTTTATGTAAAAGTGGTAGCCCGCTTGTTCTTAAACGATGAGTATGACCTATGATCAAATGTTCTCATTTGACTCCTCAGTCAATATACTCATATATAGATGACCTAGTCATCGCCAATTTTTTGATAGATGCTAGAGTGTATGCGCATGCTTTCCCACGTGTTTTATTTGCTATATTATTGTGTGAGCATGTTGATTGCATAATTTTCTTTATTCAAGGACATCCATTTGTTGTTTTGATTGTTTGGTCCTTCTTTTGCCAAATGGATGGACAAGAATGCCTAAGTACCCCTCTAGCTATCTATGCCTTTTCTCATCTCAAACTCTATTCATGCTACATCACAAAGTTCGAACAAAAGTTATAATCTTGGAGCGATTGTTGTCGGTATTCTGGGAATGGGGGTACCCAGACTTGCCTTCCCGTGGCCCACGGCGTGGCTCCATCGATGGCCTGGTACAGCCCATCTTCAGCACCAACAACTCAAGACCCTCGCGAGGGGCCAAGCCTCGCGAGGTGGACGACGCCAAGACCTCCAGAAGGAGCGACCTCCCCGGGCTGGCTCCCGAGGAGCGGACATTTCTATGCAAGCCTCACCTTGCGAGGTTCGGATGACGTGAGCCATGACGACCAAGGCCAGGCGGGCACCAGTGGGCGCCGGACAGTAGTTTCCTCTTTGGTGCTAAGGAGGCAAGCGCAGACGCGGAGTCTCGAGGAATCAGCCAAAGGTTTCCACTCCCATGCAACAAGACCAAGACCGCCAGGACGGCAGGACGGAGGTGATCGCCGAGCCCACCATGGCGTCATGACCATAGGCTTTGCAGGCGAAGACTACTTTTGTCAGGATAAGATGTACTAGTTGTCTCCCTTCGAATTTGGCCGTGGTGGGATCCCTTCCCGCCTCCATTTTGGGGGAAGAGGACCAAGGCCACTATAAGTAGAGTAGCACCACCATCGTAGAGAGGGACGGATCATTCAGATCATCCTCATGCTCACCAGCTCACTCGAGCACAAGAACACGCCTCCTCCTGAGGTTGTTCTCCGGCTGTAATAGTTCATCCTCAGCTCCTCGAGGCCAATCCACCACAAAGCAGGAGTAGGGTTTTACACCGCAAGGTTGCCCGAACCTGGGTAAACTGCCTTGTCCATTTTCCTTCCTGTTCATCGAGCTAGGCCGTGAGACTGGTGAGTAGGCAGACTGGGGAGGTTGAGTTCTTCGCACGCACCCCAGAGTTCGAATCTATCTAGGGTCTGTAGAGTCCGAAATCTGAAATTTGGCATGCTAGTTAGGGGTGCGTCGGAGCCTCTCTTCCTCTAGTTGATTCGCCACCGTTTCGCCGTCCCGATGGCTGATGCTCATCGAGTTCGTGGTGAGTGCCGGGCCACCCTCGCCCCCGTGTCGCCCAGACGGCGCCCGCAGGAGATGGTGCTCCCCGCCATTCCCCGTCTCCCGCGGCCAACGCTGCCGCCGGCCCCGCGGCCCACGAGCAGCATGCTTCATCGATGCAGTCCTCCATGCGGCAGGATGGGCGCACCGCTACTCTATCGCTGACCCCGGCGGCTGCTTCATCGTCTCATGCTCGCCGCAGGCCGACCAACGCGCAGGCTGTGTTGCTCATGGCACACGAGCTCCTACGCTATCGCCCCATCGACGACCTCTATGAGGACCGGCTGGACCGCGTCGCCAAGCTCGTCAGCGCCGCTGGGGAGTCTCCTGCACCATCTCACCCGCTGCCTATCGCAGGTGACGTGGCCCACGGTGCGCCTACTCCTCCTCCCCGAAAAGACGTCGCCCTCGAGCCAAGGCGCGAGGCTCCACGGCGCGACCCGCCGCGCAAGGCGCTGGCGCGTGACGAGGAAAGATGCCAGGTGATGCAGCGGTCGCAAGGAGATGCGCGTGCGCTCCCAGCACCGCCACATCAAGACCACGCGCCGCCTGTGGTGGTAGCACGCGAGTGCCAAGATCAGGCTCCACCACTACGGCGGGCTCCCGTGACCACAACAGGGTGTCACGCGTTCACTCCAGAGCTGCGCAGCGTCGTCTGGCCAGGGAAGTTCAAGCCCGACCTGCCTCCATGCTACAACGGCACCCCGACCCTGCCGAGTTCCTGTAGCTCTACGAGCTGAGCATCGAGGCGGCTAAAGGCAACGTGAAGGTTATGCTGAACTGGTTTCCCATGGCCCTCAAAGATGGCGCTCGCTCGTGGATCCTGAACCTCCCCGCGGGATCGATCTCCTCCTAGGATGAGATGCCAGAGCATTTCGTCGCCAACTTCCAGGGCACTCGCGACCGCCCACCAGCTGTGGGTGACTTGCGGAGCATCAAGCACCAGCCATGAGAGACCTTGCAGAAGTACATCCAGCGCTTCAACAGTGTTCGCCTCAAGATCCCCATGGTGTCGGATGAGGCCATCATCTCAGCGTTCACTGATGGCATCCGTGACGTCAAGATGAAGGAGGAGCTTGCCATACATGAGGACATGTGCACGACTCTGGAGATGTCCAACATGGCAACCAAGTGTGCGAGGGCTGAGGAAGGTCACCTCTCCCTCCTGGAACTTCCGGGGGCTGACCCAGAAGACAAGAAGGCCAAGGCCAAGGAGGTGAAGCGTAAGGGACCGACCGTACTCGCGGCCGAACTAGAAATGAAGCGCGACTGCGACCACCCAGAGTCATCCAAGGGCAGCCGCCCGTTCTGCGTCTTCCACAACATGCACAACCACAACACCAACGACTACCAGGAGCCTTCCGCGACGGGCGCCTCGTTCATCGCCCGAGCGCAAGACCGAGGCTACGACCGTGGAGGTGGTCGAAGTGGAGGACGCTCGGACGGCTGCGACACCTACCAGGAATGGCGCGATCAGCCTCGTGAGGACCACTGGTAGGGCCAGCCTGGCGAGGGCCCCTGGAGGGACCAACCTCGTGAGGACCGCCCTCAGGGAAACGCTGGCCTTCCTCCGCTGCCGCCACCACCGAGAAGGAATGACGACCACCACTAGTACGAGGGCTGGGGGATTCCAAGAGCCTCGAGCCATTGCTAGCATCCTAGGCGGCGCTCAGGCCCCTCCCAAAGCTCGAGGCAACATGTCCGCTCAGGTGGTCCAAGTATACCATCACCTTCAACTCTTCCAACCAGCTCAAGTGTGCGGCAACTACCAGTGTGATGTAGGGTAGAACCCTAGTGGCCCAAATATTTCATGATTGGAGAGGATCCTACGAAGAACACGAAGAACACGAGGGGACACACGAGAGAATCACACAAACCAACAAGATTCGATTACACATGTGCTAGATCCTCGAAACACAAAGAGACACACGTTCCATGATCAAAAAGGTACGATACATAGGGTAACCGGTTCTTCTCCGTGCGGAGGTCTTGATGGGGCCACCCAAGAGGGTCTCTTGAAACCAACGTGGATCTTCTCCGAAGAGGGGCCGCGGTCTCTCTCAAGGAGTAGATCCGTATGGATGAGCGAGGCTCTATCTCACATATGAGCTATCACAACGCTAACCCTAGTACGGAGCTAGGAGACAAGTATATGTAGTCTAAGGGGTAAGTAGGGGATACATGGGGTGAAACCCCTTTCACTGCGCACAGGCAGGCCGGTAGTATCGGTCAGGGGAGCGGTTGTACCGCTGGGAGCCCAGGTACTGGTTCCTGTAGGTGTACACGGAAGGGAGTAGCGGTTGTATCGGACGTCTGGCCGGTAGTACCGGTCTTTTGGCTGTTACCGGTATAAACCGGGGCGATACCGGCCTTGTTCCGCTCGATCACAGAAACTTGGGCGGTGGTTGAGCGGTTGTACCGGGATTTCTCTTCATGCTCTTGATGTCCATCTTGCATCGTAGCTTCTCCTTGGTACCTAAGCACACAAATCATATCTGTTTGCGGTAGTAGCCATGTCTCAAGTGGGTCAAAGTGGAGTTCAACAAGGAGAGAGTTAACCTCATTTTCGATATGATGAGGACATCAATACCATTGTTACACCCACAGCCCCTACTGTTACATATACTGGACCAATTACTAGAGCTCGCGCACGCCAATTGAATTACCAGGTACTTTCGTTTCTTGGTAATGATTCTAATGTTCATGAGAATATGATACTGCCTAAATTGGATACATTTGTTTTGCTTACAAATGAAGGGCCGAGCTTGGAGAAGGATGAACATTGGAGCAAGAACACGCATGGAGTTGATGGCATGCGCAAGGGGATCAAGGACGGAGTTACAAGTGATGATTTCAGGACTTTGAAGCCACCATAAGGAGTGCATGAAGCATTGGATGAAATATACAAGATGCCACTTCATAATATTCGTCCATAGGCTATTCTAGGTGCTGCGTCACCTTATTATTGGGCCAGGCCCATGTAATTCCGAAATACTTAAGTATAGGCTATTTTTAGAGTCTATATGTGTGGGGAAACAAGAGTTAGGGTTGGTTTCGGACCCCACCCTCAAGGGCCACGAAATTCCCTCCTCTTCCTCCATATATACAGCCCTTAGGGCGTCGTTTAGACCTGGGGTTTTGTTTAGATTAAAAGTTCGCCATAGCTGCAACTTCGCGTACTTCGTTTGTGTTCAACGACCAGACAAAGGCGTCACAGAACCCCACCTTGATCAATAAAGCTTTCCTCTTGTATTCGCAATATCCAGATTGCAATCTTAGTTTCTTGCTTGTTCTTCGTTTGCCTGCAGGAAACAGACCTTCGTGGTCAGGGTTATCGTGCTCCGGCGTGGCCAATAACCTCTCAGAGTTGGTTTAGCGATTGCTAAGGCGCGACGTCCTCGCACGTTCGTAGTTGGATCGTCAAAGTCGACTTCATCCTAAACGATAGCCACCATCTCATCGAAAGACGGGACACCTTTGCCTCTATCAAGTGGTATCAGATTTCCAGGTTGCTCGGTGAGATTTTACAGTTTTTCGTAGATTAGATCGAGTCTATTCTTCATACCTACAGTCCATGAAAAAGCTACAAAAAAAATTAGGGTTAGTTCATCATATCTGAACCAATCTGAGCCTTTGCATAATATTTTTAGGGTTTTTGCTTTGTTGAATTTGCGGTTGCATCGTCGTGTCAAGTTGCTGGTCTTAGAGTCTAGTCTTCTAGAGTTTCGAGTTCTGGTCATAAGTTGTCACGCCGCCGCCGCACCATCATCATCGCCTTGCCATCTACCACCATTGCTTATCCGCCACCGCTCTGAATCCGTATCCATATACCACCACCAATCCGTATCCATATACCACCACCAATCCGTATCCATATACCACCACCAATCGGTATCCATAGACCACCACCGATGCCATATACCACCACCAATCCGAGTTCTTCTCATATTAGGTTTATTTTCGAGATCCATCTAAATTCCGATTCGTGTTTCCTTGCCTGCGTAGGTCTCGAAAAAAGAGTCAGAGACCCGGGCAGTTTTAGGCCAAAATTTCGCGACAAAATATTTTTCCCTATCCTATTTTTAGGTTGTTCGAGTCTTTTGAGACACTCGCCATCATAGTGATTTTTGGTCGCACTTTTTCGTCGTCGCGGCCCTGATTTTGGAAAAAAAAATTGTCAAAAAAATTTCGTACCCATCCTGTCAGTTTGTCCTGGGAAGAGTTTTGAGACACTCGCCATTATAGAGATTTTTCGCAAAAAAAGAGGAGCGCAAAAAAAAAGAGAGCGCCAAAAAGAAAACAGAGCGATTTTTTTTCCAGAGTGTGCTTTTCCCTTGTATCCGTGCAGCGCCGTGATTTTGTTAGTGTTCTAGGCTCGCGTCTCTAGCACGGTCTAGCCTAGGACCAGCACAGTACCGTCGTTGAGCGTTTATTCAACTTTGCATCTCTGAATTGATTATTGCTGGCCTTTTTGATACCATACTATAAGCCTTCCCAGCTCCACATACATCTACGTCGTGCGTTTGACTCTCCCTGGCAATCGCTCTATCCAAGCTTTTGAGAGTTTTGACTACAACGGTTGCCGATCACCGCCTGCTGCTGGGTAAGAACTGGTAAGAATTTGAGATTTGCTTCACGGATTTGTGACACCCGCCACCACCACCACTTGTTAGTAGTCTGTAGGATCGTATTCTTGTGTGTTTCTATTGCTGCTAACCATGCCAGGATCACAAGCCGACAAGACTGACTGGGAGAACTTGACGAACAAGGAGCTTCATGATACGTTTCAGCAAATGATGAGTGGACAGGTGCAAGATGTGCTAAACAGATTTGAAGAGGCCATGGAGAGGATAGATGGCATGGAGAAGACGTTCGAAACAAAGCTCGATAACAAGTGTAATGAATTGCTCGCGCGTCTCCCACTACCACCACCGGCTGCTCCTAACGCACCTCTACAACAACAACAACAACAACGACTACCTCCACGTCGCGAAACAGCCCTCCGCCGAGCGAGTCGTGTTCCTCTTGCGCTTGGCCAACCTGTTGGTGCTGCTGTTGATACTTCTGTGGCTCCTGCTGCTGATACGGTGGAGGATGATTATGCGGGAGATTACGAGGATGAGGTTGATCAAAATCAGAACTACGTGCAACCACCAGCACCACAACCACCAGGTCGTCCACATGCAAATAATGGCAATGGTAGGGCTCTCCCTCAGGTACGAGATCAAGACCATCTCCCTAAACTGAAATTGAATATTCCACCATTTGAGGGTAGATATATTCCTGATATATATCTTACTTGGGAGTTAGAAACTGAACAATGATTTACATGTTTACAATTTCCTGAGGAGAGACGTGTTCCTGCTGCTGTTTGTGCTTTCACTAGCTTTGCATGTGTTTGGTGGTCTGAACATTGTAGATTATATCCTGTTCCAGCTACTTGGGCTGCTTTGAAAACTGCTATGCGTACTCATTGGGTTCCACCATATTATCAATGTGAATTTCTTCAAAAATTGCAGCGCTTAAGACAAGGAAAAAATTCTGTAGAAGAATATTATCAGGAATTACAAACTGGCTTGATTAGATGTGGTATTGTTGAGGAGAATGAAGCTATGCTTGCACGTTTTCGGGTGGATTAAATAGAGATTCAGACCATTCTAGACTATAAGGATTATAATAATATCACTCGTTTATTCCATCTTGCTTGTAAAGCTGAGCGTGAAGTCTTGAGGATCGACATGCATTGGCGCGGACTAACTTTTCTGCAGTTCGACCTTCATCATGGACACCACGTGCATCCTCTACTTCCACACGTTCGCTACACGGCACCTCCATCGGCTGCCACCTCCAACGTGATACAATAAAGCAGGCACAATCACCACTATCGCCAAGAGCACACCTTCGGGCCTGCAAAGAGCTCTTCTTCATCCATGGCATCAACAGGCAAACACATGATATTATTTGTCGACGTTGCAAGGGTGGAGGTCATTATGCGAGAGAATGCCCATCTAAGCGTGTGATGATTGTTCTTGAGGATGGTGGGTATGAGTCCGCTAGTGACTAAGATGAGGAGACTTTGGCTCTTATTACACATGAAGAACACGGTGGAGATGATTTTGATCATGAGGCGCAATACATGGCTCTTGAAGATCTTGACAGTATGAATGTTTAGTTGCCCAACGTGTTTTGAGTGTGCAGGTTATACAAGCTGAGCAAAATCAGAGGCATAATTTGTTCCATACAAAGGGAGTTGTGAAGGAGCGTTCTATTAGCGTCATCATAGATGGAGGGAGCTGCAACAACTTGGCTAGCATGGAGATGGTGGAGAAGCTATCTCTCACCACAAGACCACATCCACATCCTTACTACATCCAATGGTTCAACAACAGCGGCAAGGTTAAGGTAACACGTCTTTGTTAGTGTGAATTTTAGTATCTCTACATATGCTGATTATGTTGATTGTGATGTGGTACCTATGCAAGCATGTTCCTTATTACTTGGTAGACCATGGCAATTTGATAAAAATTTTGTACACCATGGTAGAAACAATCAGTATACTCTTGTTCATAAGGATAAAAATATTACTTTGCTTCCTATGACTCCTGATTCCATTTTGGAAGATGATATTAATAGAGCTAATAAAGCAAAACAGGAGAAAAATAAGAGTGAAAATCATATTGTGGCAAAAGAATTTGAGCAACAAATGAAGCCTAATAATAAACCATCTAGTGTTGCTTCTGAAATTAAATTGAAAAGTGCATGTTTACTTGCCACCAAATCTGATATTGATGAGCTAGATTCTAGCAAATCTGTTTGCTATGCTTTTGTGTGCAAAGAGGCATTATTTTCATTCGAGGACGTGCCTTCCTCTTTGCCCCCTGCTGTCACTAACATTTTGCATGAGTTCGCTGACGTCTTCACACAAGACGTGCCACCGGGATTACCACCTATTCGAGGGATTGAGCATCAAATTGACTTAATTCCTGGTGCATCGCTACCCAACCGTGCACCATACCGTACCAATCCAGAGGAGACGAAGGAGATTATGCGTCAAGTACAGGAGCTGCTCGACAAAGGTTATATACGCGAATCTCTTAGTCCTTGTGTTGTTCCTATTATACTAGTGCCTAAAAAGGATGGTACGACGCGTATGTGTGTTGATTGTAGAGGCATCAATAATATTACTATTTGTTGTCGTCATCCTATTCCTAGGCTAGATGATATGCTTGATGAATTGAGTGGCTCTACAATATTCTCCAAAGTTGATTTGCATAGTGGATACCATCAAATTCGTATGAAATTGGGAGATGAATGGAAAATGGCATTTAAAACTAAGTTTGGTTTATATGAATGGTTACTCATGCCTTTTGGGTTAACTAATGCACCTAGTACTTTCATGAGACTAATGAACGAAGTTTTACGTGCTTTCATTGGACGATTTGTGGTAGTCTATTTTGATGATATACTGATTTATAGCAAATCTTTGGAAGAACATTTGGAACATTTACATGCTGTTTTTATTGCTCTACGTGATGCACGTTTGTTTGGGAACCTTGGGAAGTGCACCTTTTGCACCGACCGAGTATCTTTTCTTGGTTATGTTGTTACTCCACAGGGAATTGAAGTGGATAAAGCCAAGATTGAAGCTATTGAGAGTTGAACGCAGCCCAAAACGGTCACACAAGTGAGGAGTTTTCTTGGACTCGCTGTTTTCTATAGGCATTGTGTGAGAGATTTTAGCACCATTGCTGCCCCTCTCAACGAGCTTACAAAAAAGGATGTGCCTTTTGTTTGGGGTACCGCACAGGAAGAAGCCTTCAAGGTATTGAAAGATAAGTTGACACATGCTCCTTTACTCCAACTTCCTGATTTTAATAAGACTTTTGAGCTTGAATGTGATGCTAGTGGAATTGGATTAGGAGGTGTGTTATTACAAGATGGCAAACCTGTTGCATACTTTTCTGAAAAATTGAATGGGCCTAGTCTGAACTATTCTACTTATGATAAAGAATTATATGGTCTTGTTCGGACTTTAGAGACATGGCAACATTATTTATGGCCCAAAGAATTTGTTATACATTCTGATCATGAATCTTTGAAATATATTAAAAGTCAAGCTAAACTGAATCATAGACATGCTAAATGGGTTGAATTCATTGAGACTTTCCCTTATGTCATTAAACACAAGAAGGGTAAAGAAAATGTTATTGCTGATTCTTTGTCTCGTCGCTATACTATGCTTTCACAACTTGACTTCAAAATATTTGGTTTGGAGACCATCAAAGATCAATATGTGCATGATGCTGATTTTGAAGATGTAATGCAGAATTGTAAAGAAGGAAGAACATGGAACAAATTCGTTGTTAAGGATGGTTTTGTGTTCCGTGCTAACAAGCTATGCATTCCTGCTAGCACTGTTCGTCTTTTGTTGTTGCAGGAGGCGCATGGAGGAGGATTAATGGGACACTTTGGCGTGAAGAAGACGGAGGACGTACTTGCTACACATTTCTTTTGGCCAAAGATGAGACGGGATGTTGAGCGTTTTGTTGCTCGCTACATTACATGTCAAAAAGCTAAGTCACGACTCAATCCTCATGGTTTATATATGCCTTTGCCTGTGCCTAGTGTTCCTTGGGTGGATATATCTATGGACTTTGTTTTAGGTTTACCTCGAACAAAGAAGGGAGGGATAGCATATTTGTTGTCGTGGATAGATTCTCGAAAATGGTACACTTTATACCATGTCATAAAAGCGATGATCTTTGTTAATGTTGCTGATTTGTTCTTTTGTGAAATTATTAAACTTGCATGGTGTGCCAAATAATATTGTTTCAGATCGTGATACTAAATTTCTTAGCCACTTTTGGAGATGTTTATGGGCTAAGTTGGGGACTAAACTGCTTTTTAGTACTACTTGTCACCCCCAAACTGATGGACAAACTGAAGTAGTCAATAGAACATTGTCTACTATGCTTAGGGCTGTTTTGAAGAATAATAAGAAAATGTGGGAAGAATGCTTGCCTCATATTGAATTTACTTATAATCGTTCATTGCATTCTACTACTAAGATGTGCCCTTTTGAAATTGTGTATAGTTTCCTACCTCGTGCACCCATTGATTTGTTGCCTCTTCCATCTTCGGAGAAGGTTAATTTTGATGCTAAACAACGTGCTGAATTGATCTTAAAAATGCATGAGTTAACTAAGGAAAACATTGAGTGTATGAATGTTAAATATAAACTTGCTGGAGATAAGGGTAGAAAACATGTTGTCTTTGCACGGAGATCTTGTTTGGTTACATTTGCGTGAGATCGTTTCCTAATTTGCATAAATCAAAGCTAATGCCACGTCTTGATGGTCCATTTAAGGTGTTAGAGAAAATAAATGATAATGCATATAAACTTGAGCTGCCTGCAGAATTTGGGGTTAGTCCCACTTTTAACATTCAGATTTGAAGCCTTATTTGGGTGAGGAAGATGAGCTTCCGTCGAGGGCGACTTTGTTTCAAGAAGGGAGGATGATGAGGACATCAATACCATTGTTACACCCACAGCCCCTCTTGTTACATATCTTGGACCAATTACTAGAGCTCGCAAGACGCCAATTGAATTACCGGTACTTTCGTTTCTTGGTAATGATTCTAATGTTCATGAGAATATGATCTGCCTAAATTGGATACATTTGTTTTGCTTACAAATGAAGGGCCGAGCTTGGAGAAGGATGAACATTGGAGCAAGAACACGCATGGAGTTGATGGCATGCATAGGATCAGGGACGGAGTTACAAGTGATGATTTCAGGACTTTGAAGCCACCATAAGGAGTGCATGAAGCCTTGGACGAAATATACAAGATGCCACTTCATAATATTCTTCCATAGGGTATTCTAGGTGCCGCGTCACCTTATTATTGGGCCAGGCCCATGTAATTTCGAAATACTTAAGTATAGGCTATTTTTAGAGTCCGTATGTGTGGGGAAACAAGAGTTAGGGTTGGTTTCGGACCCCACCCTCAAGGGCCACGAAATTCCCTCCTCTTCCTCCATATATACAGCCTTTAGGGCCTCGTTTAGACTTTGGGTTTTGTTTAGATTAAAAGTTCGCCATAGCTGCAACTTCGCGTACTTCGTTTGTGTTCAACGACCAGACAAAGGCGTCACAGAACCCCACCTTGATCAATAAATCTTTCCTCTTATATTCGCAATATCCAGATTGCAATCTTAGTTTCCAGCTTGTTCTTCGTTTGCCTGCAGGAAACAGACCCTCGTGGTCAGGTTGATCGTGCTCCGGCGTGGTCAATAACCTCTCAGATTTGGTTTAGCGATTGCTAAGGCGCGACGTCCTCGCACGTTCGTAGTCGGATCGTCAAAGTCGACTTCATCCTAAATGATAGCCACCATCTCATCGAAAGATGGGACACCTTTGCCTCTATCATGATAGCTCTTGCACGAGCTCGTGTCATCAGTCCACGTGGTGTCTTGGGAGATGTAGGATGGTCTGTGGGGATGACCGTGGGATGCTCCGCATCATCTCCCCTCCCTTGGGAAAGATCCGACCTCGGATCAAAATCTTCATCACCATGGTAGGCACTCCAGAACTTGACATCACGGTCCAAGACAATCGTCTTTGGCACTCCATGTAGGCGCAAGATTTCCCTACAAAAAAGACTGGCAACATGTGAAGCATCGTCTATCTTGTTGCAAGGAATGAAATGTGCCATTTTAGAGAATCGGTCCACAACAACAAACACAGAATCCTTTCCATTTCTAGTCCTAGGCAAACCAAGCACAAAATCCATGTTAATATCTTCCCATGGGTGATATGGAATTGGAAGTGGTGTATAAAGACCATGAGATTGAGCTTTGGACTTAGCTTTGCGACATGTCGAGCATCGGTTGGTGAAGCGTGAGACATCGCGGAACATCTTGGCCAAAAATAGTTCTTTGAGAGCGTAGCAAATGTCTTGTCGCGTCCGAAGTGTCCCGTTGGTCCTCCTCCATGAGATTCTTGCAAAAGTAACAAATGAAGAGAAGACTCGGGAATGCAAAGTTTGTTAGCTCTCCTAAGATAATCATCTTTGATGTAATAGCATTCCCAAGATGTATGCATCAAACATTTTACATAAGGAGTAGCAAAAGTAGGATCATGCTCATACAAGACTTTTATGTGCTCAAAGCCAATAACATTTAATTCAAGTTTACTAACAAGCATGCATATACGGGAAAGTGCATCCGCCACAACATTTTCTTTGCCTTTTATGTATTTGATGACATAAGGAAATGACTCTATAAATTCACTGCACTTAGAATGACGCTTATTCAACTTAGTTTGACCCTTAAGATACTTAAGCGTTTCATGATCGGTATGAATGATAAATTCATAAGGGCGAAGGTAATGTTCCGATTCACACAAAACTCGCACTAAAGTATATAGCTCTTTGTTATAGATGGGATAATTGAGTTCCACTCCAGAGAGTTTCTCACTAAAGTATGCTATGGGGCGCTTCTCTTGCGTTAACACACCTCCTATGCCATTACTGCTAGCATCACAATGAATTTCAAAGGGTTTGTCAAAGTTGGGTAATGCAAGCACGGGAGCGTGAGTAAGCAAATTCTTAAGCTCATTGAATGCACTATCTTGAGATGGTCCCCAAACAAAGGGTGCATTCTTCTTACTCAAAGCATGCAAAGGTGAAGCGATAGTGCTAAAGTCCTTCACAAATCTACGGTAGAAACCGGCTAAGCCAAGGAAACTACGCACTTGTTGCAAGTTGGTTGGTTGGGGCCAAGTTTTAATAGCATTTATCTTAGATTCATCAACATGAACACCCTTAGAAGATACAACAAAACCCAAGGAAACAAGCTTATCAACGCCAAAAAGGCATTTGTCCATGTTAGCATAGAGACGCTCTTTTCGAAGAGTTTGCAACACGGTTCGAAGGTGGGTGACATGATCTTTGAGAGATTTGCTAAAAACAAGGATATCGTCGAAGTAGACCACAAGGAACTCACCAATGTAAGGGCGAAACACAAAATGCATAAGACGCATAAAAGTACCGGGTGCTTCCGATAAACCCATAGGCATAACTAACCACTCATACAAACCAAACTTTGTTTTGAAAGCGGTTTTCCATTCATCACCCTCTTGTATGCGTATTTGATAGTAGACACTTTTGAGATCAATTTTGGATAAAATAGTGGCACCGCTAAGTCCATCTAGCATATCATGAAGGTGTGGAATGGGGTGCCTATAGCAAACGGTGATAGCATTGATAGGTCTACAATCGGAACACATGCGAAAGCTACCGTCTCTTTTTGGCACAAGAATGACCGGCACGGAACAAGGACTCAAACTTTCACGCACATGTCCATGATCTATGAGATGCTTTACTTGCCTTTGTATTTCTTTGGTTTATTCGGGGTTGACGCAATATGGAGCTTTGTTTGAAAGTGGTGCTCCGGGGATGAGGTCGATGCGGTGCTTGATGCCTCGCAGTGGAGGTAGACCCGGAGGTAGCTCATCGGGGAAAACATCCAGGAATTCCTGCAATAGAGAAGATAACACCAAAGGTAGATTGTGAGAGGTGTTAGTTTTTGGTGTCTCGTCCTTGCACAAAAGGACATAGTGCATGACACTTGATGGGTTCTCACACACTTCTCTCATCTCACGTTTGGTGGCAAATAGGACTAAGTTCTTCTTGTCACTCATCGTGGAGGCACTCAATTTTGGCTTGTGGCGCTCACTCTCTTTTTGGTGGTTCGCTCTGTCACTAGTCTCTCCATGATGGGTGGCTTGCTTGTCGGTGATCACTTGGCTTGGAGACATAGGTCGTAGCACATACTCCTTCCCTTTCATCTTGAAGCTATAGTGGTTTGTACGGCCGTTGTGGATGACGCCTCGGTCAAATTGCCATGGTCGTCCAAGAAGGAGGTGGCAAACGGACATTGGAACGACATCACACTCCAAAGTGTCTTCATAAGCTCCAATCTTGAAGGAAACTTGTACCCTATGCTCAACTTGCAGAGCGCCGGAGTCGCTTAGCCATTGAACTTTGTATGGGTGCGGGTGCTTCACCTTGACCAATTGGAGATTGGAGCACAGTTCTTCACTTGCTAGGTTATAGCAACTCCCTCCACCGATGATGACCTTGACGGACCTTCCATTGATGCCGGCCTTGGTGTGGAAGATATGGCATCTTTGGTCTTCGTCTTGTTGATGTTGAAGAGTGAAGACCTTAGAGACAACAATAGCATGGCTTGAATCTTCGTCACAAAAGACTTGAATATCTTCATCTGCGTTCACTTGCCGGTGCATGGCCACTTGCTCAAGGGCTTCCATTTCCTCTTCGGTCATGGAGTCATAGGTCCCGTCGTCGTTGAGTATCATGGTGCGCTTGTTTGTACACTCAAAGGACTTGTGGCCTCGGCCGCCGCATGTGAAGCATTTGAAGGAACTTGTCTTTATGGTTTCATCGGTTGTGGTTGTAGATGATGAAGCTCTCGGCTTGAAGTTTCTTGTAGTAGGAGGATGACTTGAGGTTGTCGAAGTTTTCTTGTAACTTGACTTGTCGCCGTTGCTTGTAGATGGCTTAGTTGAAGTAGAAGGTGTTGGAGTCATTGAAGCTTGGTGTTGGAAAAGCCATATGACTTGGATGAGAACTTGGCATACTTGAAGTCATCTTGCACTTGACGTTACGCTTTGATAGCTTGATGCACTAGCTCGATGAGGTTCGAGTATGGTTGGAAGTCGGCGATCTTCTTGATAGGATGATTGAGTCCATTCAAGAAACGTTCCATAGTTTGCTCATCATCTTTTGTGACATTGGCTCGTATCATGGCAATCTCCATTTCCTTGTAGTACTCTTCAACGCTCTTGGTTCCTTGCTTGAGGAGTTGGAGTTTCTTGAAGAGGTTGCAGTTGTCGTATGTTGGCACGAAGCGTGCTCTCATGACATCGTTCATTTGCGCTGAAGTTGTGATGGGTGGTTCACCTCTTGCCGCTCGGCGCTCAATGACTTGTTCCCACCAAATGAGGACGTAGTCTTGGAACTCAAAGGATGCCATCGCGATCTTCTTCTCTTCCTCATAGTTGTGCAAGCGAAAGATCTTGTCGACTTTCAATGCCCATGATATGTACTCTTCGGGGTCATTGCTTCCGGTGAACTTGGGCATGGTGAACTTGAGCTTGCCGTAGCGTTGTTCTTCATTGTGTTGGGGTCGAGGATGATGATGCCCATGTCGTTGGGGATTGACAAACTAATGTTGCTCTTGTTGAGGAGGGTTGTCGTCCTCATGTTGCTCTTGTCATGGAGGATTTCCATGGTCTTCTTGCTCTTGGTGAACGCGAGGTTCTTGTCTAGCTTGTGGAGGAGCTTGTCGAGCTTTACGATGCACGCGAGCTTGACAGATTCGTTCTTGAACTTCATCACAAAGCGCTTCTTGTTGCTCACGAGCTTGGTGGTTGCGCATGGCTACGGCTCGACTTGAATCTCAGAGGGCATGTTGCGCCTCAAGTGCTTGACCTTCGCGTAGTTGTTGTTCTTAGCGTTGTGCCTCAGCATCTTGTGCATCTTAATGTTGGCGCGCTCGCTCTTCCTCTTGTTGTTGGCGTAGATGTTGCCGTTCTTGTGCTTGCGCTAAAGTAGCATTGTTTTGATGGTGTCGATGTTCTTGCACGCGAGCTTGTTCTTGAGAATCGGTGTCGTGTAGAGGATTGCAGTTGGCGTGACGATCTTGGCGCGCGACTCGTCCAAGAGTGTTCGATGTCGGGGTACTTGATCCGGAGATAGTGTTGTCGGAGTGTCGACTCGAACGACTCCGTCTTGAGTAGGATGAAGTGGTATAAGAGCGGTTGACCAACAAGGTATGAATCTCATCCATTCTTGCGTCGTTCTCTTGTTTCTGTTCGTTGAGCTTGTTTTCGATGTAGTCTCTTGTACGTTGCTCGGATAGTCGCAAGTCGGTGGCGAGATGGTCTATGCGGTCGCTCATTGCTTGTTGCTCTTGATGCAAAGCTCGTTGTGCGCCAAAGAGGTGGCTCTTTGTGACGTAGGAGGACATGTTGTCTTCTTGCTCGATGAAAAGTGGGTTGGTAGAAGTACTTGGCCTATCCATCATTCCAAACAAATATGTCAGTGGGAGAAAGAGAAGAACTTATACCAAATGTACCTTGACCGATGTTGAATATGGATCAATGATCACTGAAATGTGGAATAAGGAAATAACACAATTGGTACCAATTCTTGTTGGTTTCTCACACCTACACAAATAAAAGCTTATAGTGGATCTTGGTTAGGATGGTGGCACAAAATTTGATGCAATTGTTAGTGAGCCTAAATAATGTTGGAAAAGATTCACAAATTGGCAAATGCAACAAGTAGACCAATAGCAAGATATGGTACACGGAAACACACACGCAAATAGATAAGTGGGGTCGTGCAACCAAGGAATGAGCCAAAATGTGGAATCCACGAGAATGCTCCTGTTGCACAACACTAGAGAGACGCTAGCACGATTGCACAATAGGCGGATACGAAACTTGTGCACACCCTACTAGGCAAAAATGCTATGACTTCTATCCCAATATGCTATATATATGGTATTCCGATGATATGATCCAAGAATATCGAGTATGACAATCTTAATGTGGTATGATGCTATGGTTCTTGCTTATGAGCTCTTTCCTTATCTTTTCCTCTTTGCTTAAAAGCTTGGATGGCTCTTTCTCTTTTGACCTCTTTTCTCATGCAAAACTTTACTAACCAAGATAGCAATTGTGTATGCTTATGGCAACTTTGTGACACAAGAGATGATACCAATAATATGCACCACGATGATATGGTATGTATGCTATGGGAAGTAGGATCAATAAAGTGCACAAGTAACATTGCCAGCAATACTCAAAGGCTAGTCTCGATGGGTAAGTTACGCAAAATGGCTATGGGCTATCAATGCAATGGCAAGGAGGAGACAAAGATGTCATCGAAGTTACTGTCCGTGTACGAGGACGACCTCGTGGTGATGATGAGTGGTGGTGTTCTCGATGTTGAACCGTTTCTAGTTAGCCGAAACACCCTAGGAAACGATGAACCACAACTCAAATTCCCAAAACCAAGGTCAAATGGTCGTATCGAGGTTGGCAATGCGGAAGTGGTTGAAGAAAAACCGAATATATGGTGGATGACCTAGGCAAAACAGTCGATCAGCGAAGGCTAAAACTGGGGTTGGGTGGTAGTACTGCTTGGGTGGGCGGTAGTACCGCTTGTTTTGCTCAGTGGTAGTACCGCTTGGACGAGGCAGTAGTACCGCTCGTGTCAGGAAAATTCTCAGATCTGGATCAGGGGTGGATTTGGGGTGGAAATGGATGATTTTGGGGGCAAAATTTGATGGATTTTGTGGATGGAAAGTGGGGAAACTTGGGCAGATGCTAGATCCACTCGAAACCAAGCAAATCCATCGATCAAACTGAACAAAACTTCATCACACCAACAGATCACAAAAAAATTTGGGGCTATTTTTGGTGGGGATTTTCGAAATTGGGACAAAATCAACAAAACTAGGCTAGAAAACAAAGGGGTAGGGGCTCCAAATTCGTGATCAACCTTGCTATGATCCAAGATGATGTAGCGTAGAACCCTAGTGGCCCGATGTTTCACGATTGGAGAGGATCCTACAAAGAACATGAGGGAACACACGAGGGAAAACATGAGAGAATCACTCAAACCAACAAGATTCGATTACACATGTGCTAGATCCTCGAAACACAAAGAGATACACGTTCCACGACCAACAAGGGACAATACATAGGGTAACCGATTCTTCTCCGTGAGGAGGTCTTGATGGGGCCACCCAATGGGGGTCTTGAATCCAACGTGGATCTTCTCCGAAGAGGGGCCGCAGTCTCTCTCAAGGAGTAGATCCGTATGGATGAGCGAGGCTCTATCGCACATATGAGCTATCACAACGCTAACCCTAGTACGGAGCTAGGAGACAAGTATATATAGTCCAAGGGGTAAGTAGGGGATACATGGGGTGAAACCCCTTTCATTGCGCACAGGCAGGCCGGTAGTACTGGTCATGGGAGCGGTTGTACCACTGGGAGCCCAGGTACTGGTTCCTGGAGGTGTACACGAGCGGTTGTACCGGTTGTCTGGCCGGTAGTACCAGTCTTTTGGCTGTTACCGGTATAAACCAGGGCGATACCCGCCTTGTTCCGCTCGATCACAGAAACTTGGGCGGTAGTTGGGCGGTGGTTGAGCGGTTGTACTGGGATTTCTGGGCTGGACATGTTCCCTTCATGCTCTTGATCTCCATCTTGCATCGTAGCTTCTCCTTGGTACCTAAGCACACAAAGCATCTCCATTTGAGGTAGTAGCCATGTCTCAAGTGGGTCAAAGTGGAGTTCAACAAGGAGAGAGTTAACCTCATTTTTGATAGCTCTTGCACGAGCTCGTGTCATCGGTCCACGTGGTATCTTGGGAGATGTAGGATGGTCCGTGGGGATGACGTGGGATGCTCCGCATCACAGTACCCTCCCGATGCTCTGCTCACCTACCATCAGCAACATCCTCGTCACCAAGACACTCATCGATGGCAGTGCGGGGCTCAATGTTCTCTCCGTCGAGACGTTCGACCGACTATAGGTGCCCTATGACCAGCTCCAGCCTACCAAGCCCTTCTCAGGAGTGACCGACCGCTCCACCACCCCGATAGGGGAGATCCGCCTCCCTGTCACCTTCGGCAAGCGCGAAAACTACCGCACTGAGCTCATCGACTTCGACGTCGCCCACATTCGCCTCCCGTACAACACCATCCTTGGGTATCCGGCCCTGGCCAAGTTCATGGTAGTGACTCATCATGGCTACAATGTCATCAAGATGCCAGGGAGTTGCGGCATCATCACGGTCGCCTGCGAGGAGAAGGACGCGGCATGCTCTCTCGAGCGCGCCTACCAGGCTGCGGCGGTCGAGGACCCAGATGACGAGGGCGCTGTCTACCCTCCTGAGGCTATCCCCAAGAAGAAGAAGCTGCCAAGGACCTCTGGAGGGTGGGGCGTCCGGCACCGCTGCCTCAAGCCCTGTGACCACGGACGGGGCGCCTTCCCCTCTCGGATAGGAAGGCGCGCCCGGCGCCCCTCTCAGGCTGGGCTCGAGGGCTCTCCTCTAGAGGGCCTCTGACCTGGCCAGCGTCATGAGGGAGGCGCTCGGGCACCATGTAGAGGCGTGCTTCAATGCGCGCTTCCGCAAGGAAACCGCAGGACACAAAGCGCCAGGCTCTCGGGAGTTCATCACCAAGGCAATCGAGGAGCTTCAGGAGGCAAGAGCTATGCGAGGGGACCATCGCCCACCACTGGCGCAGATCCCTGCCCCGGTGAGGACAGCGAGCTACGCGCCTGCGTCAACATCCCTGGGCTCAATAGGGCCGCGTCTCAGGAGCTCTTCTGGCTGTCCCATGTTGGCCGGTGCGAGGGCCCCCCTCACAGCTACGTTCGCATGCCTTTTGGCCTGCCGAACGCGGCTGCTACATTCCAGTGCCACATGCAGAGCGTCCTAGCATCTCATGAGGCCAAGCACCAGGCGATCCTGTCGCAGGTGGTGACGGATCCCCGTGAGCCCCCCAGGCCCCCAGAGCTTCCCGAGGTTCAGGACCTGGGTGGCTCATGAGGAGCAACTTCTGCAGCATGCGTCTCCAACTACCCCGACACCTCTTTAGCAACGGTGCTAGGTGACACTTTTTTGGTTTGTTCAATTGGGGGCGCCCCTTGGGCTGCACTATCCCCAAGCCGCGTGGGTCCATCCCCGCGGCATGTATCGTTCTTGCATCTACAAGAACTGACTCTACCCTTTGGTCATGAGTTGCTTTATGATTATCACTTGTTTGTCCGGTGCTTCGACGCCATGAACGTCGTACGCCCTTGCAAACCCACCCTCAACCACCTCATTATTAAGGACTGACACAGCGTCTGTGCTTGGGTCCATCCCTGCAGCATCGCTAAACCCAAGTGGCTGACCTCTGTCTCGCGGGGCAGCTCCCGTGCACGACAACTCCCATGGTCCTTGGTGCCTTGTTCTCGCATGAGCTAATCGGGGGCGGATAAGTTAGGGCGCGCGACCCTGTGCCTCACCACTGCGAGAGCCACGCGCCGGCTGTCTTTCTTCAGGACTTTCACATGAGAAGACTGGACACGACATTTTGTGCTTGGGTCCGTCAATGCAACATCGACAAACCCAACGGCTGAGCTTTGTCTGGTGGGCCGGCCCCATTCACGTCACCTCCCGGGGTTGGTGTTTGGCCTTCTGATGCGATAACCTCAGGAAATTCACTTGGCCATGTCACCTAACCATCTCGCGGGACTATGCCAGGTGTTCCGAATCAAATTCAGGCACAACCCGCCTTGAGGTAGGGCCTCGTGAGTCCCGCGCTGGCTCACGAGTGCCCATACACACCTCCTCTAGCCATGCCGTGCAAGCCATGTGTCAGGGTGGGGCTGTACACGCCCCAGAGTTCCCCTCAGAGGGACTCCCACCCACGTACTAGTGGAAGCACCATGCTCCGTGCTGGCAGTCAACACAGTCGAGGAGAGGCTATGCCCGTGCAAGAGCGGAAGCGCTATGCTCCGTGCTGGTGATAAACAACTGAGGGTAGCCTCACGGCTATAGTAACCTCAGGCGAGCCACCAGGATCGGTGTTCAGCCTCACCGCGCCGCTTTCCCCTCGGGAGAGTCACGCGAGGGGGCTGGACACAGGGGCTGCGCTCAGGTCACGCCTGGTGTACACTGATAACCCACAAGTATAGGGGATCGCAACAGTTTTTTAGGGTAGAGTACTCAACCCAAATTTATTGATTCGACACAAGGGGCAAAGAATATTCTCAAGTATTGGCAGTTGAGTTGTCAATTCAACCACACCAGGATAACTTAATATCTGCAGCAAAGTGTTTAATAGCAAAGTAATATGATAGTAGTGGTAACGGTAACAAAGGTAACAGAAGCAAACGTAATATTTTTGGTGTTTTGTAGTGATTGTAACAATAGCAACGGGAAAGTAAATAAGCGAGAACCAATATAGGAAAAGCTCGTAGGCATTGGATCGGTGATGGAGAATTATGCCGGATGCGGTTCATCATGTAACAGTCATAACATAGGGTGACACAGAACTAGCTCCAATTCATCAATGTAATGTAGGCATGTATTCCGAATATAGTCATACGTGCTTATGGAAAAGAACTTGCATGACATCTTTTGTCCTACCCTCTCGTGACAGCGGGGTCCTAATGGAAACTAAGGATATTAAGGCCTCCTTTTAATAGAGAACCGGAACAAAGCATTAGCACATAGTGAATACATGAACTCCTCAAACTATGGTCATCACCGAGAGTGGTCCCGATTATTGTCACTTCGGGGTTGCCGGATCATAACACATAGTAGGTGACTATAGACTTGCAAGATAGGATCAAGAACACACATATATTCATGAAAACGTAATAGGTTCAGATCTGAAATCATGGCACTCGGGCCCTAGTGACAAGCATTAAGCATAGCAAAGTCATAGCAACATCAATCTCAGAACATAGTGGATACTAGGGATCAAACCCTAACAAAACTAACTCGATTACATGATAGATCTCATCCAACCCATCACCGTCCAGCAAGTCTATGATGGAATTACTCACGCACGGCGGTGATCATCATGAAATTGGTGATGGAGGATGGTTGATGATGACGACGGCGACGAATCCCCCTCTCCGGAGCCCCGAGCAGGACTCGGATCAGCCCTCCCGAGAGGTTTTAGGGCTTGGCGGTGGCTCCGTGTCGTAAAAGCGCGATGATTTTTTCTCCTTGATTTTTTTCTCCCAAAGCAAATATATAGAGTTGGAGTTGGCGTCGGACGAGCTCGAGGGCCCACGAGGTAGAGGCGCGCCCTAGGGGGGCGCTCCCACCTCGTGGACAGGTGTGGGCCCCTGGTCTTCATCTTTGGCAAGGATTTTTTATTATTTCTGAAAAGGCGTTCCGTGGAGTTTCAGTCATTCGAGAACTTTTGTTTCGCACATAAATAACACCATGGAAAGTCTGCTGAAAACAACGCCAGTCCGGATTAGTTCCATTCAAATCATGCAAGTTAGAGTCCAAAACAAGGGCAAAGTGTTTGGAAAAGTGAATCTGACGGAGACGTATCAACTCCCGCAAGCTTAAACCTTTGCTTGTCCTCAAGCAATTCTGTTGATAAACTGAAAGTGATAAAGAAAAACTTTTACAAACTCTGTTTGCTCTTGTTGTTGTAAATATGTAAAGCCAGCATTCAAGTTTTCAGCAAAGATTATAAGTAATCACATTTGCAATAACTCCTAGGTCTCATGTTTACTCATATCAATAGCATAATCAACTAGCGAGCAATAATAATAAATCTCGGATGACAACACTTCCTCAAAACAATCATAATATGATATAACAAGATGGTATCTCGCTAGCCCTTTCTGAGCCGCAAAACATAAATGCACATCATCTTTAAAGATCAAGGACTGACTAGACATTGTAATTCATGGTAAAAGAGATCCAATCATAGTCATACCCAATATAAATTAATAGTAATGAATGCAAATGACAGCTGCGCTCTCCAGCTAGTGCTTTTAATAAGAGGGTGATGACTCAACATAAAAGTAAATAGATAGGCCCTTCGCAAAGGGAAGCAGGGATTTGTAGAAGTGTCAGAGCTCGGTTTTGAAATAGAGATAAATAATATTTTGAGCGGCATACTTTCATTGTCAACATAACAACCAAGAGATGACGATATCTTCCATGCTACAAACATTATAGGCGGTTCCCAAACAGAATGGTAAAGTTTATACTCCCCCTCCACCAACAAGCATCAATCCATGACTTGCTCGAAACAACGAGTGTCTCCAACTAGCAACAGTCCCAGGGGGAGTTTTGTTTGCAATTATTTTGATTTAGTTTGCATAAAGCATGGGACTGGGCATCCCGGAGACTAGCCATTTTCTCGTGAATGAGGAGCGGAGTCCACTCCTCTTGAGAATAACCCGCCTAACATGGAAGATAAGGGCAGCCCTAGGCTATACATGAGCTATTCGAGCATACAGAACAGAATGTTTATTTGAATGTTTAGAGTTTGGCACATACAAATTTACTTGGAACGGCAGGTAGATACCGTGTATAGGAAGGTATGATGGACTCATATGGAATAACTTTGGGGTTTAGAGGATTGGATGCACAAGCAGTATTCCCGCTTAGTACAAGTGAAGGCTAGCAAAAGACTAGGAAGCGACCAACTAGAGAGCGACGACAGTCATGAACATGCATTAAATTTAATAGACATTGAGTGCAAGCATGAGTAGGATATAATCCACCATGAACATAAATATCGTGAAGGCTATGTTGATTTGTTTCAACTACATGTGTGAACATGTTCAAGTCGAGTCGCTTAAATCATTCAAAGGAGGATACCACCCCACTATACCACATCACAACCATTTTAATAGAATGTTGGCACGCAAGGTAAACCATTATAACTCAAAGCTAATCAAGCATGGCACGAGCAACTATGATATCTAATTGTCATTGCAAACATGTTTATTCATAATAGGCTGAATCAGGAACGATGAACTCATCATATTTACAAAAACAAGAGAGGTCGAGTTCATACCAGCTTTTCTCATCTCAGTCAGTCCATCATATATCATCATAATTGCCTTTCACTTGCACGACCGAATAAAGTGAATAATAATAAGAGTGCACGTGCATTGGAGCTGGAATCTGCGAGCATTCATTAAACAGGAGAAGACAAGGCAATATGGGCTCTTAGTTAAATCAACAATAATGCATATAAGAGCCACTTCAACAATTTAATCATGGTCTTCTCCTATCGACCCCCAAAGAAAAGAAAAGAAATAAAAACTATTTACATGGGAAAGCTCCCAACAAGCAAAAGAAGAACGGGAAATCTTTTTGGGTGTTCTTTTAATTATTACTACTACAGGAAGAAAGTAAACTAACTAAAAGTTACTCTAATTTTTTTGGTTTTTCTTAAGGTTAACAAACACACAAGAAGAAAGCAAGAAAAAGAAAATAAACTAGCATGGATATTACAGTGAAAGAGTATGAGCACCGACATCTAGCAATGAGTGTGTGTGAACATAAATGTAATGTCGGTGGGAAATACGTACTCCCCCAAGCTTAGGCTTTTGGCCTAAGTTGGTTCATTGCCAGGGATGACCTGGCGGATACCCATAGGTGTAGCTGGGGTCATCCTGAGATGAAGAGGACTCTGACTGCCACTGGCTGGCAGCCATCTCCGGATCCCAAAAGTAATCAGACTGTCGTGGAGGCTCAAATTGTGGTTCCGGCTCCGGGGCTGGTGTAGGGTTCCGGTAGGCTTGAATGGCCACCCACGGAACGAGATACAGATGTTGGTCGCGGAGGAAGTCGGTGAGGCCAGCATTCTCAGCCAATGAATAGAAATCATCATAAATCCCAGCTGCTCTCAAGAAATCATCGGAAGGCCATTCACACGGCCAGACCTCCGCGGTACGAGGCAAATTAAATTTGGGCCTCTGTGCTTCTTCATTTTGCTTTTCCTTCGAGCTTCGGCTCGATGAGCCCCTCAAAATTCTCTTCATTATTTTCTGAAATATTCTGAAATTTTTAGTAACTTCAAACAAAAGTGAACCAAGCTCAACAAAATTGATAGCAACTACTCCTACAAGTGCCTAGAGACTATATCAAGCATTAGAACTACTTGGAACCATATAAATTTGACATGCAAGCTCAAGAACATGGTCACCTATGCAGCACAAATTTGCAATGAATAAAGCACTAGAGCAAAAACTAATTGGACCAATGGAGGAGTCACATACCAAAGAACAATCTCCCCAAGTAGTTTTGTGAGAGGTGCTTTGAGCAAGGAGATCGAAAATCGCAGCAAAGTGAGCTAGAACTCGTGCTTGAGCTAGATATTCATGTTTGTGGGAGGAAGAAGGAGTGTATGGGTGCATGAATAAGTGGAGGAGGGCCACCGTGCGCCCACGAGGCAGGGGGGCGCGCTCTGGAGGGTAGGGCGCGCCCTCCACCCTCGTGCCCAGGTAGTTGACCCCTCTGCTATGTTCTTAGTTCCATAAATCCTCAAATATTCTAGAAAAAATCATATTTCATTTTCAGGGCATTTGGAGAACTTTTATTTTTCGGGTATTTTTATATTGCACAGATAAATCAGAAAACAGACAGAAAAATACTATTTTTACTTTATTTCAACTAAATAACAGAAAATAGAAAAAGGGTACAGAAGGTTGTGCCTTCTAGTTTCATCCATTTCATGCTCATCAAAAGGAATCCACTAACAAGGTTGATCAAGTCTTGTTAACAAACTCATTCCGAATAACATGGAACCGGAGAAATTTCGAATAACACTATGTTACATCAACGGGGATATGCACATCCCCAATAATAAGAATATCATATTTCTTCTTGACAGTAGGAAGAGGAAATTCAAAACCTCCAAATATAATCGATGGAATTTTTCCAATAGAGTTGATACTATGAACTTGAGGTTTTTTCCTTGAAAAGTGTACTGTATGCTCATTACCATTAACATGAAAAGTGACATTGCCTTTGCTGCAATCAATAACAGCACCTGCAGTATTCAAAAAAGGTCTTCCAATAATAATAGACATACTATCGTCCTCGGGGATATCAAGAATAACAAAGTCTGTTAAAATAGTAACGTTTGCAACCACAACAGGCACATCCTCACATATACCGACAGGTATAGCAGTTGATTTATCAGCCATTTGCAAAAATATTTCAGTAGGTATCAACTTATTCAAGTCAAGTCTACGATATAAAGAGAGGGGCATAACACTAACACCGACTCCAAGATCACATAAAGCAGTTTTAACATAGTTCTTTTTAATGGAGCATGGTATAGTAGGTACTCCTGGATCTCCAAGTTTCTTTGGTATTCCACCCTTAAAAGTATAATTAGCAAGCATGGTGGAAATTTCAGCTTCTGGTATCTTTCTTTTATTAGTGACAATATCTTTCATATATTTATCATAAGGATTCATTTTGAGCATATCAGTCAATCGCATACGCACAAATATAGGTCAAATCATTTCAGCAAAGCGCTCAAAATCCTCATCATACTTTTTCTTGGATGGTTTGGGAGGAAAAGGCATGGGTTTCTGAACCCATGGTTCCCTTTCTTTACCATGTTTCCTAGCAACAAAGTCTCTCTTATCATAACATTGATTCTTTGATTGTGGGTTATCAAGATCAACCGCGGGTTCAATTTCTACATCATTATCATTACTAGGTTGATCATCATCATGAACATCATCATTAAAATTTTCACTAGGTTCATGTTCATTACCAGATTGTGTTTCAGCATCAGACATAGATATATCATTGGGATTCTCAGGTGGTTCAGCAATAGGTTCACTAGAAGTTTGCAAAGTCCTATCATTTTTCTTTTTCTTCCTTTTAGAAGAACTAGGTACATCAATATTATTTCTCTGAGAATCTTGCTCAATTCTCTTAGGGTGGCCTTCAGGATACAAAAGTTCCTGAGTCATTCTACCAGTTCTAGTAGCCACTCTAACATCATAATCATTTTTCTTACTATTAATTTCATTGAGCAAATCATTTTGAGCTTTAAGTACTTCCTCTACTTGAGTGGTAACCATAGAGGCATGTTTTCTAACAAGTTTAAGTTCACCTCTAACATTAGCCATATAATCACCCAAGTGTTTAAGCATACCGGAATTGTATTTCAATTGTCTACCAAAATAAGCATTAAAATTTTCTTGTTTGACAATAAAATTATCAAACTCTTCTAAGCATCGTCTAGCAGACTTATAGTGAGGAATATCACCATCATCAAATCTATAGAGAGAATTTACCTTTACTACCTGTGTCGGGTTATCAATACCAGGAGGTTCTTCAATAGGTAATGGATTAAGATCATATGTTTCTTCAATAGGCGCTAGATTAAGACCATGTATTTCTTCAATAGGAGGTAAATTCTTAACATCTTCAGCTTTAATACCTTTTTCTCTCATAGATTTGTTTGCCTCTTGCATATCTTCAGGACTGAGAAATTGAACACCTCTCTTCTTCGGAGTTGGTTTAGGAATAGGCTCAGTAATTGGAGCAGAGCTGGCTCAGAAAGTGTCCAATTATTTTCATTTTTCAACATATTATTCAATAGAATTTCAGCTTCATCCGGTGTTCTTTCCCTGAAAACAGAACGAGCACAACTATCCAGGTAATCTCTGGAAGCATCGGTTAATCCATTAAGAAAAGATATTAAGTATTTCATTTTTCTTAAGAGGATGATCAGGCAAAGCTTTAAGTAACTTGAGAAGCCTCCCCCAAGCTTGTAGGAGACTCTCTTCTTCAATTTGCACAAAGTTGTATATTTCCCTCAAAGCAGCTTGTTTTTTATGAGCAGGGAAATATTTAGCAGAGAAGTAATAAATCATATCCTGGGGACTACACACACAACCAGGATCAACAGAATTAAACCATATCTTAGCATCACCCTTTAATGAGAACGGAAATATTTTAAGGATATAAAAGTAGCGAGATCTCTCATCATTAGTGAACAGTGTGGCTATATCATTTAATTTAGTAAGATGTGCCACAACAGTTTCAGATTCATAGCCATGAAAAGGATCAGATTCAACCAAAGTAATTATATCAGGATCAACAGAGAATTCATAATCCTTATCGGCAACACAGATAGGTGAAGTAACAAAAGCAGGGTCAGGTTTCATTCTTTTAAGAGATTTCTTATTCCATTTAGATAATAACCTCTTGAGCTCATATCCATCTTTGCAAGCTAAAATAGCTGCAGAAGCTTCCATATCAAAAACATAACCCTCAGGAATAACAGGCATATCTTCATCATCACTTTCATCAATATAATCCGTTTTAATAATTTCTTTCTCTCTAGCCCTAGCAATTTGTTCATCAAGAAATTCACTAAGGGGCACAGTAGTATCAAGCATAGAAGTAGTTTCATCATAAGTATCATGCATAGCGAAGTGGCATCATCAATAACATGTGACATATCGAATCGAATAGCGAAGCAGGTTTAGGTGTCGCAAGCTTACTCAAAATGAAGGTGAATCAAGTGCGAGCTAGATGGCAGTTCCTTACCTCCCTCGTAGTTGAGGGATAAATTGTTGTCTTAGCGTCTTTCAAGTTCTTCATAGTGACCAGCAGATATAAATCCCAAGTGACTCAAAGAATAGAACTATGCTCCCCGGCAACGGCGCCAGAAAATAGTCTTGATAACCCACAAGAATAGGGGATCGCAACATTTTTTGAGGGTAGAGTATTCGACCCAAATTTATTGATTCGACACAAGGGGAGCCAAAGAATATTCTCAAGTATTAGCAGTTGAGTTGTCAATTCAACCACACCTGGATAACTTAATATCTGCTGCAAGTAGCAAAGTAATATGATAGTAGTGGTAACGGTAACAAAGGTAACAGAAGCAAACGTAATATTTTGGGTGTTTTGTAGTGATTGTAACAATAGCAACGGGAAAGTAAATAAGCGAGAAGGAAAAGCTCGTAGGCATTGGATCGGTGATGGAGAATTATGCCGGATGCGGTTCATCATGTAACAGTCATAACATAGGGTGACACAGAACTAGCTCCAATTCATCAATGTAATGTAGGCATGTATTCCGAATATAGTCATACGTGCTTATGGAAAAGAACTTGCATGACATCTTTTGTCCTACCCTCCCGTGATAGCGGGGTCCTAATGGAAACTAAGGGATATTAAGGCCTCTTTTCAATAGAGAACCGGAACAAAGCATTAGCACATAGTGAATACATGAACTCCTCAAACTATGGTCATCACCGGGAGTGGTCCCGATTATTGTCACTTCGGGGTTGCCGGATCATAACACATAGTAGGTGACTATAGACTTGCAAGATAGGATCAAGAACACACATATATTCATGAAAACATAATAGGTTCAGATCTGAAATCATGGCACTCGGGCCCTAGTGACAAGCATTAAGCATAGCAAAGTCATAGCAACATCAATCTCAGAACATAGTGGATACTAGGGATCAAACCCTAACAAAACTAACTCGATTACATGATAGATCTCATCCAACCCATCACCGTCCAGCAAGCCTATGATGGAATTACTCATGCACAGCGGTGAGCATCATGAAATTGGTGATGGAGGATGGTTGATGATGACGACGGCGACGAATCCCCGTCTCCGGAGCCCCGAACGGACTCCAGATTAGCCCTCCCGAGAGGTTTTAGGGCTTGGCGGCGGCTCTGTATCGTAAAACGCGATGATTTTTTCTCCTTGATTTTTTCTCCCTGAAAGCAAATATATAGAGTTGGAGTTGGCATCAGAGGAGCTCCAGGGGGCCCACGAGGTAGGGGGCACGCCCTAGGGGGGAGGGCGCGCCCCCCACACTCGTGGACAGGGTGTGGGCCCCCTGGTCATCATCTTTGGCAAGGATTTTTTATTATTTTTGAAAAGATGTTCTGTGGAGTTTCAGGTCATTTTGAGAACTTTTGTTTCTGCACATTAATAACACCATGGAAAGTCTGTTGAAAACAACGTCAGTCCTGGTTAGTTCCATTCAAATCATGCAAGTTAGAGTCCAAAACAAGGGCAAAAGTGTTTGGAAAAGTAGATACGACGGAGACATATCATACACCACCTCGCCAAGTACCTTGGACCTGGTCTTCGCGCGCCCCTTCCGAGCGAGAGCTCAGCGAGGAAAGGTATGTAGGTCTTTTCGTACGTCAAGGGGGACTCCTGAGCATCGCGACTCAGGAGCCTAACTGGTCACGTAGCCCCTCAACCCTTGGTCTCATCCTGGTGATCCGGACGACCCAACAGCGGCTGTGGTATGCGCGGGGCCGGGCCCTGCCGACGCAGAACACTAGAACCACACTCACGTCTCCTCCCTGAGGGCTGTTCGTACGTCAAGGGGGACTCCTGAGCATCGACTCAGGAGCCTAACTGGTCATGTAGCCCCTCACCCCTTGGCCTCGTCCTGGTGATCCGGACTACCCAACGATGGCTGAGGTATGCGCGGGGCTTGGCCCTACCGACGCAGAACATTAAAGCAACGGAAAGGAAATCCCAGAACCCTAGCAGATTAGTACAAAACATACTGTCACTTAAAGTTCTAAGCATAAGTTCTTACGCCTCCATGAGGAACGATACATGTTGCAGGACTAAAACAGGGGGAAGCGCTTCCCTCGAGATTCTTCCTCAGCCTTGGGCATCGTTGTCGCCCGCCCAGGGAGGCCCGCCGTCGACAACGTCGCCACCATCCTTGCCATCATCCGTAGTCACGGGGTCGACGGCGAGGAACTTCCGCAGCAAGGCCTCCACCTGATCCTTCATAGATTCGGCAGCAGCAGCGTAAAGCTCTGGGTCCATGGACTCAAGCAAGCAACCAGGGTCGAAGCCAGGGTCCTGAAGATAGAGGTGGCTGAAGACGTGCATCGCGACCGAGGTAGAAAGCGCGCAGGCCTCTCCCTCCACCATGTGGCCCACTCCGACGACGATGCCCTCGAGCACCGCGACGAGATTGAGGAGTAGTCCGAAGGGGCCTTCCTCCGGAGTCACCAGCGGCTTCTCGTACCCGCTCTCCTAGAGATCCTGCAGTGCCTTGCGGGACCTCAGCTCGAGGGAGTCAAAGGCGGCATGCCACGCGGTGGCCGCCTTCTCAGCCGCGACAAGAAGCTTCTCCCTGGCCTCCAGTCGAGCTTTCTCCTCGCAGACGAGCTTGGTGTGGGACGCCTGGGCCGCCTCCACCACCTCCTTCAGCTTCTCTAGGCGGCCGCGCTCCGTGGCTTGTTCCTGGCCTGCCTTCTCTAGCTCAGCGCTGCGGTCCGTAAGCGTAGCTTCCTGGGTCTTCAGCTTCCCCTCCTGCTCCTCAAGCCGGCGGGTCCGGGCGGCCTGCTTATCACGGAGGGTCTTCAGCTCGGCCTCCGCTGCATGCCAGCGCTCCTCGGTGGCCTTTGCATCCTTCAACGCCACGTTGCGAGTGGCTGCGGCTATGCCGGCCACCTTCCGGCCCTCTTCAGCGGCCGCCTTGGCCGCGCCCCAGGCCGCCCTGACGGACAAGTCGGCCTGGAGCCACCCCGAGACCAGCTCCAGGCGCCCCGACGCCCTGTGCCAGTCGGGGCCCCGAAGATCGTCCCGGAGCTGGTCCAGCACGAAGAAGGCTTCCTCTAGAGCACCGGGCATGGCAGAAGAACCACGGCCCGCCAGCGTGGTGGCTGGGGGAGGAGACGGTGCTGGCGTCAAGACTGGCGAAGCAGCAGCAGCAGCAAGGATGCCCGGGGGCTCTAGAGCCCTCGGGTCATCAGGAGGCACGCTGAAGGCGAGCGCCTCAAGAGTTGGCTTGGCCGCAGGGGCAGGCTTCTCCTGAGGCTGGCCCCCCAAGCCTCGAGAGGGCAACCCTGCCGTAGGAGGATGCGATGCAGCCTCGTCTTTCCGCGCCGGAGTTACCGTGAACGTAGCGGGCTGCTTGGTCTCGGGGGCCTTCGCCTCCTCCTTCTTCCTCTTTGCCGCCAGCGTCAGCCAGGCCATAGAGAGAAAAATGTCTGAGCACTACGTCAAGAGCAGGAAGCAAAGACAAGATGATACACTTACTGGTCCTCGGCGACGTACTCCCTCTCCCTGCCCAGGAGCACGGTGCCCCCAAGCTTCCTGGGCACGGGCGTCGCCGCGCTCTCAGGGGCGGCCGAGCGTGCGGCGGCCAGATTTGCGGCAGCAGCGGCCGGCGACAAGGTGGGAGGTGCCACCTCGGGGAAGCAACGCCGTCCTGTCCTTCTTCGGGGTCCCCTGCTTCAGCCTCTTCAGAGGGGTGCCCCTGGACCTCGTGACAACCCCGGTGGAGCGCGACGACCCCTCGACCAGGTGCTCGTCGGTGTCGTCGTCATCAGAGAAGGCACGGAGGAGCTCGCTCTACCGCGGGGCAGAGGTCTCTCCCCCCCCCCCTACAGGGTCACCTCTGAGTCCTCGTTCCCCTCCTCCCCGGAGTGATCGCCGGAGGACACCAGCAACGAGGAGTCCGGGGGCTGGGAAGACTTCAGCGGCACGAGCCCCCGCTCATCAAAGACAGGCATGGCGATGGCCACCTTTTCCCCGTCATCGCGGAGGTACAGCGGGAGATAGCCTTCCGGGGGGCCTCCCTAGTCCTTCTCGAGCAAGGTGCGCAAGACCTTGCTCAGCTCCTCATCAGACAGGTCATCCGGGCGCAACCGGAGGTCGTCTTCAGCACCCTTGAAGCTCCACAGGGGGCACGAGTGCGCCTGGAGTGGAGACAGGCGTTGCGTCGGGAACTCCTTGACGATCATGGCCCCTGTCAGCTTCTCCACCTCCAAGTTAGCCGTCATCTTCTCCAGCAACTGCTCCGCCCGGGGGTCAGTGAGCTTCTCGTGAGCCCATCGGTCCAGCTTCGCCTAGAAGGCAGTCGGCAACTCCAACCGAGCGTGGGAGTGCTTGGCGTCCATGAAGATCCACTTGTGCCGGAAGTCCTCGACCTTCTTCCTGGCCCTTGAGATCGCGTTGCTGGCGTGAGCCGCGATGAAGCTGGTGCACCTAGAGCACTAGCCGTTGCTTACCCGGAGGTAGAAGAATTGGCGGAACAGCGCAACAGAGGGAACCACCACCACGAACGCCTCGCAGTAGAAGGCGAAGATTGATAGGAGGAGGATGGAGTTGGCATGAAGATGGAGGGCATGGAGCCCATAATGGTTGAGGATGGCGTAGAAGAAATGGGAGAAGGAAAGAACCATCCCAGCGAAGACGCTGTGCAGAAACAAGGGGTAAAAGGTTTCACCCAAGGCTTCCAGCTTGGCGGAGCCGACCCGGAGCACTATCTCTCCTCCCTCATTGCCGCTGCATGCCGTCAGTGGGAGCACAGCGGCAAGGTGCTTCTCCTCAGCAATGGTGGACGCGCTCAGGGCTGTATCGAACCAGGAAGCCGAGCGCGCGGCAGGGGCCGATGACTTCGCCTTGTCGGTGGCCATTGGTGGTGAGTTCGAGGAGAGGATTCAGCAGATCTGGAGGTGCTCTGAGCAGAAGGAGAAGGGGAACTGGAGCAAGACGAAGGGAAGGCAATGAAGGCTCAGCGGCAGGCGCCAACCTTTTGTCAGCCCGGGACAGTTGCCGAGGCCGCGTGGGGAAGCGGAGACGCCCACATCCCATCAAGAGCCACGCGTCGACCAAGGCCACAGGTGGTTAGGGTCCTGGCACTCCGCACTTGCCCTTTGGCTTCGCCTCAAAGCCAAGTCCGAGCGCGCCTTGGGACCCGGGGCTACTATCGGTGTTCTGGGAACGGGGGTACCCAGACTTGCCTGCCCGCAGCCCACGACGTGGCTCCATCGATGGCCTGGTATGGCCCATCTTCAGCAGCAACAACTCAAGACTCTCGCGAGGCGAACGACGCCAAGACCTCCAGAAGGAGCGGCCTCCTCAGGCTGGCTCCCGAGGAGCAGATATTTCTATGCAAGCCTCACCTCACGAGGTTTGGATGACGTGAGCCATGACGACCAAGGCTTGGTGGGCGCCAGCGGGCGCAGGACGACAGTTTCCTCTTTGGTGCTAAGGAGGCAAGCACAGATGCGGAGTCCCGAGGAATCAACCAAAGGTTTCCATTCCCATGCAACAAGACCAAGACCGCCAAGACGGCAGGATGGAGGTCATCGCCGAGCCCACTACAGCGTCACGACCAGAGGCTTTGCAGGCAAATACTACTTTTGTCAGGATAAGATGTACTAGTTGTCTGCCTTCGAATTTGGTCGTGGTGGGATCCCTTCCCGCCTCCATTTTGGGGAAGAGGACCAAGTTCATTATAAGTAGAGCAGCACCACCATCATCGAGAGGTACGGATCATTCAGATCATCCTCACGGTCGCCAGCTCACTCGAGCACAAGAACACACCTCCTCCTGAGGTTGTTCTCTGACTATACTAGTTCATCCCCAGCCCCTCGAGGCCAATCCACTACAAAGCAGGAGTAGGGTTTTACACCGCAAGGTAGCACGAACCTGGGTAAACTGCCTTGTCCCTTTTCCTTCCCGTTCATCGAGCTAGGCCATGAGATTGGCGAGTAGGCAGACTGGGAGGTTGAGTTCTTCGCACGCACCCCATAGTTCGAATCTACTTAGGGTCCGCGAAGCCCGAAATCCGACAATTGTTGCACGCAGATTGCAACACAACGCTAATAATGGTTATTTTATGGTGGAATTTATGCCACACACTTAGCAAGAGAGCTGGGTGTTTCACCTTTGCCATATGACCCTGTTTTACCCACACAGTATATAGACTTTGATGCTATGGAACGTCATAAGATTCTTAGAGGTGAACCCACTAATTTCACCTATAAATTGTTGTTTAATCAAGACTCCATTGTACACACATATTTTCCTGCGCCTGCTCTCTTTGATGTCCACAGTAAGGGAAGATATTTTGTTCTGGAGAGCGAGGCCCGAGCTCATAACGCGGCGGTTGTGGCTGCACGGCAGGCTGAGGCATCCGCACCGAGAGCCTCCGTGAGCTAATTACCCCGATCATTATGCAGGCTACTGACTGATTACCAAGTTAGGCCAATAGCCTAAGCTTGGGGGAGTACGTATTCCCACCTACATTACATTCATGTTGACACATTTCATTTGTCGGTGTCCACACTTTTTCATTGTATTATCCATGATTAATTTATTTTCTTGCTTTCTTCTTGTGTGTTTGAAAACTTTGAGAAAATCCAAAAATACATTTCCAGCTTCTTTTCGATTTTTCTTCCTAGTTTAAATTGTTGTAGCACTAAAAAGAAAACCCAAAAAAATTTCCTTGTTCTTCTTTTACTTGTTGGGAGCTTTCCCGTGTAAATAGTTTTTCTCATTTTTCTTTCTCCCCTTTATTTTCTTCTTTCAGATAAAACCAAAAACATCAAAAATATTTCAGTGTGTTTATCTGAATTTCTTTTCTTTTATTGAGTCATACCGAGGAGAAGACCACAATGAAAATGTTGAGTGGCTCTCATATGCATTATTGTTGATCTAGCAATGAGCCCATATTACCTTCTTCTCCTGTTGAATATAATGTTTACAGATTCCAGCTTAGTCCACGACACTCTTGCACTATTATCATTTTCATATCGTTCGATCGTGCAAGTAGAAGGCAATAATGATGATATTTGATGAACTGGCCGTGGCAGAGAGAAACAGGTATGAACTCAACTTGTTCTGTTTTTGTAAATATATTTAACCTAGTATCCATGATTCAGCCCATTATGATTAAACATGTTTGCAACGATAATTAGAGATTATAGTTTCTCATGCCAAGCGTAAGTAGATAGGAGTGGATAATGATTTATTTTGGATGTCAACATTGCGTTAAAATGATTGTGATGTAGTATGACGATATGGTATCCTCCTATGAATGTTTGAGTGGCTTGACTTGGCACATGTCCATGCATGTAGTTGAATCAAGACCAACATAGCCTCTATGATATTTATGTTCATGGTGTTCATATCCTACTCATGCTAGTGTCCAATGTTACTTATGCATAATGCATGTTCATGACCATTGTTGCTCTCTAGCTGGCCGCTTCTTAACATGTTTGCTAGCCTTCGCCTGTACTAAGTGGGAATTCTACTTGTACATTCAAAACCTGAAACACAAGTTATTCCAGATGGGTCCACCATACCTACATATATGCGGTATTACCCTGCCGTCCTAAGTAAATTTGCATGTGCCATCTCTAAAAACTTTAAATAAATATCCTTTTTGTGTGCTTGGATTGTTCATGGAACGACTGAGGTAGTTGGTACCTTCCATGCTAAGCGGATTATTCTCAGGACGAGTGTTTATTCACTCGCCGTTGCACGAGAAAGGGGCAGTGATAGGGATTCCCAGTCCCAAACTGCAAACAGAAAAAGCTTACAAATAATCAAACAAAAACTCCTACGGAGTCATAACCTTTACTTTATCGCTTGGGAACCGCTACTAATGTGTTTAGCATGGAAGATATTGATAACTGATGGTCGCAAAGTAAACAAGAAGGGTGCATTTCTCAAAATTTCATTTACCTCTGTTTTAAAAACTTGAGCTATGGCACATCTGCAAATCATTGCTTCCCTCTGTGAAGGGACTATCTATTTACTTTTATTGTTGTGTCATCACCTTCTAATATAAGCGCCAGAACCCGAGAGCACTGCTGTCATGCTGATGCATTGTGTGTAGCTAATTTTGGGTGCATCATGACTGGGTCTTTTCTACCATGAATTACAATGTTTAGTCACTGCTTGAACTTAGGAGGTGCTGTACATTTATGTTTTGCTGTCTCAGAAAGGGCCAGCGAGATACCACTATTGTCATATTATATCATGGTTGTTTTGTAACGTGTTGCTGTTTGAGATATCTTATTATTGCTCGCTAGCTGATCATGTCATTGATATGAGTTAATATAATTTTTAAGAGTTATTGTTGACATGGTTAGTTATGATATTGGCTGAGAACCTAGGTGTTGTTTAAGCTTATTTATGCAAACAAGAGCAAAAGAGTTCGTAAAAGTTTTTCTTTTTCACTTTCAGTTTATCAACTAAATTACTTGAGGACAAGCAAATGTTTAAGCTTGGGGGAGTTGATACGTCTTCGTCGTATCTACTTTTTCCTAATGCTTTTCCTCTTGTTTTGGACTCTAATTTGCATGATTTGAATGAAACTAACCCAGACTGATGCTGTTTTCAGTAGAACTACCATGGTGTTGTTTTTTGTGCAAAAATAGAAGTTTTCGGAATGGAACGAAACTTTGCGAGGATTTTTTATACAATAAAAGAGAATTTCCGGAGCCAAGAACCACCGGAGGGGGGCACCTGGGTGGGCACAACCCACCAGGGCACGCCCAGGTAGGTTGTCCCCACCTGGTGGCCCCACAGACCCTGAAACCGACGCTATAAATCCTATTTTTCTAGAAAAAATGGGGAGAAAGAATTATCACGTTCCACAAGATGGAGCCGCCGCCGTCTCCTGTTCTTCATCGGGAGGCCAGATCTAGAGTCTGTTTGGGGCTCCGGAGAGGGAATCTTCGATCTTCGTTGAGGGAGTCCTAGACTAGGGGGTGTCCGGATAGCCGAACTATCATCTTTGGCCGGACTCCTAGACTATGAAGATATAAGATTGAAGACTTCGTGCCGTGTCTGGATAGGACTTTCCTTGGCGTGGAAGGCAAGCTTGGCGATACGGATATGTAGATTTCCTACCATTGTAACCAACTCTGTGTAACCCTAACCCTATTCGGTGTCTATATAAACCGAAGGGTTTTAGTCCGTAGGACGAACAACAATCATACCATAGGCTAGCTTCTAGGGTTTAGCCTCTCGATCTCGTGGTAGATCTACTCTTGTACTACCCATATCATCAATATTAATCAAGCAGGGTAGGGTATTACCTCCATCGAGAGGGCCCAACTGGGTAAAAACATCGTGTCCCTTGTCTCCTGTTACCATCCGCCTAGACGCACAGTTCGGGACCCCCTACCCGAGATCCGCCGGCTTTGACACCGACATTGGTGCTTTCATTGAGAGTTCCTCTGTGTCGTTGCCGTCAGGAAGGATGCCTCATCCCGTCTTTAAAGACGGTACTATCGCCAAAGGAGCCTTGGCCACTGGTCAGACTCTTCGGTTAGGTGGTTTTCTTATGACCGCCAGTTCGGCCACCACGCCGACGATGACTTCTCGGGTCATCGAAACCAATCTTCACGTTAACTCGGAACTTGCCGAGTAGTTAGATGCGATCGAGCTCTCCTCCGTAAACGAGCTCTTGGATCGCATCGCCGCCCTGGGAGTCGCCACAGACTATGACCAAATCGGGCCTAAAACCGATCTGAGAGAGATCAACTCTCCCCAGGCTACCCATCATGTTGCTGTGGTAGAGGAGCAATACGGCGATTCTTCTTCTATCTTAAGGGCTAGCTACGTCCGGATTCCCGATCCCTCCATGCCAGATTCCCGCAGAGGGACGGATGTCGATCAAGCCCTGAACTTGAAGTCCGGCGGCGGGTTGGATTCATTGGATAGCATTCAAAAATCCAAACTTCCAAGTTCGGAAACTTCTCGGCCCCTGAGTCTTAAATTGGGCGGGGTTCGGATCTAGTTCCACCCGCCCACCCAAACATTAGCGATCTATCCCGAATTCGGCAAGAGCCCGCTGAAACAGTACATCATTACTGGGCCAGATTCCTCCTGGTCATGGACAGGATAAAGGACTGCCGAGAGGAGGACACAATCTCACTTTTCTGCAATAATTGCACGGACAAGGGAATCCTAAACGCCATAAGTCGTCGCGAAATTACACGCTTTGCTGACTTGGTGACCATAGTACAAAAGTACTGTGCGATGGAGAGTGCTTGGAAAACCGAAAGTAAATTTTGGGATAATCCGGCCCCGAATACAGCCCTACTCCGAAATAAAAGCGTGCATCATCACCAAGCACCTGGGTTAAATATCAAAAAACAAAAACCCGCTAAAGGGCACGGAACCGTACTAGAGGGTTGGCTAAACGGACCCTGCAAAATTCATAGCACAGAGGGCGGCACTCCAACTCATAGCCTTCGAGCATGTTGGATACTATCGCAGGTGGCCAAAAGTGGCGAAGAGCTTCTAGCCTCAGAAACCTAGCCCAGCAACACCAGTACGGTATTAACAGTCTTTGAGACTTTCGCATCAAATAACATGCGGAAGCGAACACTCCATAACCTTGCGAAGTCTACCAAGTAGCAACAATAAATCCATGGGTGACACGGCTATTACCTTTAATGCCGATGTCGAACCCAAATTCGAACAGCCCGAGCACCAGCCGCATTGGTCCTCGGTCCAATAGTGGGCGGCTTCGCCTTACTAAGGTACTCATGGATGGCGGCGATGGACTAAACCTCATCTACGAGGAAACCCTCCGAAAAATGGAAATAGATGGAACCGCATTGAGCGAAGCAGCACAACCCTTAGAGGAATAATCCCTAGCCGGAAGCATGCTGCAGGAAAAATCACACTGGACATAGTGTTCGCTCACGGACAATTACAGGTCCGAGGAGGTCACATTTCAAGTGGCCCCGTTCAGCAGCGGATATCACGCTTTATTAGGGCGAGAGGCATTCACAATTTTTCAAGCTATACCCCATTATGGGTACATGAATCTTAAAATGCCCGGACCTAACGGAATTATCACTCTCGCTAGTGATCTGAACATAGTACTCCACGCCGAAAACAAGACAGCCGCACTAGCCCTCGAGGCATTATCCGAAGCCCTAGCGGCCGAGGAACTCACTGCGATGCGCTCCATGGTGAACAGGGACGATGTGATACTTGATAAAAGATCCAAGTCCACCTCTTTTAAACCAGCGGTTGAAATAGTCAAATTCCAAGTCCACCCAACGGACCCTGCAAAGACGGCCTCCATTGGGGCACAATTAAACCCTGATGTAGACGCCGCACTACGAGAATTTCTACGAGAAAATGGGACATTTTGCTGGCACCCTTCGGACATGCCAGGAATCCCACGTCGGCTGGCCGAACACAGCCTAAATACCCAAAAAGGATTCAAGCCGACCAAACAGGCTCTTGGCGCTTTTCGAACCCAAGAGACAGGCCATGGGAGAGGAGCTAGCCAAACTTCTGGAAGCCGGATTCATCAGAGATATAAAACATCCGGACTGGCTAGCAAATCTGGTGATGGTACCAAAGAAGGATAAATCCTGGCGTCTATGTGTTGATTTCAAAGACCTTAATAAGGTTTGCCCAAAGGATCCCTTCCCCCTCCCTCGCATTGATCAAATTATCGACGCTACAGCAGGACACGACTCATTGTGCTTCCTCGACGCATACTCCGGCTACCACCAAATCAAGATGGCAGAGCCAGACCAAGCCGCAACAACATTCATCACTCCATACGGCCCATTCTGCTTCAACACAATGCCCTTCGGGCTCAAAAACGCCGGCACAACATATCTGCGCATGATTCAGACATGTCTGGCAAACCAGATCGGCAAAACAATGGAAGCATATGTAGATGACGTGGTCGTCAAATCCAAGCATGTCGAAACTCTAGTAGACGACTTCAGGCTCACATTCGACAATTTCTGAAAATATGACATTAAGCTCAATCCGGAAAAATGCGTCTTCGGCGTTCCAGCCGGAAAGCTCTTGGGCTTCATTGTGTCTGGTAGAGGAATTGAAGCAAACCCAGCCAAGATCCGAGCTCTGTCACAATTGGATATTCCAAAAGACCTCAAACAAATACAAAAATTGACTGGATGCATAGCGGCTCTAAGCAGCTTTATTTCCCGTTTGGGAGAAAAGGCGTTACCCTTTACCGCCTCCTCCGTACACCGAACACTTCGAGTGGGCGGATGCCGCCACGGCGGACTCGAAGAAATAAAAGCCATATTGGCAACAAATCCGGTCCTGGCGCGCCCAACATGGGCGAACCAATGCTATTATATATCGCGCAACACATCAAGTTGTCGGTGTGGTGCTCGTCGTCGAACGAGAAATGACGGACATAGGTTCCCTCTTCAAAACCGGTTTACTATGTGTCCACTGTCCTAACTCCATGCAAGTCCGGTACCCACATTATCAAAAGATAGCATACGCGGTGTTCATGGCATCCGGAAGCTGCGACACTACTTTCAAGAGTGTTCGATAACGGTAGCCTCCAAGTACCTCTTAACGACATTATAAACAACGCGACGCGACGGGCGGATTGCTAAATGGGCCATAGAGCTCCTTCCATTCGACATAACCTATAAGCCACGACGAGCTATCAAGTTGCAGGTTTTGGCCGACTTCGTGGCCGAATGGACCGAAGCCGAACTCCCTAAAGAGTACGGTGCATACTCCAATTGGATCATGCACTTTGACGGCTCCAAAATGTTGGCCGGCCTGGGGGCTGGCGTCGTCCTGACTTCCCCAACCGGGGACACAGTCCAATATGTCCTTCAGATAATGTATACGGACTCCAACAACGCGGCGAATCGAGGCCCTTCGCACGCCTCCGGATGGCGATCTCCATGGGCATTAAACGCCTAGAGGTGCGCGATTGAACCTCGTGATATCTCAAATAAGCGGAGACTTTGATGCCAAAGATCCGAAAATGGCAGCGTACCGCAATGCGGTCCTAAAATGTCAGCCGCGGTTGAAGGGCTCAATTTCATCATATAGCCCGGATAACAACCAGGCAGCGGACGTATTAGCGCGCCGGCGCAAAACGCGATGCCGTCCCGCCCAACATCTTCTGGAACGGTTGTTCAAGCCATCCGTACTATGGGAAGGGAGTCCGGAAATAACAATCCGGACCCAACCGCACTACCTGGCACCGAACACTCTGACACAATCGGAGGCTCGCCAGCGAGATAACACCCTCCGCCCACGAAATAATGGCGGTTATCGCCCGTGGGCGGAACCATTCCTAGCCTACCTAACTAGGCAGGAACTCCCGAAGACCAAAATGAGGCTCGCTGCATAGTACGGGCGATCCAAAGCCTATAAAGTCCATGAGGAGAGCTCTATAAGAAAAGCACAACAGAGTCCTTCAAAGGTGTATCTCCGAAGAGGAAGGGCGAAACCTCCTGGCTGAAATTCATGCCGGACTGGGTGGGCACCACGCCGAGCCCGGCCCTTGTAGGCAAGGCCTTCCGTAAAGGATTTTATTGGCCGACGGCCCGGCAGATGCTTGAGAATTTAGTCCAACGATCGTCGGTTGCCAGCTTTTTGCTAACCAAAGCCACATGCCACCCACCGCCCTCAAAACTATACCCATCACCGGCCGTTCGCGTTCGGGGCTTGACATGGTTGGACCCCTTAAGGAGGAACCCACAAGCAAAAATACCTATTGGTCATGGTGGATAAATTCACCAAATGGATAGAGGCCAAGCCTGTTAAAACAGCGAATCCGGGCGGTGATAGACTTCATATCGGGGTAGTGCACCGTTACGGCGTCCCCACAAGTATCATCACTAATAACGGCACCAACTTCACGGCCGATGAGGTCAAATTATGGTGCAAAACATGGGCATCAAGCTCGATTCGCCTCGAGTCTATAACCCTCAAACCAATGGTCAAGTCGAGCGAGCAAACGGTCTAATCATGGCGGCATTAAACCCGGACTAGTGCGGTCCCTCAAGGAATCTAACACGCCTTTGGGTTGAGGAGCTCGACTCCGTACTCGGGGCTGCGGACCATGCCGAATCGTACTACCGATTCACACCATTTTTATGGTGTGCGGCGCAGAGGCAGTCTTGCCTGCGACATAATGCATGACTCACCTCGCGTGCGCATGTAAGAAGAAAGAGAAGCCGAGCTCGATCGGCAGGACAGTTTGACGCATTAGAGGAGGAGCGGACGTGGCAAAAGCTCGTTCCACATTTTATCAACAGCAGGCTCGAAGATATCAAAGCAGGAAGTATGGGCCAAAGCTTACAACGTTGGCGAACTAGTTCTACGCTGCACGGACAAGAAAAAGGACAAACTCAAGCCCAAATGGGAAGGTCCTTCATCATCGACCAGGTCCCGACCGGCGGAGCATACCGCCTCTGAAACGCATCGGATAACCGACTCGAGCCGAACCCATGGAGCGCAGCCCGTCTCGAAGATTCTCGCCTAAGCGCGGACTCGAGTTCGTCTCCTTCCTCCGTCCACATTTTCTATTTTTGCTGTCTTTTATTTCTCTCCTTCCTCCTCCTTCTTCTTGAAGCCTTTAGAGGCTTGTTTGCGCTTTGTTAGCACATAGTTGACGCTTTGTCTGCGCTCATTATACTGGGGCTTCTTTAGCGAAGCTTATTTATCTGGGCTTCATGCCCAACACATGTGTCAAACTTCCGCATGTACCTTTTACTCACCATTATATGCATCGATATGACTTAAGTTTTGGCCAAGCTGGGTTGCTGGCTCTGTGCTTACCCCTCGTTCCCGATTGTTCGACTAGGTGGTAAAGGAGCACCTCTGCGATTATTCTTGCGGGTCAGCCGGATGTGTACCTCGAGACGGGTGAAGCCGAAAGCTAAGCGTTCTTAAGGGAATATTCGGTCGGTGAACTGAAAGATGATTTTTAACTATTTATCCATCTGCCCCCAGATGATTTTCTGCTTTCTTAGCAGTTTGGACATGCACTTTAGGGCATGCCTCCCAGGGAAAGGAACCCTTAACGGAACTATTCTCCCTGGAAGATGTTTCTTACTATCCATGTAATATAACATAACTAGTTGGGCACTTGTCTGATATAGCAATAATGACCCCTACGCCTTGTCTCCATGCATGCTCCGGTTCTTACATAACCACGAGGGTATTCGGACACACTCCGGACTATTGGGTCCCGAGGTCGAAGCGAAAAGGTCCGCTATGACAAACGATCTACAATCTGGCTAAAAGACATTTTTCATGTCATATTCAATTACATAGTCAACTCGACTAATTTTATTCCTCCTCAATGCCATCTAATAGGCTATCTATCATGTCATATTCAATTACATGGTCAACTCGACTAATTTTATTCCTCCTCAATGCCATCTAATAGGCTATCTATTTTACAATCTTGCTGGGAATACTTGGCGGCCAATTCTACTTGGCCGTACACTAACTTACAGGATCTCCTTCCCATCAGGCCCCACAGGTCCGACCTCGGCCATGTGGTTTGGGTCAACTTCGCCGTTTACAGCGTCTTTACCATGGCCCAGCCTCCTGGCGCCTTTGACGGCAGGCCAATATCTTCCATAGTCGAAAGCGCCGCCGTGCTCCTTGAAGCCGCTCTGCCAGCTCCCAATGCCTTCGGCAGGGAGATAGATGGCCACAAGGCACTGGCGGCGCCTTTCATCACCTGCCGAACTCGTTCGTGCAGCTGACGCAGTTTGGGAAGAAGATCACCCAAAGAACTGGGCATCTCCTCCTCAGGACGACCTATGAGCAAACCTACATACATGTTTATGTTAGTCGCCTTCTTCGCCAAACTCTTTCAAAGTTCGTTTAAGCACTTACCGAAAATGCCGCGACGAAGCCGTCGATTCTCCTTCTGAGTCGGATAAAGCGGAGCACGAACATCCTTTAGTTCCTCACCCAGTTGGGTGTTGGCATCTTGGAGGTTATTTTTCTCCTGCCGCACCCTCGTAAGCATGCTCTCGCTGGCCTTTAGCTGGCGCAGGAGTTGTTGCTTGTCCGGATCCATCCCGGCGCTATCTGCAATGTTAATGTCAGATTTATGCAGACGCCGCACTTTGTGAAACTACTTATACTTTGAAGGGCATATATTACCAGAGGGAGTCTTCATGGCTTCCCCGGTCGCGGCCAGTGCGGCCTCAAGTTGGGCCCTGCACTCTTCAAGCTCCTGGGACAAACGGGTATTCTTTTCGGTAAGAACCTGCATTCCAAATGATCCTTAAATCAGTTATCCTAACTATTTTAAGTCTCGGGGGCTACTAGCATATATAGCTGTCAAAATTCCTTACCCGTATGTCTTTCACATACTGCTCCGTGGCTCTGGCTAGGCCATCTTGAGCGGCACGGAGGTGCGCTTCTGCCGAACTAAAGGCGTCCAACGCCTCTTGGGAGAAACATGCGTCACGTAGAATAGTCCAGCGGCGCCTATGATTCATGGCGCTCTCCACCTCCGACTTCGTGGCGGACAGTCTGTCGGTATCCTCCGTTGGAGGAGCATCTGATGCACGCCTCGTGTTTGTACCCCTTCCGGACTCGGCTTTTGAGCCTGGTTGGCGGAGGTCCGATTGGCAACTTCTCCGGACTCAGTCCGGCGAGCGCTCTTTTTCCTAAAAAAACCACGAGCATCAGTGTGCCTCCTAAGAACCTCTCCTTAAAACACGATGGCACATCATACCGTTGCGGCTATGTCTCGAGTCGTACTGCACTCTTTTCCGCCTGTTGGGCCGAGCTGCCCCTTGTTGGACGGCCGCGGCAGGCTCAGCTTCCCGTTCTGAAGGCACCCCCTGCGAAACACCATCAAATACGTGGTGATTAGAAGTAAAGCACGGGTGGGTCATGGTATCCGTACTTGGTCCGCGGTTACAGGAGGCGGAAATAATCCGGGGTAGTCGGTCGTAATGGCAACCAAAGCATTGTCGATGCTAAGTTGGTGGAACACCCCGTCGATCAGCTCCACCTTTATATCCGGGTCCTCTTCGGAGGCCGGATCGAGGGACCGTTCCGGATCCTCGGGTTGTGGGGGCGAGCTGTGTATCTTCTCCACAGCCGGGCGCAGTTCCTGCGTAGAAACCATGAAATCAGATATTTAGCCATGGGAACATGGATTGGACAGGCCACAAAGATATTCTCTTACCCAACTTCGAGGATTATTCGAAGAAAACCCGTTCAGTTGACTGACGCGGAAAAAATCCTCCTCTTCCCCTTTGTACATGGCGGACAAGGTCTTCACCAGTTCGGTGATCGATCCCGGCCCTTTGCGGCCATGGCGGGTGCCATCGTCCTCCCCGTTGAAGTCCCACATGGGTGGCCCCTATATTGGGCGGCTGCACTCCTCATAATGCAGATTGCCATGACTCCAATCACGGTCAATCCGCATGAGCCGTAATCTTATTCGGCTCATCAAGTAAAGGCGTCCGGTTATTTTCCCTCTGGGGCTCCGTGGCGCCAGCTTAGGCGCTTCTTCGAGGAGCGTTATGAAACTCCGGAAGGCCAATCCGAACAGGATCCGCAGGGGCGTCCTCCATGTAAAACCATTCCGAGGGCCAGTCCTTGGACGCCTTCTTTGGGGTTCCGGATAAGTATCCGGTCCCGGCGATGCGCCATAGTTCGGCTCCGCCCACTTGATATATTGACCCTTCATGAGAATGAGGCACAAGGCAGAACAATCTCTTCCACAGAGCGAAATGGGCCTCAACGCCCAGAAACAGCTCGCAAAGGGCCACAAAGCCCGCTATATGCGAGATGGAGGCAGGCGTAATGTTGTGCAGCTGGAGGCCTTAGAACTCCAGAAGCCCCTGGAGAAACGGATGGATTGGAAATCCGAGTCCTCTCGTTAGGTAAGAGACGAAGCATACCTGCTCTCCCTTAGAGGGATCGGGGACGCTCTCCGCCTGCTTCCCACCCTTATAAGTGGCGAGTCCGGAACGCACCGGAACCATGAAGGCCGGGGGAAGGAATCCCTTGGTTTGGAGCACCACCAATTATTTGTCTTGGTGAGCATCTCCCCAATCTCCGGGCTGAGGGCTGGGAGCGCGAGAGGAGGAGCAGCGTCGACTGTCCATGGTGTAATGGGTTTTTTGTCAAAGGCGCTCTGATGAAGGCTCGCGAAGGGAGGATGGTGTGATCCGGATCTGGATCCCCGTCTCTTTTATAGACGGCTCATTTGCACAGCAAGGGGGGTAAATGTAAAGATACCCTGACTTTTCACATTCGTTTGACACGTGGAAGATGGCCATTATTGGGTGTGGAAGCCGAGAAGCGCGATATTCACAAGAAAGCCGGACACTATTCAACACAGGATTCGGAGGGGAACCCGCCTTGCAATGCCGAAGACAATCAACACGCCGGACTTATCCTCATTGAAGCCTGGTTAGGGAGCTCTTGAGGAGTCTGGACTAGGGGTGTCCGGATAGCGAACTATCATCTTTGGCCGGACTCCTGGACTATTAAGATACAAGATTGAAGACTTCGTCCCATGTCTGGATAGGACTTTCCTTGGCGTGGAAGGCAAGCTTGGCGATACGGATATGTAGATTTCCTACCATTGTAACCGACTCTGTGTAAACCTAACCCTATTCGGTGTCTATATAAACCAAAGGGTTTTAGTCCGTAGGATGAACAACAATCATACCATAGGCTAGCTTCTAGGGTTTAGCCTCTCTGATCTCCTGGTAGATCTACTCTTGTACTACCCATATCATCAATATTAATCAAGCAGGAGTAGGGTATTACCTCCATCGAGAGGGCCCGAACCTGGGTAAAAACATCGTGTCCCTAGTCTCATGTTACCATCCGCCTAGACGCACAGTTCGGGACCCCCTACCCGAGATCCGCCGGTTTTGACACCGACATTCGTCATCACCAACCCTTCTCCATCGCCAATACCATGATGCTCCACACCGGGAGTGAGTAATTCCTTCGTAGGGTCGCTTTCGGTGAGGAGTTGGATGAGAATTATCATGTAATCGAGTTAGTTTTGTTAGGGCTTGATCCCTAGTATCCACTATGTTCTGAGATTGCTGTTGCTATGACTTTGCCATGCTTAATGCTTGTCACTTTGGGCCCGGGTTCCATGATTTCAAATCTGAACCATTTATGTTATCACCATTATATCCATGTTCTAGATCCGATCTTGCAAGTTACAGTCATGTACTACCTGTTATGATCCGGCAACCCCGGAGTGACAATAGTCGGGACCACTCCCGGTGATGATCGTAGTTTGAGGAGTTCATGTATTCACCTTGTGTTAATGCTTTGTTCCGGTTCTCTATTAAAAGGAGGCCTTAATATTCCTTAGTTTCCATTAGGACCCCGCTGCCACGGGAGGGTAGGACAAAAGATGTCATGCAAGCCATAAGCATGTATGACTATTTAGGAAATACATGCCTACATTATATTTATGAACTGGAGCTAACTGTCACATGATGAATATCATCCAACAAATTGCCGATCCAATGCCTATGATTTTCCTACATATTGTTTTTGCTAGGTTACTACTGCTGCTGTTACTATTGCACTTGCTACAAAATCATTGCTATCACTGTTACCGTTACTATTGCTGTTGCTACTACTATCAAAACTATCATACTACTTTTCTACTGATCACTTTGCTGCAGATAATTAATCTCTATGTGTGGTTGAATTGACAACTCAGCTTCCAATACTTGCAAATATTCTTTGGCTCCCCTTGTGTCGAATCTATAAATTTGGGTTGAATAGTCTACCCTCGAAAACTATTGCGATCCCCTATACTTGTGGGTTATGAGTACTGTAAGCCTAGGAAGGATCACAAATCCATGGCTAACATGTACAAGCCAATCCCTGATGCAGCATTGGAGACACACAAGTTTGGCTCTATATATTATTTGCTTGCTGGTTTGACCACCAAGAATACCATCTTGAGGTACACTCTATTGCCCAAGTCAGGAGATCATAGGATGATTCGTGGTCACTCCATCAACCTGCTTCACTTGTTTGATGTACCACAAAAATTCATGGTGATGAGCTTGATTGTAGAGACTGTGAAGAGAACAATAGCAGACCAAAAGAGGTCTTGTGGATATGCCCCTCACATTCACACTTTGATCAACTCCAAGATGGGAACTGGGACATATCTACTGGACAGAGAGCATCTTCCCCTGAGGCCAGACTTTGAGGACAACGAGGTTGTCATGGATGCTTCACATCCTACTTGTGCAGATGCCAAGGAGAAGATAGAGAAAGCAAAGGCTGCAAAAGCAGCAAAGGCAGCAAGTGCCCCAGATGCTTCAGTTGCAAATCTCAAGACCAAGAAAGATCAACTCAGTTATCTGCTTGAGTCCACCGTGAGAATTGAGAAGAGCTCGGCCACTTTGACTCAAAATTAGGAGAGTCTTGGGAGGATCATTGAGACTAAGTTCCATGACCTAGATGTGAAGATCACTGAGATTCAAATTGTTGCGGAGAAGCTTCAAGAGGTTGCTGAGGACATGGATGATAGACACACGATAGACACATTCCAAAGAGTGCCAAGGGCACAAAGATCATCAGCTCTGCCAGTTGCCAGAGACTCCAGGACTACCAATTCAGCACTTGCAGCCACTGCCACAGTTGTACCTCCAGTGTCAACTCCTCCAGCTCCACAGACTTCTTCTAGGCATTTGCAGACACCCTCCTCTCCACGCCGTCTACGCACACCAGAGCAACAAGCCAGAAGACCCCTTTAGGAGCTCCCAGAGATCGTGCCTAGAGTGTCGTATAGCACAATACATTTTCAAACTTTTTGGTAACTTGTTGCCAAAGGGGGAGAAAGTGTATAGATCATAGGCTGAGAGAGAGATAGAGAGAGAGTGTGCCTCTTGCTTTTTATTGGTTTCATTTGCTACTCTTGCTACTTTGGGCGTTTGGTTGTTTGATTCCTATGCTACAATTTGTGCTATGCCACTACAAGAAATATGTCAACTTGTGACCTTCTGTTAGTGACCCTAGAAGAATTTGTCATAAATTTATGACCATTTTAGACCAATTGGTCAAAAGCTGTTCGGGGGTCTCCAAACCCTAACCCATAACGACCATTCTTGTCAGAAAGGTCGTAATTTCATTAGAGGAAATGGTCGTAAAGCGGGAAGCACTGTCCACTGCCTCACGCCTAGCTGATAACGACCAATAAAAAATGGTCACTATGCTTGAGTTTGAATGAATTAGGATGATTAGGCAGCCACCTCAGCAACCTCACTTACGTGTCACTGTCTAGGTGGCATTTTTTCTTAAATGTTAATATTCAATAGACAGACGGGGCACACACTGACAGGCAGGACCCATTTGACAGGCTGGGCCGAGCGCTTAATTCGCCCAGAAAAGATGCGCGAGGCGGGACTCGAACCCACAACCTCGCGCTTGCATCGCTCGCTTGCTACCGCTGGGCTAGAGAGGGACAGTTGCTCATGTATGGGAATTTATCTATACATTATATAAAACTATGGCTCTCTCGTATCATTGACAAGTGGGACCTTCCGACCAGGTGGCATCGAACAGAGCAACACTGACAGGTGGGACCCATTTGACAGGTGGGTGAGCGAGCATTTAATTCCCTAAAAAATGTGCGCTAGCGGGGACTCGAACCCATGACCTGGCGCCGGGTTTGCTCGTTCTGTACCGCTGGGATAGAGAGGGATTGTTGCTAATGTGTGGGTAGTTTTCGATATAGTATATAAAACCACGGCTCTCTCGTATCAGTGACAAGTGGGACCTTCCGACCAGGTGGCGGCGGGTGGCATCGAACAGAGCAAAACTTAGCGTTTCTCTAGGTCTTCCGACCAGGTGGCGGCGGGCGGCGGCGGAAGAAACTAGCAGGGGCGGGGCCGGTGGGTGGCGGGCGGAAGCAACCAACAGGGGGCGGATGAGGGCGGGGCCGACGGCCGAAGCAACCAGCAGGGGCCGCTCGCCTTGCCCACGACCTCGCCGCAGGTGACCTCGCCCACGGCCTCGCGGCAGAAGCAACCAGCAGGGGGCGGGGTGGAGGCGGGGGCGGGGCCGGCAGCGGAGGTAACTAGCAGGGGGCGGATGCAAGGCAGGGCATGGAGGCGAAGCGACCAGTAGGGGCGTGGGCGACCGACGTTGGTGAGGGTGGGGGCAGGAACGGCGTCCTCGCCCACGCAAGGATAGGCTCGCCGAGCATGGGGGACTCACCGCCACCGCAAGCACACCTCCCGGTATGCACCCCTCACCTCACCCGAGCATGGATTTCAGTGGGAGATGGATTTCAGTCAGATGTTCTTCAGCAGAGATGAATTTTGTTGATGCACTGTTGGGAGTTAGGAGATAGCTTGCTTGTTTGGTATATATTGCATAGATGAATTTTCTTGATGTACTCTTAGGAGTTCTTCAGCTTGTTTGTTAAGAATTCTTCAGGCCTTGTTAAGTTAAGATTTGGGGGGAATTTGATCTAGATGGCCTCAGTTGTTCTTCAATTGTTTGTCTACAGATTGTTAGGATCATAGTAATTGCAATTGATAGAAACAACATAGTATTTGTTAGGAGCTAGCTAGCTTGGTCTTCCCAGAAACATGATCCTTCTAAATCTTGGTTTGGTTTAATTTGAATTAGCCTTCTCTGCAACATAAATTCATGCCAATTTCAGCGTTGGTTTGATTTATAGTTTGGTTTGTTTCAATGTTGTGGTTAGACAATTAGCATATAAAATTTTCTGGATTTTTAGTTGCCATTACTGCCATCCATTTTCATTAATTAATCTTGATGCACTTAGATTGATTTGCTAAGTTGCAACAATTTGTTGTCTTTGGCAGATGGACAGAAGCTGGATTAGAAAAGGAGTTTGAAAGTTTTCGAAAGAACATATGAAAGGAGTTGATGATTTCATGGCATTTGTTCGGGCAAATTTTTCCAACGATGTTCACATTCTTTGCCCATGCTGTGAATGCCTCAACCGTCCAAGAATGGATCAAGGAAGAGTGGAAGATCATATGCTTCTTAATGGGATGTCCAGCACATATGATAGATGGATATATCATGGAGAACCTTTAGACGGACAACCTCAACATTTTGAAGCTGATACACAGGCCCCTCATATGATGGGTGGTGGTGATGCTGGCATTGATCTCATGGAAAAGGTTTTGCGAGATAATGTTGGTTTGGAGGAAGAGGATGGGCATGAAGATGATAGGATTCCTGACCTATTGAAGGATTTGTATGATGCTGAAGATCGTGCTGATGGATAGAAGTCGTTGTTTTCTGAGGTGTTAGAGGAGGCAAAGCGCGCAGCTCATGAAGGGGGTAAATTTTCAAGATTTACCTTCATCGTGAAGTTACTCCACATCAAGTCTTTCTACTGGATTAGAAATGCTTCATTCAACACAATACTCCGCCTTTTGAGCTTGCAATTCCCTGATAGTTATGTTCCCAGATCTTATGATGAAGCATTGAGCATAATCCGCAGGCTGGGGTTAGGTTATGTGTCAATACATGTGTGCCCAAATAACTGCATCTTGTTTCGGAAGGATTTAGCAAAGCATGACAACTATCCAAAATTCAATGCCTCTAGGTGGAAAGATGCTGATGGGAAGAAGTCAATACCGGAGAAGGTACCGATGCACTTTTCGTTGACACCAAGGCTGCAGCGGATGTTCATCTCGAAGAAATCATCGCGTGAGGTACAGTGGCACCAGCTGAAGCGGCAACCTGTGGACAATGAGCTGAGCCATCCAGCGGACGGAGAGGCATGGAAAGAGTTTGACCGTATACATTTGGATTTTGCTGCAGATCCAAGGAACATAAAACTTGGCATTGCCCAGATGGGTTTAATCCATTTGGGAACATGAGCATGTCTTATAGCATGTGGCTAGTTTTTGTGGTGCCGTACAACCTGCCACCATGGGCATGCATGGATCAGTCCAACTTCATGATGTCATTGCTTATCCCAGGTCCAGAGTCTCTAGGAAAGGATTTTGATGTGTTTATGGAGCCCCTCGTAGAAGAACTGCTCCAGCTCTGGACTGGTGTACCTACATACGATGCCTTGAGTCCGGAAGAAAAGTTCAATCTACGTGCTGCAATCATATAGTCCATCCATGATTTCCTGCTCTTGCACACTGGCATGCAGGAGGATCACAGCGGGTTATAAGGCATGTGTCCATTGTGACAAAGACCCTTGCTCAAAGAGAATAAGGAGCAAGTTTTGCTATATTGGGTACCGCCGCTTTCTTCCACGAAATCATCACTGGCTAAGAAGCAAAGATTTTAATGGTGAGAATGAAACCTTTGACAAGCCAGCTGAATTCACTAAAGAAGAGCTGGAGCAGCAAATTGAAAAGATGAAAGATGTGAGACCAGGAAAGCTTGTGAAGAAAAGAAAGCGTGAGGAAGGTCAATGTTGGGACCGGAGGTCTTGTTTGTGGGACCTGCCATACTGGGCTGATCTGAAATTAAGGCATAATCTTGATGTAATGCACATTGAGAAAAACATATGCGAGAATCTGCTAGGGACGTTTCTGAACATTGAAGGGAAGACAAAGGACACGGTTAGTTCTAGGCTTGATTTGGAGGACATGGGCATAAGAGAAGATTTGCATCTACAACACAATGAAGATGAAGATTCATTTGAAATGCTACGAGCATGGTATACAATGAGTTAAGAACAAAAGCTTGCATTCTGTGAATTCCTAAGAGCGGTGAAATTTCCAGATGGTTATGCTGCTAACCTAGAAAAGTGTGTTACTTCTGATGGATTCAAGCTTTCAGTAGCGAATAACCATGATTGTCACATCCTCCTCCCAAGGATTTTACCGGCGGGCCTCCAAGGAATCATGGAAAAGGATATATATGAAGCGGTTGCTGAGCTGGGAAATTTCTTTAAAGAACTGTGTTGCAAAACACTCATGTTAACTGTCCTGAAAAGACTTGAAAAAGAAATCCCAATTATTCTTTGCAAGCTTGAGAAGATTTTCCCTCCAACTTTCTTCACCGTGATGGTCCATTTGGCGGTGCACTTACCAAAAGAGGCAATGCTTAGAGGCACTGTGCAATTCGGTTGGATGTACCCAATCAAAAGAAGGCTGCTTACCTGTAAGCGTTATGTGCGAAACACGGCAAGACCTGAAGGTTCTATTGCTGAAGCATATGTCGTTGACGAGTGCTTGACTTTTTGCTCTAGATACTTTGGCGATGTGGAAACAAGATGGAACCGGCCGGGCAGAAATAGAGAGCGGTCTGATTCACAAAGTGGTGATGTCTCTGTTTTCAACCATGGTGTGAACTTTCTTGGAGCCTCACAATACTTGGAGGCTGGTGATGCGTATGACAAGATGGTTTGGTATGTGCTCAGCAATTGCGTCGAGGTTCTACCATATATCGAGTACGTTATATCTTGTGCACTCATTATATATATATATTTTTGCTTGGGTTGGAACCAACCTAATGTTTTAATTCACATGTGTTGTTTGCATTGCAGGAAATGCCAGGAAGAGTTAAATCAGGAAGAAAGCAAGATCAATGTTGATAAAAGGGTTGCCAAGGGGTTTGGTAATTGGTTTAAGAATCATGTGAGATCTTTAGCCACATGTTTGATGTTTTCTGTGTTATTCACCAATTGTTAAATACCATTGTTTGCTAAATGGTTTATTTGTGCAGATTGGAAAGTTGCATGAGGAGAAGAAGGTCAGTGATGATCTATTTGCTTTGGCATGCTTACCGGATAAGCGAGTGAGAGTGTATTCAGCATGCATTGCTGACGGTGTCCGGTACCACACCGTTGACCGTGAGGAAAAAAGGAAGACGCAGAATAGTGGAATCGTCACTGGGGGTCACAGGATCATGAGATCATTGACTTCTATGGTCAGTTGAGAAGCATCGTAGAGTTGTAGTACAACTCAAGTGGAGGCATCCATCGCTCGGTTGTCTTATTTCGTTGTGACTGGTTTGAGCGTGGTAGCAAGAACAAGAGAGACTCTTTTGTCAAATATGATGGCCACTTCAAAAGCATCAACACTGCAAGGTGCTAGTATAAGAGTGATCCCTTTATTCTAACAACACAAGCAACAATGGTGTTTTATCTGCCAGACACTCTTTTGCACGGAAAGTGGCGAGTTGTGCAAAACTTTGAGCACAGACACTTGTGGAGTGTGACTGAAACTGAAGTGGAAAAGGGCCCCGGTGATGGTGGACAAACATACCAAGATGATCACTCTACGGAAGTTCCGTTACAAGCTGATGATGACTCTATGGAAGTTCCAGTGCAAAGAAAGTGTGAAGGGACCGGGAACGTGTGATCGTTGATGCTGCAACAGTTGAAGGCAGCAAGAAAAGAAGAAAGGTGGTAGCGGATGGACATGAGAGTGAGGATGAGGAAAACAGGACTGATCATACTATACTGCAATATTGTAGTGATGATGAGGAAAACAGGAGTGGGCATAGAGTTCCTTGTTTTCGTATCGACGACGATGAGTAGAGAAGGTAAATTTGGTCTCCTTGGTGATCTAATGCTATTTTGTCTCCTTGGTAGTTGTTGTTGATGTGATCCTGATGTAGTTTTTGTACTACAAATCTCTCCAGGACCAAAATGCATGAGACTGTGTAGTGATGGAAGATGATGGTTGAAGATACAATGCAAAATGAAGTAGTTTTGGTGATGGAAGATAAAATGCAAAATGAAGATGTTATTTTGGTGAACTGAAGATGCAAAATGCTGTTTTTTTGGTGAACTGAAGATGTTGTTTTTAGAGCTGTTTTTCTGAACTGAAGATGTTGTGGTGTAAAATGCTGTTTTTTTTGAACTGAGTAGTTTTGGTGATCATGTAGTTTTGGTTGTGATGTAAAAGTTTACAAAATCATGTGATCCTTAAGTTATTTCGAACTGAAGATGTTGCTTTGATCAGCAAAATTCAGTTTTGGGTTTGATCATGTAGTTTCCAGAGCTGTTTTGGTCAGAACTGAAGATGTTGCTTTAACTGAATTTTGCTTCAACTGAACATGGGCGCGCTCCATCAGACAACTATGAGCAAAAAAATATGCGTGAGTGGGGACTCGAACCCACGACCGTGCGCTCATTTCACTGTGTTTCTACCAGTGGGCTAGGAAGAGGCTACTGGTCTTCTCCTCTATGCCATCTCTTTTAAACTCATCAAACACACACCTCACTGACAAGTGGGCCACTCGACCCACTCGCTGGCAAGTGGGCCATTTTTCTGCTCTACCCAAGCTACCAAAAAATATGCGCACGACCAAAAAATATGCGCCAGTGGGGGCTCGAACCCACGACCGAGGGCTTGTTTCAACACGTTCACTACCACTGAGCTAGGAAGAGACTGTTGGTTATGTACCCAAACGAAACTACATGTGTTGGAGAGAGTGGATGTCTCTCAAACAAGTGGAGCCTCCTCTCCCGCAACTGACAAGTGGACCCTCCTCCTCTCATTTCCCCATTCTTTTCCTTCCTCTCCCGCAACTCCTTCCTCTCTGTCGTCGTCGCCGCCACTGCATCTCATCTCCTTCCTATCTGCCACCGCCGGCACCGACTGCTGGAGGTTTGAATCCGCTGCCTTCCTCTCCCGCAACTCCTTCCTCTTCTGATAGGTTAGGGTTTTCTGCTGCTGTTTACTGGATTCGATTAGGGTTTGAATGGATTAGGGATTAGATTCGGTTAGGGTTTGATTCGAATGGAGGGGGGAGTGGGTGGGGTGGTGTTGTTCTGGCCTTGGATTAGGGTTCGTTTGGAAATTTGGATTAGATAATTTGAAAGCCCACAACTAAGCTGACTGACCTAGCAAAATATGATTTGAATCCTTCCTCTTAACTTAGTAGCAAAATATGATATGGTTCAAATTAGTTAAAGTAGATAAATTAGGTTTCTTATCTACTATTGAGGCCCTATTGGTGTTGATGTTTTTGGTGCTAGCAAAATATGGAATGAGTAGAAGAAGAAAACAGAGTGCTGTTGATGTTTTTGCCATCAGAAATGTCCTTGTTTTTGCCAAGATAGAGTAGTAGCAAATTGAGGCCATTGCCATTTATAGTAGTATTCCAAATTGAGGCCCTGGCAAACACATGTAGTAAATATCCAACTTGGATCTGATACTAGTAAGATCAGACTCATATCTTCCCATATGGTTCATTTATAGATATGCAAAGGGGAGATATGTTCATATATGTTCATTTGTAGATATAGAAATGTTCATGCAGATATCTACCCATATGTTGGATTAGATATGTAGATATCTGCCCATTTATAGATATTTGATATGGGCAGATATGTTCATTTATAGATATAGATATGTTCATTTATAGATATGGGCAGATATGCCTTTTAGAGTAGACATGGGCAGATATGGTCCTTTTATAGTAGCAAATTGTTTTGCCATTGAGATTGAGATTGAATATTTGTGCAGTGTGACTGAACATTGAGATTGTTTTCTATTTCTTTCGATGATTTGTGTGGTTCAGTTTCTGAAGTAAACTAGAGCTGTTAGAAATTTGATGGTTGCTATCCATATATCTCCACTTATGAACATATCTGTCCAAATTTGATGGTTTATGAAGTAAACTGTTTATATATCTCCACTTATGAAAATATCTGTCCAAATTTGATGGTTTCTGAACATGTGCCTTAACACCTTTTCTGTCATTTGGTGTCCATGGATTGAAATGTTGGCTGTTATATATTGATTGTAGTATATTTGTGCATGTTAATTCAGTGTTTGTATTGATTTGATGCCAATTTTCAGAAACAATATTCTGATGTTGCTGTTGCTGTTGTTATTCTTGTTATGGTTACCTGAAATGTTGATATTCTACTTTTTTGAAGCACTTGTTTCCTATTTATGTCCAGTCCTGTTTATGGTCACTTATTGTTTAATTTACAATGCTGCTTTTCAGAGAAGTGAGAGGCTGGCTTGGAAGGTTTCGAGTTCTTCGATATCGTAATTGAGAAATCTTGCAGTAGGCAGGTATATTTATCATCACTCATTTCTTTATCATCACTCTGCTGTCTAGTGCTTGATTGGCACAATTAACCACTGCTTGACCCTCGCTGCAGAGGCTGCCTGACAAGTTTGCGAAGATGCTCGCCAGCTGTGAGCCCCACAAAGTGAGGCTGCGGGAGGCCGGCAGCGGGCTTCGCAGGTTGTTGGATCTTTTGGTGGTGTTCGATGGTGAAGGCCACATGTACCTAGGGCCCGGCTGGGAGCAGTTCGCCCGCGCCCATGATCTACAGCTCGGGCACTTCCTTGTCTTCCGCTACGACGGCGACGCCATGTTCACCGTGAAGATGTTCGACAACACCATGTGCCGCATATACTACCAGCACTATGACGATGCCAGTAAGCTCTCTGCCTCTCTTCTTCCTGTCCTTTTGGCTTCCTCTACCTGCACGACGACAACACCATTCACACTTTGTTGCATTTGGCCAGGCAATGGGAGCAGCAGCGGGGATGACGAGGACCAGAGCGGGGATGACGAGGAGCAGCATATTCTGGCTGATGACGACCCTGCTATGGTGGTGGTGGATGACGACCTTGCTATGGTGGTGGCTGACGACGACCCTGCTATGGTGGTGGCGGACGACGACCCTGCTATGGTGGTGGCTGACGACGACCTCGCGATTGTGGTGCCTAATGATGACATCGCAATGGTGGTGCCTGACAATGACCTCTTGATGGTGGTGGCGCCCGCAATCCCACAGCTTGGCGATAGGACCATGCCAATTGTGGTAGAGGAGTACATCCGCGTTGGATTCGCCACTCTGAGCGCATCAGGTTGATGAAGGAGAAGGAGGAGTGAAGATGTTAAGAAATGAAGTGGCAATGTTAAGCATGTTAGGTTTAAGCTTGTTAGTGTAATCTGAACATGTCAAATGTTAAGTATGTCAGGTTTAATTTTGTGCATGCTCATGGATGTTGTATGACAGTGCCATCTAAACATGTCAATTTCTTAATTATGAATATTCAGTTTGGTAATTGACGGGCATTGAAAATTTTTATGCATGCTCATGGATGAAAGATAAAATTATGGGTTTTTGTGCATGCTCTTGTATCAAACAATATAAGTTTCATTTTTTGAGTGTTAAAAACATGACTCAAACCCTAGCCACGGACGGCCGCCGCGACGAAATCGGCCGGTTTTTGAAAACATCGTAAAAAATTCAAAAAAATCAAAAACAAAATGGGAGACTTCCGCGTAACATCATCAAATGTGGCCTACCAACTAGCAAAAATACTAAACTTGCAATACCGGTGTTTTCTTGAAAAAGTGTTCTAAAAAACGACATACCATGAACAAAGATTCATGGCTTTCAAGCCAAACTAGCAATGATATGGCCGCATCCGTTGAATAGTTTTTGATAATATGCCCAAATTTGGCGCATGCCTCCGTATTGTGATGGCAAACAATGTTGCCAAAGCGAGGTTCCAACTTGTTTAACAAAAAAAACTGTTTTTCATTTTTTGAATGCTAAAGACATGCATTTTTCATGAAGCGGCTACAAGGAGGGTCACCCCAAACGGCGCGATTCCATGTCTATCTCAAAGTAGACCCTGTTTTACGGACGGTCGCCAAAAAGCATGAATTTCCGACCCTTGTAGCTACTCCCGGCCATTAAGACCACCTTCGGCCGATTCAGTTGGAACCGGCTGGAATTTGAACTGCAGGTCCTCCATAGCTTGCCCGTTATTTTTGCCAAAAATCATGTTTAGCTTCACAGGTAGGCATTTCATCAAAGAATCGACAACACATTGGCATGACTCAAACCCTAGCCGCGAACGGCCGCCGTGACGAAATCGGCCGGTTTTTGAAAACATCGTAAAAAATTCAAAAAATCAAAAAAATGGGAGACCTCCGCGTAACATCATCAAATGTGGACTACCAACTAGCAAAAATACTAAACTTGCAATACCGGTGTTTTCTTGAAAAAGTGTTCTAAAAAATGACTTACCATGAACGAAGATTCATGGCTTTCAAGCCAAACTAGCAATGATATGGCCGCATCCGTTGAATAGTTTTTTATAATATGCCCAAATTTGGCGCATGCCTCCGTCTTGTGATGGCAAACAATGTTGCCAAAGCAAGGTTCCAACTTATTTAACAAAAAAAACGTTTTTCATTTTTTGAATGCTAAAGACATGTATTTTTCGTGAAGCGGCTACAAGGAGTGTCGGGGAAGCTGATCGTGACCCACGGACACCTATGGGACCTGGCGAACCGAGTCCCTTTTGGTTCGGAGGGGGGCGGAGATTGCACGAAGAGCAGATCGAGGCGATGCACACGAGCAGTTTACCCAGCTTCAGAGCTCTCCGGAGAGATAATACTCCTACTGCTGCTTGGTTCATTGTATTGTGTTCTTGCTAGGGAGCAATGGGAGCTACAAAACCTAGCTTGAGTGAGTGTAGTCTCGAATGAGTCGAATGAACCGAACGGAGCCGAACCCTTTCTATGTTGCACATGGGCCTCCTTTTATAGGCTCAAGGGGTAACCACAGGTAGCAACGTAGATGAGGGCAAAAATGGGAAAACAGTAGTTGGTACACCGACTTGTACAGTGTACAGTGCTCTATACCTAACTCTGACGGCAAGGGACAAAATCAATAAATGCCCGTCCCTGTCACCTAAACAAGGCTGCGAGGACCGTCAAGTGCACCACCGTTTGCCACGATGGTAAGCTTGTCGATGCCGCTTATCATCGCTCCCCGCTGGCTGCACAGCCTCTTGACACACTACGCTGGAATGGCCCCATGGCGACACGTTGGTGGATGAGCTGGGCGGAGATGAAGAGAGTTTCTGCCGCGGCAAGCACCTTGCCGCGGCTGAATCCTTGTCGCGCTCGGGAGCTTGTCGCTCACCAAGCCTTCCCGGCAAGCTCCTCTTGCCGGGGCCTTGTCTTCTGTGTGCTTTGAGTGGCCTTCCCGGCAAGCTCCTCTTGCCGGGGCCTTGTCTTCTGTGTGCTTTGAGTGGCCTTCCCGGCAAGCTCCTCTTGCCGGGGCCTTGAATACTTTGTTTTTGAATGTCTCCAAAGGAACCACGGAGGATCTTGGCGGTCACCAGGCAAACCCTGCCGCGGGGTGCTGCGACTGCCCGTGCACGAGTTCGGGATACTAGGGTACCCCTACTCTAGTACACCGAGGAGCACCGGGCACAGGCCACCTGCAGTGCCGAGCGCTGTTGGGCCAGGCCCAAAACAGTGCACGGGCACGCGCGGCCTAGATCACGCCGTTACTCGCTCCGGACCCACCACGTTCCCACGAACAGCACGCGCCGGACGTGGCGTCGTGGGGGAGATCGTGGGGGCTTTCTTTAATCAGAAAAGCGGAACGCCCGCCCCCTCTCCCTCCTTATAAGCAGGGGAAACAGGGGCATGACGCCCACCTTGCCATTGCTGTCACATCAAAAACCACCACCGCTCCCCCCTTTCTTCTCTGGTCAGAAGAGAGCAACGCCCCGCCCCCCATAGCCACCAGCACCATCAACGACGTCGGCCTCCTCCACCGCTCCCGCCATGGCTCCGAAAGGCGACAAGGGGAAGGGCGTGAAGTCGGCCGAGGCGCAGCAGCTCGCGGCGCTGCGGAAGGAGCGGGCCCTCTTTGACCCCCAGCTCGACGCAAAGGAGCTGCGAGAGGCGTACTACCTCTTCTGGTCGACGGAGACGCGGGCGCACCCGCGCACGAGGGTGATCTCCGCCGCCGCATCCGAGAAGGTTTCTGTCGGGTATCCCTTCTTCGCGCTCTTCTTCTACTGCGGGCTCTGCCCACCCTTTTCCGAATTCTTCTGCGATGTCATGAATACCTACGGGTTTCGCCTCCTTGATTTCACCCCAACGCCGTTCTGACCATGGCGGTTTTCGCACACCTCTGCGAGAACTTTGTCGGAGTCCACCCAAATGTAGCCCTTTTCCGCCACTTCTTCATGCCCGCGACGAGAGAGAGAGAGCCACTTGCGGAGGGATTGCTTGGATCTCCGGGATCGGCAAGGAAGACTCCTACCTTGAAGGAGAGCTCCGCAGCAAGTGGGAAGAGTGGAGAGCCGATTGGTGTTGGATTGTAGAGGAGGACCCACAGCCTTTTACCGCCCAGCCAAACTCCTATAGTCTTGTGCAGCGGTTGGAGCAACTTGGCGCGGAGGATGCTAGGTTGAAGATAGCTGTGACCGGATCTTGCGCCTCGAGCTTGCCGGACTCACCGTAAGCGCGCTTGGCGCAGATTTCCTTCGCCGCACAGACGCTTCCCTTGCAAGAGAGGAGGAGGCCTGCTTGGGAGTTCCAAAACCCGGCAGAGATCATGAGGTTGCGCCCGGGCCTCAATTGGAACTTCACTGTCTTGGAGTTGGACGCAATGCTGCTGGAGTTGTTCAAGCATGACCCTGACCACCCCGAATGTTTTATGTTGCCGAGGGGGGTCGTTCCTTTGTGCAACAATTCTTCTCTTGACCGCATCCGCGCAATGATGCCCTTGTGCGATTCCCATGGGATCGTTCCAACCTGGCAAGAGCCTTCCGACGACATCGTGCGGCAGTTCTTCGATAGCTTGGAAGAGGTGCCAATCCGCGCCGACGAGCAGAGGTGGCTCACCCGCGACACCACCGAGCAAGAGATGGTGCGCATTGCCACAAGGTTGGAGGAGGCGGCAGCAGCTGCTGCCGCTGGCGTGTTTGGGTTCACCGTGGAGGAGGCAGAGGCAGCCGAGGCGGCAAGCCTTGCCGATCGAGAGGAGTTTGCCGGCGCGGAGGAGCAGGTCGAGCCCAATGCTGAGCCAAACGAGCCTGCTGGGGACGCCTCCCCTCCACCTTCAGATAACTTGTCGCGGGAGGATCCTGCAGCTCCACCAAGAAGGCGCCTCCGCAGGACTGGGGAAGTGGCGGGGCGGCAGACGGGCCAACAGTCGTCGCGCCGCGCGACGCGCGCTCCACCGCGACAAGCTGTGTTGTCAGCGAGGCGCCTCACGCCGCCACAAGCTGGGCGGGGCCTTCGGGACCACGGCTCCCGGACCCGCCAAGGCGTCGAGGGAGCCTACTCTTCCAAATTGCCGCACCGGAGGCGGAGCGAATTCGACTTCTCCGCTCTCAGCTCCGAGGAAGAAGAAGAAGAGTAAGATCTTGTCGCTGTTACTTGTAATTCTTCAATTTGCTGTTTTTGTCTTGTATCTGACTTGCTTCGTTCTGAACCCTTTCCTTCTTCAGGACGCTGGCTCAGAGGGCGCCGAAGAGAGCCAAGACCCCAGTGGTCGTCATCGAAGACGATCCCCGTGGCGGCAGGAGGCGTCTCGAGACTCCCTTGCCGGACCCGGCAATCCTTCCCCAGAGCAGCCCCCAGCACAGCCCCCAGCGTAAGTATTTGGTTCATTTCTTACGGTTAGGTGTGCGTGGGTGCTCCTTCTTCACTGACATCTGACTTGCTGATTTGTGTAGGAGCAGAGCAGCCTCATCAGGAGGCCCCGGAAGTCACTCCCGAAGTTCTGTCTGCTTCAACTACGCCGCCAAGGGAGAATTCTCCGGCAAGGGAGCGCTCTCCGGCAAGGGAGGCCTCTCCGATAAGGGATGTTTCTCCGACAAGGGGCAGCGCCTGCGATCCTCCGGTGGTGGAGACCGCGGCCACAGACCCCATCGCAGGTAATCTTCTTGCTTGAAAATTTCCCTTGGGTTCCTTTTCTTCTGTTCTTCTTTTCAAACATTTGCTTGACTGTTCTTTCTTTTTCTGATCATCAGATCCATCTTCCGGAGAGCCGATGGAGATTGAGGTTGCCGACGAGGAGGACGCGTGCGACAACAATGACGACGCCGCCAACATGGAGGAGGAGGCCGGCGCCGATGGGTCCGCCGGCGAGGAGGCCACCAAGGCTACTGGCGCAAAGGCCGGGGAGGGGTGCGGTGATCGTCTTGGACGACCCCGAGGCCGCGGGGCGCCCGGCCTTCGCCGACCGCCGATCCCTCCGCCACCGATCAGACCAGTTCGAAGAGCCCCAGCCCGGCGCCTATTTGAAGGCCGGCGAGGGTGTCTTCATCAAGCTTCCATGGGCGTCGAGCTCCAGGGCGCCGGTCGAGGGAGAGACCTTCGACGAGGAGCTGCTCGCCTCCGCTGGGTTGTCGCTAGTTGACGCGCCAAGCAGCAGCAGTGGTGAGTCTGAGGAGGAGCAGCTGCTGAAGAAGTTGCTGTCGCTCTACCGCGCTCGACAAGCTAAGCTGGAGTCCAGGAAAGCACTTGTCGCAAGGGCGGGACCGGACATGGAGAAGCGTGCAGAAGAGCTCCGGCGCGCCAATCAGGAAACTCTCCGGGACATAGCAGAAGCACGGGAGCAACTCGCTGAGGAGCGCACGGCCTTCATCCTGGAGAAGGCCGAGGTCGAGGAGCAGCAAAGGCTTGCCGGCGAGAAGCTATCTGCGCAAGAAGGCGAGCTGGCGCAGCGGAAGATCAACCTTGATAGCTATGAGGAAGAGCTCGCCATGCGTGGAGCGATCACTTGGCGGAGCTCTCCAGGAATCAAAGGACGCTGCCGCAGCTGCCGAGGCCGCCAAGAAGGAGTTGGAGATGAGGGTGACGCAGCTGGAGGCCACCCTCCATAAGAGCGGCGAGGAGGTCATCGCAACAAGCAAGCAAGCGCCGAGAAGGATGCCTATACTCTTGGCGAGTTGCAGGGCCGTCTCGCTGAGAAGATCAAGGATCTTGACGCCGCCAAGGACTCCAAGGCAGATCTTGAGCTGAAGCTGACCACCTTGATGGAGATCTTTGGGCGGCGCCAAGGAGGCGGGAAGCGGGCCTGTTGGAGAAGATCAAGGCCAACGAGGAGCTGTCATGGCGATCGCCACGATCGCCCATAACACCTTCAAGGAGAACGTGATGCCTTTGGACGGAGGGTCTTGTGGATCTTGCCGCCGCCATTGACAAGGAGCTGATGGAGATGGGGATGGTGGATCTCGGGTACCCCACCGACGAGCATCTCCAACCCAGCGCCAAGCTCAGTCTGTTCCTTAAGAGCGTGGTGACGGCTCTCCAGCGGCTCCGGGAAGAGATCCCAAAGCAGCTGGCCGACGAGTCGCGCCAAATCTGTGCAGGGGCTCTTCAGAAGGTGCTGATGAAGGTGGCCTTCCGCAATCCAGGCGTCAGCTTCGCCAACGTCCTCAAGTCCCTGCCGCCGACTGCCGATGTTGAAGCGCTCAAGGCCCTTGTCGCACCCATTGTGGACAGGGTGAGCGGAGTCAAGAGGGTTGATGGCGACCGCGTAGATTAGGCCGCCAAGCTTATTTTTCCCTTGTCGCTGCTGATCATGTTTAGGAGAACAACTTATTAGATCAGCGACAATTTATTTTGTAATATACTCTATCTTAGGCAACGATCGCAATGTTATTTCCTTTACTTGATTCCTTCCTTTATATGTTTGTGCCCTACGCTTTTAGGGAACTTGTCGGTAGCGGCACCTTTGCATGCGCTGAGTGCGGAAGTTCAGCAGCCTGCTGGCGGTGCCGCCTCCGACAAGCAACCTTGTCGCAACTAGTTGCAGCTCACTTAAGTTGTTGAGCGGACTCGAAACAAAGTAAGGGCGCAAACTAGCTACGAGTTGGTTCCTCCGCGCACACGTTTTCCATATAAAGTACTATCGTTCGAGGAAGATAACTTAAAAATTTAAAAACTGATTGCTCAAACTTTGGCAACTTAGCTTTTCTGTCGTTTGCTTCCCGGCAAGGCGATACTTCCTCGAGCGACGCTTGTTGGCCCACACCATTATCTTCTCCTCCCCCCCCGGCTAACTTGTGGCGAAGGAACCTTCCTTTCTTTTGAGAAGAAAGAAGAGAAAATAAAGTTATGGAGCCTCGTGGCTCGTTATCGCTTACCGGGTGCGGATGCTGCACAAAATGTCAGATAACACATGCAAAATGATGATGAAAGCATGAAGTTGACAATTTGCGCGCAACACATGAGCTTTACTGATGCACGGGGTCTGCGCCCGGCTTTGTACAAGGGATTACATGCAACATCGGCAAGACTTGTACAAAAGGGTGGTTGCCGGAACGGGTTCCGGCAACCGCGCCCTATGGGTAAAACTTACGAAGATGCTCTATATTCCAGGAGTTGCTCACCGGAACGCCATCTTCGGTCTCAAGGCGGACAGCGCCAGGCCTAGTGACTCGTTTCACCCGATAAGGGCCTTCCCACTTTGGCGTCAACTTGTTGGAATTCTTGGCGGATTGAACGCGCCGAAGAACAAGGTCGCCTTCCTCGAAACTTCTGGCACTGACTTTGCGGCTATGGTAGCGGCGCAAAGCTTGCTGATAACGAGCAGCTCGTGCAATGGCCTGAAGACGATCCTCCTCAAGGAGCAGCGCGTCATCTTGTCGCAGCTGCTCTTGCTCAAGCTCATCATAGCGAGCACTCGAGGTGACCCGTATCACGAGTTCCGTGGGGAGAACTGCCTCTGCTCCATATACTAGAGCGAAGGTGTCGGCGGTGGCTCGATTTGGCGTCGTCTGATCGACCAAAGAACCACCGGCAGCTCCTCAATCCAGTTTCTTCCGCACTTGCGCAGCCTGTCGAAAGTTCTGGTCTTGAGTCCTCGCAGCACTTCAACGTTTGCCCTCTCTGCTTGACCGTTGCTCCTCGGATGAGCAATGTATAAAGCAAAGACCTTGGCGCCAAGATCTTGGACGTATTGCATGAAGGTGCTACTCGTGAATTGTGTGCCGTTGTCGGTGATGATCCTGTTAGGAATCCCAAAACGGCAAACAATTGACCTGAAGAACTTGACTGTTGACTGTGTTGTCACCTTCCTCACTTCTTCCACTTCCGGCCACTTTGTGAACTTGTCGATTGCAACGTACAAGTACTCAAAGCCCCCGACAGCTCGGGGAAAGGGGCCGAGGATATCGAGCCCCTAGACCGAAAATGGCCAGGATAAAGGGATCGTCTGGAGAGCTTGAGCTGGCTAGTGTATCTGCTTGGAATGGAACTGGCACGCTTCACACTTGGTTACTTGTGCAGTTGCATCCTGGAGGGCTGTCGGCCAGAAGAAACCTTGCCGGAAGGCTTTGCCGGCAAGTGCTCTTGCGCCAATGTGGTGACCACATATGCCTCCATGAATCTCTGCCAACAGCTTCTGTCCATCTTCCCGGCAAATACACTTCAATTTCACTCCGTTGAGTCTTCTTACATATGGTGTGTTGTCAACAAACTGGTACATACTTGACTGCCGGGCTACTCTTTCCGCTTCTTCTTGCTCTTGGGAAGTTCTCTGTCTCAAGGAAATGGACGATCTGCTGTGCCCATGTTGGAGCTTGCGGCTCGACAACAAGAACTAAAGGCACATCTGCCATGCATGGAACATCAGCTTCCATGGTAAGAACCTGCGGCTCAGCCGGAGCTTGATGATCCCCGGCAAGCTTGCCGGAACAAAACTTGTCGGGAGCGTCTGCTTCAACGAAACAAACCCTAGGGCTTGTCGGAGCAGACTGCTCCTCAGCGATATCTGCGTTGATTTTGGGGACCTTCTTGGTGGCGGCTTCAGGGAGCTCTGCCGGAAAGTAGTAACCAGAAACCAACTTCCTCTTCTTGCTCTGTCCAGTTGATGGCGTTACAGTTGGCTGAGTCAGCTTGAGCACAAAAATTCCTGGTTCCACAGGTAACTTGAGGCGGGCGACTTTGACAGCCATCGGCAATATCGTTCTGAGCTCTTGGAACATGTTCCATTTGCAGGCCGTCAAAGTGTTCTTCTAGCTTTCTCACTTCATCAACGTAGGCTTCCATCAACGGACTCTGATAATCTTTGTTTACTTGGCGGACGACAAGCTGTGAGTCACCCCTGACAATAAGTTTCCTGATCCCAAGGTCCACTGCAATCTCGAGACCGCAAGCAAACCTTCATACTCTGCGGTATTATTTGTTGCTTGCTCCTTGGGAAAGTGCATCTGGACTATGTACTTGAGGTGCTCTCCGGTGGGTGCGATAAGCAACACGCCGCACCGGCGCCTTTGCAGCGAGAAGGCACCATCAAAGTACATGAGCCACTCTTTACTTGCTTCCTTGACGGGATACTCGTCTCGAATTTCTTCATCTTGCGTCGGCGTACATTCTGCTATAAACTCTGCCAATGCTCGCTTTGGATAGTTGAAGTGCTTTCAAACTTGAGGCCAAAGCTTGATAGTTCCAAAGGCCCACTCGACAATCCTGCTGTTGCTTCGGATTTTGCAATATCCTCTTCAGCGAAAGCGGTGACAACTGTTATCTCATGTGCTTGGAAGTAATGGCGCAGCTTTCTCGAGGCCATGAGGAGGCCGAAAAGCAATTTCTGCACACCATAGTACCTTGACCTAGCCCCCTGCAGAAGGGAACTGACAAAGTAAACTGGGCGCTGCACCATCCTTTTTTGAATCTTCTCGCTCGTCTGTGCCGATCTGTCCTTGTCGAGACCAGAGCTTGACGGAGAAGCCCCCTGCTTGTCGCTGGATGCATCTGCCTCGGTTGCCGGCTCATCATCCGCCTCCCTTTCCGCTACTAACGCAGCACTAACCACTTGATTGGTTGCCGCTATGTATAGCAGCAACTTCTCTTGTGGCTTAGGTGCGACAAGTATCGGAGTGGAGGACAGGTACCTCTTTAAGTCCTGCAGCGCAGCCTCCGCTTCGGGAGTCCATTTCATTGGACCTGCCTTTTTCAAAATCTTGAAAAATGGCAGGGCGCTTCAACAAACCTAGAGATAAACCTCGCTGAGAGCAGCCACGCAACCGCAAGTCTTCGTACATCCTTGACGCGCTTTGGTGCTTCAATCTGCTCAATGGCCTTGATCTTGTCGGGTTGGCTTCAATTCCCGCCGAGACGAAGAACCCGAGAAGCTTGCGGAAGGAACTCCAAACACGCACTTCTCGGGGTTGAGCTTGAGGTTGATCTTGCGCAAATTTGCAAAGGTCTCATTTAAGTCTTGAACCAGAGTTGCTTTGTCCTTGCTCTTGACCACTATGTCATCCATGTAGGCTTCTACATTTCTGTGGATTTGTGGCTCAAAAGCGTCATGGACTACTCTTGCAAACATTGAACCAGCATTCTTCAAACCGAAAGGCATCCGTATAAAGCAGTATGTGCCACATGGTGTAATGAATGCGGTTTTCTCTTCATCTTTTTCTGCCATGAAGATCTGATGATATCCTGAATATGCATCAAGAAATGAAAGCAGATCACATCCAGCCGTGGAGTCAACAATCTGGTCGATGCGTGGCAAGGGAAATGGGTCTTTGGGACAAGCTTTATTAACATCTGTGAAGTCAATACAAAGTCTCCATTTCCCATTTGCCTTGCGTACAACTACCGGATTGGCCAACCACGTGGGATGGAGTACTCCTCTGACAAGGCCTGCTGCTTCCAACTTCTTGATCTCTTCTGCAATGAACTCTTGGCGCTCCACTGCCTGCTTCCTGACTTTTTGCTTGACGGGCCGCGCATGAGGACAGACAGCTAGGTGGTGCTCAATTACTTTCCTGGGAACACCGGGGATGTCAGACGGTTTTGCCATGCAAACACATTGACATTCGCCCGCAGGAAAGCAACGAGCTCGCCTTCCTATTTAGGGTCGAGAGTGGCACTGATGGTGAAGGTACCACCAGTGCCGTCCTCCTTGGCGGGAACTTTTTTGGTCTTCGGCGGAGCTGCCATCATCTTCCTGCACTTGCCGGTGGAGCTCGATGGTGCGTCTTCGTCGGTTGCGCAGCACTCCAAAGAGGCGCGCTTGCCGGAGTGGGAATCAGAGCTCTTGCCGGACTTGGTTTTCTTCTTTCCCCCGGGAGCTTCAGCGGCAAGTGACTTGCTTTCTGTTGCAGCTGCTGCATCCCGGTAAATCTTGTCGGCGCAGATAAGAGCATCTTTCTTGTCGCCATGGACAGAAATGACACTTATCGGGCCGGGCATCTGGAGCAAATTGTATGCATAATGAGAGGCTGCCATGAACTTGGCGAGTGCTGGACGGCCAAGTATCCCATTGTAGGCCAATGGGAAATCGGCAACGTCGAACGTGACCTTCTCAGTCCTGAAGTTTAGTTCGCTGCCAAATGTTACCGGCAGCGTGATCTTCCCTTTCGGCTTGCTCCTTCCTGGGTTGATTCCTTGGAACGTGCCAGTCTCTTCGAGCTCGCTGTCAGGGATTTGAAGCTTCTGGAGCACTGCGGAGGAGATCAGGTTTAATCCTGCCCCGCCGTCAACTAACATCTTGGTGACCTTGAGGTTGCGGATGGTTGGTGAGACCAACATCGGCAAACACCCGACCGCAGTTACGCGATCAGGGTGGTCCTCAATATCGAAGATGATAGGCGTGCTGGACCATTTCAAAGGCCTACGTGACTCTACGGATGGTTCTGCTGCATTAACCTCTCGCATCCATTGCTTGAGTTGGCGGTGCGAGGTATGCAGAGAAGCACCACCGTCAACGCAGAGGACCTCCGTGGCTTTCTGAAACTCCTGCTCATTAGCTTCATCGTCTTCCATATCTTCATCGTCATCGTCGTCTTCATCCTTGTCGCGGCCGCGGGGAGGTCTGTCTCCTTGCCGCTGCTTGGCCTTGCCGCGGCGTCCTCCCCGGCCGGGTCTCTTCTTGCTAGCTGCCCCAGCACCTTCCTGGGCCTTCTCCTTGTCTCGCCGCTCGTACTCAGCCTTCTGCAGTTCTACAAGCTGCTCGACCTTCTTGCAGCTCTGGAGGTCGTGGCCCTTGGTGTGGTGAATCTTGCAGTACTGTATGTTGGAGCTGTGTCCTGCTTGTCGGGGCCGCCACGACTTGGCGGTCGGTGTCGTGCAACCTCCTTGCCGAGCCACCAACCTTGGCCTTCTTGGCGCCACCTCCGTTGCGGACTGCTCGACAACTAGTACCTCTTTGCTCTTCTTCTTTCTGTTGTTCCGCCGCCGGCTCTTCTTCGCCGGGGCGGTCTCCTCACTGTCAGATCCTACTTCCACATTTTCTCCTGGGAGTCTCCTCCCTTCTTCAGCACGTGCACACTTGTCGGCCAAGGCATACAGCTCACTGACGTCCTTGACTTTACACATCGCCATCTCCTCCCTCATCCTGCGGTTCCGCACGTTCTGGTGAAACGCGCTGATCACCGCGGCAGGATGGACATCTGGGATGTTGTAGTACACACGGCTGAATCTCTGAATGAACTTGCGCAGGGACTCTCCTTCCTTCTGGGCGAGCAGGTGAAGGTCACTCTCTTGGCCATGAGGCTTGTGGCCGCCCGTGAAGGCGCCGACAAACTGATGGCATAGATCTGCCCAGGAGGATATGGAACTGTCCGACAAGTGCATGAGCCAAGTTCTGACATTTGGCTTGAGTACCAGCGGGAAGTAGTTGGCGAGGATCTTGTCGTCTCGTCCCCCCGCAGCCTGCACCGCGATGGTGTAGATGCTGAGGAACTCCGATGGATGCGTCCTGCCATCATACTTCTCTGGCTCGTCTGGTTTGAAGTTTTTCTTGTCGGGCCACTGGACTTGCCGCAGCTCACGAGTGAACGCAGGGCAACCTACAGCGTCTGACAAGTCACCGGTTCCCTCGGCGCTTGCAAGTCGACAGCGGGCCCAGCGTTAGTCGGATTGACGCCGCTTCTTCTCTTCGCTTCGATGCGAGTTCGAGCGTCTTCTTGTTGCCGTTCTTGAAGAACTTGGCGCTGATCACGGGGAGCTCGTGGATCCGACGACGCGGTGGAGTCGCTGTCGAGGTGGATCCGACGAGTCGGCGATCTTGGCCTTCGGGATGGAGAGTGCATGGTGGTTGCACCCCCGCAGGTTTCGTTGCCACCGGCTCGGGCCTTGTCGTCGCGCCGCAGCAAGGATGTGCTTGGTTGCCGCGGAACGTCGCTGTTGGCAAAGCCGATGATACTTTGAATGGTGGCCCTCCACTCGTCGACCTTGTCAGCCGTTGGAGGGTAATCCAGGAGTAGTTGAGCTCGCGCCAAAGCTTCCGCTGGAGTGGTGGGCGGCAATGGCGAACGGTGCGAGGAGCGGGATGTGCTCGGACTTCTAAATATATTAGAAGGAGCAGCATCCCGTCCAGGCGACCGTGCCCCGCTCGCACCAGCCTGTTGACGCGCGATCTGCTCTTGAGCGTCTCTGGATCCACCAGCTTGATCTTGTCCCAACGAACGCATGGCGCTGCGGGCACCATGACGTTGTCGGTCTCGCGCCTCCTGAGATGGACGCGGTACGTATCCGGACGCCGAGGTTTGCGCCGCCTTGTCCTTGGACTTGGCAGCGTCGTGGGCTCCCTCGACGATGCCGGTTCCTCCGCCAGCGTCCTCCCCACCACTCGTCAGCTCCGGTGGTGGTGGGTTTGACGCGGACGGCTCTGCTGCCGCCGAAGCCTTCTTCTTCGGTGGCATGTTGATGAAGATTGATGAAAATATTGCTTGTGTGAACGCCGGATCAGGTTCACACAGCCTCGACGCCCCCTACCTGGCGCGCCAAAGATGTCGGGGAAGCTGATCGTGACCCACGGACACCTATGGGACCTGGCGGACCGAGTCCCTTTTGGTTCGGAGGGGGCGGAGATTGCACGAAGAGCAGATCGAGGCGATGCACACGAGCAGTTTACCCAGCTTCGGAGCTCTCCGGAGATATAATACTCCAACTGCTACTTGGTTGATTGTATTGCGTTCTTGCTAGGGAGCAATGGGAGCTACAAAACCTAGCTTGAGTGAGTGTAGTCTCGAATGAGTCGAATGAACCGAACGGAGTCGAACCCTTTCTCGCTGCACATGGGCCTCCTTTTATAGGCTCAAGGGTAACCACATGTAGCAACGTAGATGAGGGCAAAATGGGAAAACAGTAGTTGGTACACCGACTTGTACAAAGGTATCACGATTCTATACCTAACTCGACGGCAAGGGACAAAATCAATAAATGCCCGTCCACATCGCCGCCTAAACTGTGCAACAGGACCGTCAAGTGCACCACCGTTTGCCACGATGGTAAGCTTGTCGGCGCCGCTTATCGCTGCTCCCGGCGGCTGCACAGCCTCTTGACACGACGCTGGAATGGCCCCATGGCGACACGTTGGTGGATGAGCTGGAGCGGAGATGAAGAGAGTTGCTCGCCGCGGCAAGCACCTTGCCGCTGCTGAATCCTTTGTCGCGCTCGGGGCTTGTCGCCACCAAGCCTTCCCGCAAGCTCCTCTTGCCGGGCCTTGTCTTCTGTGTGCTTTGAGTGGCCTTCCCGGCAAGCTCCTCTTGCCGGGGCCTTGAATACTTTGTTCTTGAATGGCTCCAAAGGAACCACGGAGGATCTTGGCGGTCACTAGGCAAACCCTGCCGCGGGGTGGTGCGACTGCCCGTGCACGAGTTCGGGATACTAGGGTACCCCTACTCTAGTACACCGACAAGGAGGGTCACCCCAAACGGCGCCATTCCATTTCTATCTCAAAGTAGACCTTGTTTTACGGACGATCGCCAAAAAGCATGCATTTCCGACCCTCGTAGCTACTCCCGGCCATTCAGACCACCTTCGGCCGATTCAGCTGGAACCGGCTGGAATTTGAACTGCAGGTCCTCCATAGCTTGCCCGTTATTTTTGCCAAAAATCATTTTTAGCTTCACAGGTAGGCATTTCATCAAAGAATCGACAACAGATTGGCATGACTCAAATCCTAGCCACGGACGGCCGCCGCGACAAAATCGGCCGGTTTTTTAAAACATCGTAAAAAATTAAAAAAAACAAAAAAATCGGAGACCTCTGCGTAACATCATCAAATGTGGCCTACCAACTAGCAAAAATACTAAACTTGCAATACCGGTGTTTTCTTGAAAAAGTGTTCTAAAAAACGACCTACCATGAATGAAGATTCATGGCTTTCAAGCCAAACTAGCAATGATATGGCCGCATCTGTTGAATAGTTTTTGATAATATGCCCAAATTTGGTGCATGCCTCCGTCTTGTGATGGCAAAAAATGTTGCCAAAGGGAGGTTCCAACTTGTTTAACAAAAAAAAACTGTTTTTCATTTTTTGAACGCTAAAGACATGCATTTTTCATGAAGCGGCTACAAGGAGGGTCACCCCAAACGGCGCCATTCCATGTCTATCTCAAAGTAGACCCTGTTTTACGGACGGTCACCAAAAAGCATGCATTTCCGACCCTCGTAGCTACTCCCTGCCATTCAGACCACCTTCGGCCGATTCAGCTAGAACCGGCTGGAATTTGAACTGCAGGTCCTCCATAGCTTTCCCGTTATTTTTGCCAAAAATCATTTTTAGCTTCACAGGTAGGCATTTCATCAAAGAATCGACAACAGATTGGCATGACTCAAATCCTAGCCACGGACGGCCGCCGCGACAAAATCGGCCGGTTTTTTAAAACATCGTAAAAAATTCAAAAAAATCAAAAAAATCAGAGACCTCCGCGTAACATCATCAAATGTGGCCTACCAACTAGCAAAAATACTAAACTTGCAATGCCGGTGTTTTCTTGAAAAAGTGTTCTAAAAAACGACCTACCATGAACGAAGATTCATGGCTTTCAAGCCAAACTAGCAATGATATGGCCGCATCCGTTGAATAGTTTTGATAATATGCCCAAATTTGGCGCATGCCTCTGTCTTGTGATGGAAAATAAATGTTGCCAAAGGGAGGTTCCAACTTGTTTAACAAAAAAAACCATTTTTCATTTTTTGAATGCTAAAGACATGCGTTTTTCATGAAGCGGCTACAAGGAGGGTCACCCCAAACAGCGCCATTCCATGTCTATCTCAAAGTAGACCCTGTTTTACGGACAGTCACCAAAAAGCATGCATTTCCGACCCTCGTAGCTACTCCCGGCCATTCAGACCACATTCGACTGATTCAGCTGGAACCGGCTGGAATTTGAACTGCGGGACTCAAACCCTAGCCACGGACGACCGCCGCGACGAAATCGGCTGGTTTTTGAAAACATCATAAAAAATTCAAAAAAAAAACAAAAAAATGGGAGACCTCCGCGTAACATCGTCAAATGTGGCCTACCAACTAGCAAAAATACTAAACTGTAATACCGGTGTTTTCTTGAGCTATTCGGTATGATTTTAACCATGATTTCTACAAAGTTTACAAAAAAACCTGATTTTTTCTGCCTCCAAACCTCTAAAAACTGGTGAAAATTTCCCTCCCACCCCACCAAAATTTCCCTCCTAGCACAAAAATTTCCCTCCCACCCCACCAAAATTTCCCACCACTTCTCTCCCACTACCAGGCGGGTCCCACCACTCCCTCTCCCACTAACACGCGGGATCCCCTCCCCTCCCAAAATTTCCTCATTCCCCTCCCCTCTCCCCGACGAACCCTAGCTTCTCCTCCTCCCTGCTCCGCCCGCCCACCGATAACCACTCCTCCTCGACACGCTACCGCCACCGCTCGTCCTCTGATCCGCCTCTGTCCGATGAATCCCCACAACCCTAGCCACCCAGAACCCTAGCCACCCCTCCCTGCTCCGCCCCTCCCTCCCTCGCCCGCCCGCCGCCGCCTCCCTACTCCGGCCTCCCGACGACGAATCCCCCCTCCCCTCTCCCCTCCACGACGGCGGCTACGTCGACGAAATCTACGGCTACATCGACCGCCCCAGCTACGACTACGTCGACGACGGCGACTACATCGACGACGATGGCTACATCGACGACGGCGACTACATCATCTACATCATCGACGATCGACGACGGGAGGTACGTTGCTCTCCTCGATCCATCTCCCCTCGATGTTTAGATCTTCTAGGGTTCGGTAGATCCCCCTCATGGGTTCTTCTAGGGTTCATGGGGATGGATCGACACGGGTTAGGGTTAGGATTCATGGGGTTAGGGTTAGGGTATACGTTGCTCTCTGGTTCATGGTGTAGGATCGATGGGGATTCATGGGGATGATCTCCCTCTGTTCATGGGGTTCATGGGGTTAGGGTTCATTGGTTTCATGGGGGTCTGAGTGCATGTTCTAAATTGCCTCCCTATGCATGATTTCAATTGTTGTTAAGAGTATGTGCATGTTCTCAGGGGTTAGCCTACACAAAGCCACTTACTTGCAATTGGTGTTGGTCTATATGGGTTGATATAGCAAATCATGCATGCCTATGAGAATGTCCATAATTCTTTTTTCTGTTCCATTCTGATGAGAATGTGCTACTGCACATTGATTATGATGAGTACTCAGATTTTGTATGGGGTTGGATTCATGGGGTTAGGGTTTTGTGGGGAGGTGGTTCTTTATTCTAGATTTTGTATGCTCTATTTGATTGTGCATCCCTGTCAATGACTCTAACATGGCCTATGGCTTGATATTATTCTAGATTGTTGCTTGATGTTTTGGGTTGTCATGTGGATGCCCTGTGGCAGCTCATCCATGGCCTTGTTTGTCCTGCAGGTCATTGAGCAGCATCAGGAGGAGGAGCTCAAGCACGGCTACCACGACGCACCACCACAAAAGCAGGTTATTGTCCATCTCCATCTCCCTCTCCCTCTGCTGCCAATCCTGTTATTTGTTCTTGATTATGCTCACCACTAAATCTAAAGCTCTGTAGTTGTTGTTCCCATGCTATCTAGGGCTTGTAGGTTCCCATTCATGTTTGTTTTCTATCCTGTGAGCTCCTTCCATGCTTTGGTTTACATATTGATGATCTAGTTCCATAGCTATGTTCCTAGGTTTACTAAATTGGTTAGTGGCAGTGCTGATCTCTCATTGCCTCCTATGGGACTCTGTTGTTCATATAAAAAGCTTCCTGCTCACTTCACTACTAGAGTAGTTAATGTAGGTGTGATATATGCTCTCTGGGTTGGTCTAGTTAATTCATGGTGTTCATTATTGAATGATTAAGTCCATCTCCCATCTCTTTGAGCTTTATTCTATTGATTGTCTGGCTGTGTTAGTTTGTTACTTTGTGCTACTTTTATGTAATGACACCAATTAACTTAGTTGAGTTATGTACATTGCTACCCCCTGCTTTATGTAGTCAAGATTTTAAGGCATGCTTCGATCCTTCCTGTGTACATGCATGCTTGTTTAGTGCAATTACATGGTAGCTTAATTAATTTAACTACATCACTATATTGTTGATCCAGCAAGTTTGCTTCACATGTATTATTACTGATGCATTGCTACACCTGTGTGTGCATGCTGGTTCAAGTGCTTTCCTTTATTGATACAAGTGCATCATTCTACTTTGTCCCTATTATATCTCATTCTTGTTTATTTTATTTTGCAAGCTATTATAGAAACGTTCCAACCACCTCAAGATCATCCATGGCAAGGAGGACAAGGTCAAACATGAGGCCAACCGTTGGTATGCAACTTGCTCCTTGTGGTTGTACTGTTAGTTTCATAAAATATGCGTCTTAATATGCTAAGTGAAATGTATTGCTGCAATCTGAATAAGCTAGCTTAATTGTGCCTGTGTGCTGTTAGTCTTCCTTACCTGAATAACTAGGATTAAATGATAATAAAATATCATAAGATATGTTTGGCTGTCTGTCCTTGCATTCCAAACATTCACCTAATAGTTACGTTTCCTTTATCACGCAAAGAAGAGCCTCTCACCGAGTACGATAAGGTTAGGGCTAGAAATATCATGAGGAACAATCGGATGTTCCAGTCCCTTGGCATCGGTGCAATAGCGTCGATGCTTAGGAAAACAAATGGTGTACAAGAAGGTAGAAGTGATGAGGTTCAAGAAGGTAGTGGAGTTATCAATGATGACCCAGGGTACAATCCTAAGGAGGATGAAGTTATTGATGGAGAGGAAGTGGATGATGTTGTAGTGAACAAGACTGTTAAGGTGCAAACTCTGTCTTGCTTGGAGGGTTGGGGTTCTTTTATGCTATGTGTTTCCTTGTGCTCACATATTTCTCTTGTGATCTAATGCTTTTTTCCGTGCTGTTTATACGAAGCACTGAAGGAATCTAGGACGAAGAGGCCTGGTGTTAAGAAGACAACAAGAAGAAGAAGAAGAGCTCAAAAACATCTGCTGCAATGCCTCCAGGAAGGGTGATGGCCCCAGCTCCAGGACAAAAAAAGAGGATCCTGGAACCTGATGAACCTGCCCATGATAGAGTCACAAGGCAGAAAGCAAAGATGGTGACTGCGACAGACCAGCAGGAAAGTCTGCTACACGTGTACTTTGAGACCTCGGTGCAAATGGGTGATGAGTTGCCGCCCATGGATGAAGGAACCACTCTCAGCATGGATGGAAGTGGCATTGTTTGCCTAGATGAAGGAGGAACTATCTGCATTGATGAAGCAGGCACTGTCCACACAGACCTCAGCCCTGATGCACCTTCTATTGACAGGAATGATGTCATCAATGAAGAAGAACAGCTTGTTCTTCAATCAGGCAAGTTAACCTTTGCAATGCTATCTTTTACTAGTGCATTTTCCAAATGGAATGATCATGTATGCTTTTGTCGATTCCTGCATTTGTCGATTTCTATTCTAATTTATGAGTTCAATTTCATTTTAAGATGCAATGACTACCAAGACTAGACTTAGAAAGGGCAAAGGGCTAGAGAGAATCACCAAGTCGCTTGGTAGCAAGGTGCCTATCCAAATTGCCGAAGGGATGAACCGTCCAGAGAAGCCTCTTCAGGCAGCAAAGCTTGCTTCGGAGTGTGGACTCGTTGCAAGAAGCCATCTTCCGGTTCTTCCTCACTTCAAGCTATACAAAAAAATGCTAGTCTATTGGAGAACTACATTGGGAAAGTTGTTGTAAGCTACTTGTTTCATAGTTAATGTGCTACCTGTTTTCTGTTACACCTATGCATGATCACTAATATTGTTCCTACCTTGTTTGCTGTCTTGGTAGGCAAATTTTGAGATGAACACGGACTCGAAGACCATCAAGACCGCGTGCAAAGATATTCTGCAGAAACATTCAAAGAACAGACGCCATCAGATCAAGAAGAAGTATTTTGACACCGTAGCCGCAAACAAAGTCAGCATTAAGTCTCCGGTGTCAGATCTGACGGATGGTGAATGGCAAGCTCTGGTGGAGATGTGGTCTACCCCAAGACACAAGGTTTGTCTCTGATTTGTTTGATGCTTTATATTCTGCACATGATATGCTAGTGCTAGATCATGCTAACAGTATGCTTTTTTGTAGGAAACCTGTGTGTCGAACAAGATGAATCGAGAAAAAGTCATGTACAATCAGAGAACTGGTTCCAGGCACTACACAGCACACATTTTTGCCACTGTGAGAACTTTTCTCAAGAGACCTTACCGTTTGATCCCCATTGCATAACATTTCTGAATCTTGCTGAATAACATTTTGATTTTTGTTGAAAAACATTTCAGAAAGAAGAGCGTAAGGGTGAGGAGCTGTCTGCGATTGACTTGTTTAAGGCCACCCACAACAGCAAGAAGCACGGGTTTTCGGAGCCAGTCAAGACTGCTATAGTAAGTCACTCCATGCTTTGGCCATGCCCTGTTTGATTCACAGCCAGCTTTGATGATGTTTGATGTAGTTTGATGCTTTGATGATTTGATGCTGTTTGATTCGGAGCCAGTCAAGAACACACATTATGTTCCATGCTTTGATGATGTTTGATAGTTCGACAAAGATATCAGAACTTGCTGTAGCTATTTGTTGCATTTTTTTATGATATGATGAAATTTGATCTGAATGTTAGTTTGATGACCGGCTCACTCGGGAAGCCATCTTATATAGAACCACCTTTCTAGGATTAATGAAGCGATCATATTGCTCCAATCGCATGTCTCCAGGTCACATAAGTTACTAGTCAAATAATGCTGTCAAGTTACTAGTCATCATCTTCTTCTGTTTGAGTTTGAGTAAAATAATGTATAGATTTTGTGTGCTGGTTTGGTTACTTCAAATAATCCATTGGTGTGCTGGTTTGGTTTCTCTTGCTTGGTTTGGTTTGCAAAATGTGAAATAGATATCCCACTAATGCCTATCATTTTCCTCCATATGCTAGCTTGAGATGGAAAAATTGAAGGACGCGCCGGTACCAGAAGGTGAAGAGCCAAAGTCTGCTGTTGAAATTGTCGAAGAAGTGCTCAAGACCGAAGTCAAGCAAAGCACATTCCTCAGGAATGTTGGGCTCCAGTCATCTAGGAACAACTCCGGCAAAGCAACTGCTGAAGTGGCTGCTCATATTCGTGACCTTGAGCAGAAGCTGGAGAGGTCCAAGCTTCAAGCCGAAGTGATGCAAGAAGAATTGGCGGCAATCAAGATGAAGGCGGAAGAAGCTGAAGCTGCACGCGACAAGGAACTTGAGCTGCTGCGCAAGAAGTCTCAGGAGCAGTAAGAGAACTTAGCCCACTTGATGGCTCTCTTTGGAGCTAAGGTAGTTTGATGGCTGTGCAGTTTGTCTTTGAACCTATGATCTGATGCAGTTTGTCGTAGTTTGAAGGCTGGGAAGTTATGTCGTAGTAGGTCGTGAACTTATGCAGTTTGTTGCATTTTGCACTTTGCAAGTGAACCTGGGAGCACTTGTGAACCTGGGATCTTGTGAACCTGGGAGCACTTGTTGTTGAACCAGTGAACTTGTGATGGCTCATTTTGGAACTAGTGAACTTGTGATGGCTATGTGCAGTTCTGAAGCTGTGTAGTTATGCATTTTCAGAATTATTTGAGTTTTGTTTGGATCATAGAATATTATTTGGATTAATTGGGCTTTAAATTGAGTTGGACTGCAAAAAGGCCGAGTCCCAAACAAGAATTTGACTAAAAAGGCTTGGGCCTAAAAAAGAGTTGACTGTAAAAAAAAGTTGGTAAAAGGCTGCATCCAAGAAAATAAAAAGGCCAAGGCCCAAATTAGAACTAGACTAAAAAGGCTGTGGCCCAAAACAATAGTGGACTTTTAAAAAATCATCAGAAAAAGGCTCCATTCTGAGAAAATAAAAGGCCAAATTATTGGGCCAGGCCCATGCAGATGAGCAAAATAAAGAGAGAGAAAAAATTAAATGGGCTGAATTATTGGGCTTTGCCCATGTAGACGGCCGAAATGGACCAAGCTGATTCTATTTTACGACCTTTTCATTTGGTCGTAATTCTGCCACGTCAGCTTGCCATGGTGGATCTGACGTGGTGTTGGCGGATTGCTAGTGACCAAAATAATTGGTCGTTAAATCTACGACCTTTTTTTTTGGTCATAAACGTCTACGATCATTCCAGAAGAAAGGTCGTTAATTCCAGTTTACGACGGCCAGCTTCTGACCATCTGTTTTTGGTCACAAAAGGAAAACTATGACCATTCAGTGACCAATAGTGGTGGTCATAAGTTGACATATTTCTTGTAGTGTGCTCGTGAGATACTTATGTGATCATTTGTTTGATCATATTATGCTAAATGTGTGCTTGCATGATTATATCCATGAATGTTTGTGTATGATCGATTACTTGTTTCCTTGGTGATGAGTGCATGTTATTTAACTATTATCATTTTGAGCGCTCCACCAAGATGTATGTGACATGGAAGAGTGCCCCATGATCCTAATCGATTGTGCATTTGCATTCAACGCAAATTTTAAGTAATGCACAAATTTAGGGGAGCTCTTGCTTATCACATACTTCTCAAAGTGACAATGTATTTCATTAATATTATCATTTGTCGAAGCTTTGATCTATATGTTGTCATGAATTACCAAAAAAGGGGGAGATTGAAAGTGCAACTAATCCTCGGGTGGTTTTGGTAATTCATAACAACATATAGCTCATTGAACTAATATCCATTCAAATTACATATTTCAGAAAGTTCAACGATTGGCATGGCAAGGTTTAGAGATGTGGACCCCTCAAAATGCTAAGGACACGTATCGGCAAAAGCTCAATACTCTTCATTTATATTTTAGTGATCCAAGATCACATTGAGTCCATAAGAAAGCCAATACTATTAAAAGGGATGAGGCGTTGCTTAATGGTCTACTTGCTCAAAGTGCTTAGTGATATTGCTCTAAAGCCCTCAACCACATTCTCATTTCCAAATATGTCCAAAACTCAAAGTCAAACTCGGCCCCACCGAATTGTTCTATCCGGTGCCACCGAGTTCATTTGACCTAGCCACTGCCAGAAACCCTAACACCTGGTCACACCGATACGGATCTCGGTCTCACCGAGATGGCCTTGCAAACTCTCTATTGCCTGTTGCAATTATTTCAGTCTCACCTAAATGTGCAATCGGTCCCACCGAGTTTGTTTGACCAACTCTCTGTTTGCTCTTTGCTGAAATCGGCCACATCGAGTTCAAGCAATCGGCTTCATCGAGATGAGGTTTTGCCCTAGCCCTAGCACATCAGGTCCACCGAGTTGTTCCAGTCGGTCCCACAGAGATTCCTAAAATTCACATTTTGAACTAAATCAGTCTCACCGAGTTCTTCTATTCAGTCTGGTCGAGTTGTGTCAAATGTGTGTAATGGTTGGATTTTGTGTGAATGCTATATATACTCCTCCACCCCCTTCTCCATATGTGAGAGAGCCATCAGAACGTGCCTACACTTCCAGCCTACATTTTCTGAGAGAGAACTACCTACTCATGTGTTGAGATCAAGATATTCCAATCCAACCACAAGGATCTTGATTTCTAGTCTTCCCCAAGTTGCTTTCCACTCAAATTATCTTTCCACCATATCCAAATCTATGAGAGAGAGTTGAGTGTTTGGGAGACTATCATTTGAAGCACAAGAGCAAGCAGTTCATCATCAACACAATATCTACTACCTTTTGGAGAGTGGTTCTCCTAGATTGGTTAGGTGTCGCTTGGGAGCCTCCGACAAGATTGTGGAGTTGAACCAAGAAGTTTGTAAGGGCAAGGAGATTGCCTACTTCGTGAAGATCTACCCGAGTGAGGCAAGTCCGCCGTGGGCGATGGCCATGGTGGGATAGACAAGGTTGCTTCTTTGTGAACCCTTCGTGGGTGGAGCCCTCCATGGACTCGCTCAACCGTTACCATTCATGGGTTGAAGTGTCCATCAACGTGGTTGTATGATAGCACCACCTATCGAATCACACCAAAAATCTTCGTGTCATCATTGCACTACTAGAAAAACGGCTATAGCTAATATGGACATTAATGGCACACCATGTATGTGGTGCGCCACTGCTATATAGCAGTGGCACACCAGATATAGGTATGCCATTATTGGCCACATTAGTAATGGCGCACCTGGTGTGTGGTGCGCCATTACTAGTTTTGAAAAAAATAAAAAAAAAATTGTTAGCAGTGGCGCACCAGGGGATAGTACGCCATTATTAAGTTGACATAGTAATGGCGCACCTTCACAAAGTGCGCCATTACTATGTGTATGAATGGGTCAAACCTTGGTCAAACTTAGTAATGGCGCACCTATACATAGTGCGCCATTTCTAACTTTGACCAAGGTTTGACCAAGTCATACACATAGTAATGGCGCACTTTGTGAAGGTGCGCCATTACTAAATGCACCCCCCTGTGGACCGCCTTTTCAGTTTTAGAAAAAATAAATGAAAATGATGGAAATGTCAAAAAAATAAAAGAAAATAATTTTCCCATGTGATATGTGGTCTAATTGTTGGGAAAATTTATAAATATTGATTTTGACTTTATTTGCAAAATCTCTCTGGAATTTAGTAAAATGGGCATAACTTTTGCATACGAACTCAGATTAAAAAGTTTTTTATATGAAAAATCATCTACTCAAAAAGTTACATCCGAATTCAACCGGGGGAACCCTGTTGAAGATTTTTAGAATCCCCAAAAACCTAACAGAATAAGAGATACGAGGCTTTTAAGATCTAGAGGGGGGGAATGGAAAAGAAAATCAAACTTAGTAATGGCGCACCATTTGCTAGGTACGCCACTAGTAACAGAAAAAAATTGGTTTCGAATTTTTTTTGGAAAAAATGTTGAAAATATGATACGTAATATGACCGGGAAGTTTGCAATATTTTTTCAACATTTCATCACACTCATGAACATGAACAAAGTCCTAGACATCAACAAGGTTTAATAGGATTGATATGATAGATATATCAACAAGTGCATGTTAAGTGAGCTGGTGCTGGGGTTGGATAGAACTGCGAAGTTAAGCGTGCTCTGGCTGGAGTAGTGTGAGGATGGGTGACCTTCCGGGAAGTTTGACCACAGAGTGCGATCTGACTTGAGATTAAGCATATTGACCCGAGATTAAGAAAAAAAACAAAAAAATTGAAAAAAAAATTGAAAAGGAATTTGAAAAAAATTATTAGTAATAGCGCACCAGATATGTGGTGCGCCATTACTAAGTCAGATAGTAATGACGCACTATTGGACATAGTAATGGCGCACTATGTGGTGCGCCACTATTATCTGGTATACTAATGGCGCACTATGTGGTGCGCCACTATTATATGGTATACTAATGGCGCACCAGAGGCGCCATTAGTATTTGCTACTAGTGGCGTGGTAATAGTGGCGCACCTATAGTGCGCCACTAACAGGCCTTTTTCTAGTAGTGTTGCGTTTGCACTCTCCAAAACCTTGCCTTTACCTTCATATGTAATGTTTTACTTTCTGTTGCTACACTCTTAGAATTGCATGTGTAGGTTGATTACTTGACTTGTGCTAATTGCTAAAATCTGCCCACAACTAAAATTGGGATGAAGTTAGATTTTTATTTTGTCAAGTAATCTAATCAACCCCCTCTAGACCTACTTTCTATCCTACAAGTGGACAATTCATACTTAAACATCACATAGCCCTATTGAACATTAAACTTTTGCATAACTGATATAGTTAAACACGACACAGTTAAAACACCGCATGGCATAAGCTACTACAATAATGGGTAGGGGTTGGCTAGCTAGAAAAAGTAAGATTTTCTAATGGGATATTGCCTCACTTATCATGGACGAGATCCTTCCAATTGGAAGAGCACAGACCCATCGTGCGCTCCCTGATGTCGTAGATGGGTTGTTTCACCTTCGAAGACCCTTTGTGGGTGCCCTCCTCGTGGTCGTGGTCGATGAGATCTGGCTTAGCAATTGAGGATCCCAAGCCGCCTCCATAGAACGTGTCCTTTAGAAATGATAAAATTGGCTCGATGGTGTACAAGGATCGCAAATCCTTGACCGCGTGGCGCAGGAGATCAGCGGCAGGGCCTTCGAAGAGATCGACGATGGTCGAACCAGAGGGGTTGGGGATGGACCACTTAACCAATGAAATGGCCCGCGTGAAGCCGCCGCTGTCGACGAGCTTGATGTCGTTGCCAGCTTTCCTGAGATACAATAATACGCGAGCCCGCTGATGTGAAGCCTTTGGCATGGCAACGTAGTCAACGTCCTCGCCGGCTTCTGCGGCGAGGTGTTGTTGTGGGATCGACAGACCGGGACGAGCGGTGGCCACCTAGCCATTGTCAGTCAGAGAGGCCATGATAAACCTCTTTTTGGCCGTACGCATCGGGCTCCCTGGGATACATGGTCGGGCTTAGGCTGCGACTCTCTGGATTACGGGCAATGGATCTGGCGGGGAGGGACATTGCAGGCCTCATCTAAAAACTAAGGGGGCGATGGTATGGGAATCTCTGGTTAACCTGAACTATATTATCAAAGCTAGGAGGCAGCGGCAGACCGACAGGGGTTGGTGGCAGTGACGACGGTAAGCTAGGGTTCAAGCGGGGGGTGGGGTGGATTGTGGAGGGGTGGTGGTGTTTGAGGATACGCCATGGCTACTAATTTTTTTTATTAGTGGTGGGTGTAGATGGTGGTGGACGAGGGAGGGCGACGGTTCAAATGCCTCGGTTTCTGGAGTTTTACTATAAGGTCACCGGTGGAGAAGTGAGGGCAGCATTTGAAATACCACGGCTACTAAAATTTGGGTAAAGGAATCAAAGAGGGGCGGAAGTAGACAGGATCGCATACCATGCAGAAAAACAAGATCGCACATGGTCCAAAAACAATATGCGTGTATGATAATAAGGAAAAGAGGCGGAGCCGCCAATTTTTGTATCAGTCAAGGAGGGTAGTTTGTTTTTCGATTTCTAGCTAGCTGGTCTATCGCACATGGTTTGTCCTATTTTCAGATGCAGACATGGAATTCATCCTAAATAAACTACCCACCTTGAGCTTGCGTGATCATGGTGATTTTAAAACGCACTAGCATCGCACATGGTTAAGCCAATACGTCCACCCTTGATCGCGCTTGCGCAGTCATGGTGGTTTTACAGCGCTCTAGCATCGCACACGGTTAAGCCAGTACCTCCACCCTTGCTCGCGCTTGCACAATCATGGTGATTTTACAATGCACTAGCATCGAACACGGTTAAGCCAGTGCACACGTGTCCGTTGCGCGTCATCTGAGTCTTCATATATAGCACCATTTGGCAGCGAAAAAAACGTCGAGAGGGTCAGAAGAAAACCACACAGCATGTGGCCCAAATATATATGAATGAAAAAGGTGGTGTGTGACGTTCAAATTCCCAGTGCACAACTTTGACCGCAAGGGCTCACAAGTTGGCGCGTCGTCGAAGATCGGTGATAGGGGCCAGAAGTCAACAACCACCTGGAAGTGGCCAAATATATGTAGGAATAAAGGGTGTGATGTTTAAATACACAATGCACAACTTTGGTGGCACCTGCCTCACAAACCGGAAAGCCCCTGGATATATCTATAACGACACTATAATAAGCTCATAACTAGCTAGGGTGCTTGCCCCACCCCACTTCGTGTTGGCGGGACGCATGAACATACTGATACTTTGCTATGCATGTCACCATGGCCTACCATAAGATGGACCAGTGAATCTATCGCTTGGTCAAAACAACCACTGTTGTTGTCGATAAAAAATAAATAGAATAGACCGCTTGGGCCAATAGATTAGACCATCATCAAATATCCACGAGAGGGGCCAAAAAACTAGCACCGCCTGCATGCGGCCCAAAATGATGTACGTTGGGATGGTTGATGTGTTAAATAATATACAATTTAGATGTGGCGCCTGCCTCCCGATGCAAACAACCCCCATGAAAGCGAGGTAATTAAGGACGAATACGTAGGGTACTATGTCGGTCCAACCCAACAATTCGAGCGTGTGGGAGAGAATCCTGAGAACGCATGAGCTCGAACTTTGCTTGAACATGTCACCATGACCCACCCTAACATAAACTAGGAGGAATCAATTCATGGCCAAACCCCCCTCGTTATCGGTGAAAGGGATGATATATATAGACCCTGGGGAGCCCACAGATATGCGTGTCGTCTAAAACCGCACAAGGGAGACATGGTCGATCAGAAGGCCCCCTATACCATGCATGCGGCCCAAAAATATGTATGGGTCATATGTGATCTGTTCAAATCCCCAATGCACAACTTTGATGGGGCATGAACTACATTACAAACTGAACACCGTACACCAAGCCAGGTTCAAGACGTATGATGCCACTTCCCCAACTTCGAGGCGGGGTAGAGGGAGGGTATCGTCCAACGCATGTGCTCAAACTTGATTTGGTCTAACATGGCACATAGAGCAAGAGGAAACTGTCATGGTCAAACCCTTCTCATACGTTGGGTCAAAGAGTTAGATGAGGAACCCGTCAAACCATTCTTGTATGTTGGGTCAAAGGGTTAGATGAGGAACCCTTCATGGTTAAACCATTCTCATACGTTGGGTCAAAGGGATAGACTGTGTGGGACCATAGATCTCGATCATTCTCTGATTTTTTAGAATAATAAATAACGAAAAAACATAATTCTACAAATTACCAAAACATGGATCCCAAGGTTTATATAATCGACATGACAGGTCACTACATACACATATTTAGATGTTAAATGTCTGTAATGACCATATCATGGCGCTTAAATGAAGCAGGATAGATTGTGTGGGCCCATAGATCTTGATCATTCTATGATTTTTGAGAACAAGAAATAACAAAAAAACATCATTCTACCAATTACCAAAACACGGATCCCAAGGTTTATATAATCGATATGACAGGTCACTACATGTCGCCATGACCTACCATAAGACGGACCAGTGAATCTATCGCTTCGTTAAACGACCACTATTGTTGTCGATAAAAAATGGATAGAATACACCGATTGGGCCAATAGATTAGACCATCTTAAAAAATCGCATGGGAGGGGCCACAAAACCAACACCAGCTACGGCCCAAAATGATGTACGTTGGAAGGGTTGATGTGTTTTAAATATCAAATAATGTACAATATAGATGTGTTGCTTGCCTCTCGATACAGACAACCCCCATGAAAGCCAGGTAATTAAGGACGACATACGTAGGGTACGGTGTTGGTCCAACCCACCAATCCAAGCGTGTGGGAGGGAATCCTGAGAATGCATGAGCTCGAACTTTCGAACATGTCACCGTGACCCGCCCTAACATGAACTAGGAGGAATCCATTCATGGCCAAATGATGCAGAGCATCCCACGATCATCCCCATGGACACATCTACACCTCCAACGACACCATTTGGACCAATGACAAGAGCTAGAGCGAAGGCTATCGAAGATAAGGTGAACTCACTACTTTCCGAACTACCACTTTCTATAAATGAGACATGGCTGCTACCTCAAGCGGAAACACTATGTGTGATCAGGTATTCGGAGGAAAGCCACGGAACATCTACATACAACGGACAAGAGGGCGAGGACACCAAGCGCGAATGACAAGAAGAAGAGTTGCCACGGAAGCTACAAGCACCGGACGACCGGCCCAGCCCGGACGTTTGACCCCTAGAGGTCACACCAGCCCAAGGAACATAGGCCAGCAAACGCTACAGCGGCCGGACGTCCGACCAGGACCGGACGTACGACGTATCCCAGGCTCCGGACGACCGAACCCCTCCGGATGACCGATGCTACGCCAACAGAACGAAATCTACGGAAATCCGAGGATCTCCGGACGACCGACACATCCTTCATAGAGCCTAATTTATGGAAGTCCGAAGATCTTTGGACGTCCGGACCTCCGCGAGCCTCCGGATGACCGACGCCTTACAAACGTCCGACCCCTGGCTGTGTCCAGTTATGGGCTGAGGCCCATGTACCCCTCCATTTCGCCCCCATTTGCACTAAGACTATAAATAGACCTCCTCCTCCTAGTTAGGGTTAGCATTGGTTTAGCTCATATGTGAGATAGAGCTTTGCTCATCCATTATGGATGTACTCCACAAGAGAGACCGCGACCCATCTACGGAGAAGATCCCCTTGGATTCAAGACCCCCTCTTGGGTGGCCCCATCAAGACCTCCTCTAGGAAAAGAACCGGTTACCTTTGTATTGTCCTTTGTTGATCGTGGATCTTGTATCTCCTGTCGTGTTTCGAGGATCTAGCACATGTGTAATCAAATCTTGTTGGTTTGAGTGATTCTCTCTTGTTTCCCCTCGTGTTCTTCGTGTTCATCATTGGGACCGCTCCTTTCATGAAAGATCGGCCGTATAGGGTTCCACCCTACATCATCTTGGTATCAGAGCCACGTTTATCACGATTTCGGAGCCCCCTGTTGTGTTTTCTAGCTTGATTTTGTTGTGTCCTTCCCTAATTTGAAAATTCCCCACAAAATAGCCCCAATTTTTTTGTGATTTGTTGGCGTGATGAAATTTTGTTGGATTTGATCCATGGATTTGCTTTGCCACGGGTGGATCTATCTTTTCCCCATCTTCTCCACCTTTTCCATCCACAAAATCGCTCGGATTTGACGGTTTTGACCTCTCCACGACGAACCCTGGTAGTTCATCCCGTGCATGATTTCACACAGGCACCGGACGTCCGACAGCTTTCGAACGTCCGACGACTGGACGACCGTAATCCCCCGGACGTCCGTACTTCTCTAACGAAACTGAATTTTCTCCCCCGAAAATTTTCAACCACTGCCCCACTTCCGCATACGCATCCGCATAACACCACCATAGCCTTCCCGCTACCAACTCCGAAAATTTGGTCAGGCTTTTGCTTTGAGATTTTGAGTTGCGGTTCCCGTGTCCTATTGTGTTTCGGCTATCTAGGTACGGTTCGACAGCACCGCCATGCATTTTCGCAACGGACTCATCATCAACGGTAACCTCATCTTGGTATCATGATGTCATCATACAGTCTTGCCATTGCATTGATAACCCCATAGCCCATTTTGCGTAGCTTACCCATCGAGACTTGCCTTTGAGTATTGCCGGCAACATGACTTGTGCACATTAGAGATCATACTTCCCATAGCATACATACCATATCATCGTGGTGCATATCTTGGTATCATCTCTTGTGTCACAAAGTTGTCATCACATACACTCAATTGCTATCTTGGTTCGTGAAACATTGCATGAGAAAAGAGCTCACACAAAGAGCCAAGCAAGCTTTTAAGAAAAAGGGAAAGATAAGCAAAGATCTTATAAGCAAGAACCATAGCATCATACAACATTAAGATTGTCATACTCGATCATCTTTGATCATATCATCGGAATACCATACATATAGCATACTTGGGATAGAAGTCGTTGCATTTTTGCTTAGTAGGTTGTGCACAAGTTTCGTATCCGCCTATTATGCAATCGTGCTAGCGTCTCTCTAGTGTTGTGCAACACGAGCATTTTCGGGGATTCCACATTTTGGCTCATTCCTTGGTTGCACGACCCCACTTATCTATTTGCCTGTATGTTTCCGTGTACCATACCTTGCTATTTGTCTACTTGTTGCATTTGCAAATTTGTGAATCTTTTCCAATATTATTGAGTCTCATTAACAATTGCATCAAATTTTGTGCCACCATCCTAACCAAGCTCCACCATAAGCCTTTACTTGTGTAGGTGTGAGAAACCGACAAGAATTGGTACCAATTGTGCTATTTCCTTGTTACACATTGGAGTGATCATTGATCCATCTTCAACATCGGTCAAGGTACATTTGGCATAAGTTCTTCTCTTTCTCCAACTCACATATTTTGTTTGGAATGATGGATAGGCCAAGTACTTCTACCAACCCACACTTCCTTGAGCAAGAAGACGACCCGAACAACTACGTCACCAATCTACACCTATTTGGTACACAACGAGCTTTGCATGAAGAGCAACAAGCAATGAGCGACCGCATCGACAACCTCGCCACCGACTTGCGACTCTCTGAGCAACGTACAAGAGACTACTTCGACAACAAGCTCGACGAACACAAGCACGAGAATGATGCAAGGATGGACGAGATTCGCACATTGTTGGTCAACCGCTCTTCTACCACTTCGTCCTACTCAATAAGGAGCCGCTCAAGTTGACACTCTGACAACACTATCTCTGGCTCAAGTACCCCGACATCGAATACGCTTCGTCGTGCCGCGCATCAAGATCGTCACGCCAACCACAATCCTCTACAAGATACCGACTCTCAAGAGCAAGCTCGCGCGCAAGAACATCGTCATCGTCAAAACCAAGCTACATTAGCGCAAGCACAAGAGCGGCAACACCAACGACAACATGAAGAAGAGGAACAAGCGCGACAACACCAAGATGCACAAGATGCCGAGGCACAACACCAAGAACAACAACTACGTGAAGCTCAAGCACTTGAGGCACAACGTGCCCTTCGTGATTCAAGTCGAGTCGTAGCCAACCCAGGCCAACAAGCTCGTGAGCATCAAGAAGCGCTTCGTGATGAAGTTCAAGAAAGGATTTATTAATCACGTGTGCATCATCAAGCTCGTCGTCAAGATCGACAAGCGCCTCCTCAAGCTAGACAAGAACATCAAGTTTATCGAGAGCATGAAGACAATGGAAATCCTCCAAGACAAGAGCAACATGAGGTCGACAACCCTCCTCACCAAGAGCACCATCAGTTTGTCAATCCTCAATGACATGGGCATCATCATCCCCGACCCCAACACAATGAAGAGCAACGATACGGCAAGCTAAAGTTCACCATGCCCAAGTTTTTCGGAAGCAATGATCCCGAAGAGTACATATCATGGGCATTGAAGGTTGACAACATCTTCTGCTTGCACAACTATGAAGACGAGAAGAAGATCGCGATGGCATCCCTTGAGTTCCAAGACTACGTCCTCATTTGGTGGGAACAAGTCATTGAGCGTCGAGAAGCAAGAGGTGAACCACCCATCACAACTTGGGCGCAAATGAAGGATGTCATGAGAGCACGTTTCGTGCCAACCTACTACAACCGCGACCTCTTCAAGAAACTCCAACTCCTCAAGCAAGGAACCAAGAGCGTTGAAGAGTACTATAAGGAAATGGAGATCGCCATGATACGAGCCAATGTCACGGAAGATGATGAACAAACTATGGCACATTTCTTGAATGGACACAATCATCCTATCAAGAAGACCGCCGACTTCCAGCCATACTCGAACCTCATCGAGCTAGTGCATCAAGCTACCAAGGTGGAACATCAAGTGCAAGATGAATTCAAATATGCCAAGTTCTCATCCAAGTCCAATGGCTTCTCCAACTCTCAAATGTCAACGACTCCAACGCTTCTACCTCAACCAAGCCATCTACAAGCAACGGCGACAAGTCAAGTTACAAGAAAACTTCGACAACCCCAAGTCATCCTACTACTACAAGCAACTTCAAGCTGAGAGCTTCATCATCATCTACCCCAACCGATGAGACCATCAAGACAAGTTCCTTCAACTGCTTCACATGCGGCGGCCGAGGCCACAAGTCCTTCGAGTGTACAAACAAGCGCACCATGATCCTCAACGACGACGGAACCTATGACTCCATGAGTGAAGGAGAAATGGAAGCCCTTGACCAAGTGGCCATGCACCGGCAAGTGAATGAATACAAAGATGATCAAGTCTTTTGTGACGAAGATTCGAGCCCCACTCTTGTTGTCCACAAGGTCTTGACTCTTCAACATCAACAAGAAGACGACCAAAGATGCCATATCTTCCACACCAAGGCCGGCGTCAATGGAAGGTCCGTCAAGGTCATCATCGATGGAGGGAGTTGCCATAACTTAGCGAGTGAACAACTATGCTCCAAGCTCAATTTGATCAAGATGAAGCACCCGCGCCCTTACAAAGTTCAATTTCTAAGCGACAACGGCACCATCCAAGTCGAGCATAGGGTACAAGTTTCTTTCAAGTTCCGAGCATACGAAGACACTTTGGAGTGTGATGTCCATCCGATGACTGTTTGCCACCTCCTTCTTGTACGGCCATGGCAATTTGACCGAGGTGTCATCCACAATGGGCGTACAAACCACTGTAGCTTCAAGATGAAAGGAAGGGAGTATGTGCTATGACCTATGTCTCCAAGCCAAGTGATCACCGAGGAACGTAAATAATATATTTGCTTCCAATAATTTCGATGAACGTAAAAAAGTTAAGGTTGTGGTTGGTTCTTTCACTGGTTATGCTGTAGTTTGGTGGAGTGAATATAGTCGGTTACACCCTAATGATATACCTACTACTTGGGATGATTTGAAACTTGCCATGCGACATACATTCGTTCCCGCTTATTATACTCGTGACATGATTAAAATGTTGCAACATTTAAAACAAGGTAGTGACGCCGTAACGAAATATTATGATACTTTACAAACTACCTTGCTGCATTCCTCTTTAGAATAAAGTGAAGATGATTTTATGGATAGATTTTGGGGAGGATTAAATCGTGACATTCAGGACATACTAATTCATGAAGAGTGTTATCCTATGGACCATTTGTTTCATCTTGCTTGCAAAGCTGAACAGGAAATAAAACGACGTGTTGCCCACAAGGAGAACAAGTGTGAGATGCACATTCCAAGAGTTGATATGGTTGTCCCTTCAACTACTAGGCATACTATGACAACCACATCCGTTGTTGTGAGGACTACATCACCTCCACCATGTGACACATCATCATCGAGAGTGCCTACATCATCTGAGTTGATCATAAGAGGTAATTACAAAGGTACTAATCTTCCACCTCCACATGAGTATGATGAATGTCTTGTCAATTTAAATGCACCATGCGGTGAACTACCCACTACTTTGATCACACCAGCTAATTTAGAGGACTATGTTGATAATTTGACTTTGCCATGTGATCAAACAATTTTGAGTGAACACATTGAATTAACTATCAATGCAAAAGAATCAAGTGAATCAGGGAATAAATCAGATTTGGATCAAATACGTTTGAAAATAATTGTGCCAATGTTTAATCATTTTGATATGACCTCTAATCTTGGTGATGGTTCATCAATGTTGGGATGGTTTAATGATAAGCATTGTCAATCTTTTGATATGAATAAGAGCTTCACTTATATGTGCAAACTGAGTTGCAATATTTATATGCATTTGACTTATTGTGATAATATATTGGCTTTATATTTCATGACTTTTGAAAAGTGCTCTTGTATAACTGTGTCACATGTGCTCCAACTGAGATCAGTAAAAATGGATGACATATACATATGCAACGTGTACACCTTGTCTCTTTTGTTAGCCAGATTTCAGATTAAGCAACGCCAAGGACGGCTTTGTTTTCAAGAAGGGGAGGATGATGAGGACATGGCTACCACAGTTACACCCATATCCCCTGCTGTTTTACCTCTTAGAATAGTTGCCAGAGCTCAGATATGCCAATTAAATTATCAGGTACTTTCATTTCTTGGTAATGTTTCTAGTGTTCATGAGAATATGATGCTGCCTAACTTAGATACATTTGTGTTGCTTGCAATTGAAGGGCCTAGCACAGACAAGAAGGTTGAACATTGGAGCATGATTAAGCACGGAGATGAAGGTGCGTGCGAAGAGAACAAGAACGGATGTTCAAGTGGAGATTTCCGGACTTCGAAGCCACCATGATGACATACAAGAAAATGGATGAAATATACAAGGTGGACTTTCATAAATTTCGTCCATAACCTATTATTGGTGTTGCGCCACCTTATTTTGGGCCAGGCCCATGTAATCCATTTTTAGAGTCCGTATTGTACGGGAAACGAATTAGGAGGTGTTTTAGTCCCACCTTGCCAAGGGTGGACAAAATCTCCTCTCTTTTCCCTATAAATATAGCCCTTAAGGCATCGTTTAGACTTTGGTTTTATTTAGTTAAAAGTTAGCCATCGCTGCAACTTCGTGTACTTTGTTTGTGTCCAACGACCAAATCAAGACCGCTTATGAAACCCCACTTTCATCAATACTTCATCCATATTCGCAATATTCAGATTGATTAATCATATTCTTGCTTGTTCTTCGATTGCTTGCAGGAATCGACCTTTGTGGTCAAGTTGATCATGCTCCGGCGTGGTCAATAACCTTTCGGAGTTGGTTTAGCGATTGCTAAGGCCAACGTCGTGCACGTTTGTAATCGGATCGTCAAAGTCGTCTCCACTAAATCTATAGTTATAATCTCATCGAAAGATCGGGAACCTCGCCTCTATCAAGTGGTATCAGTTTTCAGGTTGCTCGGTGAGATTTCCAGTTTATCATAGTCTAGATTGCATCTTTTCTTCATACCTAGAGTCCAAGAAAAAATCACAAAAAAACAGATTAGTTCATCCGTGTCCCAGACAGTCTGAGCCTTTCGCTATTATCACTTAGTTTTTGCATTGTTGAATTTTCGATTGCATCGTGTGTCGCGTTGCTTATTTTTAGTGTCTAGACTTTTAGAGTTTCGGGTTCTAGTCATGTTTTGTTCACGCTGTATCCACAACCACCATCATCTACTTCCACTTATTTTGTTCACCGCCGTCACCACCATCCAACCACTTTCGTCATTTGTTGTCATCATCTTCTCGGTTTATCTTGTTCTTGATTCATCTCACAGAGAGAGAAAGAAATCTGGAAAAAAGGAGAGGATACGGGATAGAGTTTGTTCGGAAACTACATCGTTTGATCGATCCTAGAGGAAACAGAAGAAGCACCGATCATTGGAGTTGATCGAAGGAAGGAAGTAGGTCACGTGCTTCTGCTGGTCCCTCGCCTGTATGCCCTGTACATATCCTAGTTGGTTTTTTTAAGAGAGAAAAACGTTTGCAGAGAGAAAGATATAGAAGGACAGAAAGGATTGTACGCAATAGAAAAGGCAAGCGCTAATCTGCTATAAATCCCTCATTTTTCGTGGTATAAAAAAAGAGATCAGGATGAATCCTCCTTGTTTGGTAATTTCGGATCAGCAGAATAATAGGGTAAGTTTTGGTGCGGCCTAAAACACGGAGGGAGTAGTTGGCAAGCTCACGGTTGGAAAGAAAGAAAAGGTCCACGTTTGGAAAGATACGAGTCCTTCAATTGGCAGGATCTTTTGGGCATCTAAAAACCGCCTATCTTCGGAAGGTTTGGATCGGTAAAAAAAAGAGAGATATTATAGCAGATCGGTTGACTTTTTGGGACGTTGCCAACAAGAAAAAAAAGAATTCAATAGTTGCCACGTTTGGATTTGGAAGTAAAAAAAACTGACCGATGATTTGTTAGCAGTGATCCGAATAAGTCAAGAAAGATTAAAAGAGGAAAGCGATTTGTTGTTTATTTGGAAAGGAGGAAAGAAATCTGGATGTAAATCAAGGAGAGGTGGTTGTTTCCACGTTTGGAAGAAGAAAAAAAGGGCAGGTTTTGTGCTGATCAAAATTAAAAAAAAGGGTGAGTTCTTTGGAAAGACCGGATTAGTGGTTTTGAGAATCAAATCCGTGGAGATTTCTTGAAAAAAAATTGAGGCGCAGAATTTGGGAGTAGTACTCCACGCCAACCCCTTGGAACCATTAAAAAAAGAGGGCCAGTTTTTTTGGGGGAAGAGAGCAGATTCGTTTGGGAGACGTGGAGCTAAAAATACTGTTTTGTTTGAAGTCCTAGGCATTCACGTTTAAGGAACGTGAGGAGGAAAAAAAGGCAGGATTTGGTTCGGTTTCCAAAGAGCATCATTGTTGTTGAGCTTTTATTGTTTGTTGATTGCGGATACTAGTGGGCACATTTGCACTTTGGAGAAAGAAAAAAATTAGCGGTGCTTTGTTGTTCTATACACCAGGACGCGATACAGTTACTTTAGAGTGGAAAAAAAGTGGAAGGAGGCTTGTACCAAAGTGTGGTGTTGGCAACATTTTGTGAATTCGTCTGTGTCTTAGGCTCGCTCTCTAGCACGTTCTAGCCTAGGGCCAACACACGACCACTTTGACCGAATTTTCAGCTTGCATTAATTAACGTGGTTGTAGCATTTTTTACCACATATATCAAGCCAACCCAGCTCCACATTTTTCTACACCGTGTATACATACGTTCACCTGGAAATCTCTTTACCCAACTCTTGGAGTTATTTGACACCGCTCTTTACAGGTAACCACCTGCTGCGTGGTAAGAACTTGTAAGACTTTGATTTGCTATACTGTGAGCGTTTTACCATCACTTTCCAGTAGTTCAGAGGAACATTATGTTTGGATTTTGTTTCTTGTTTCTACTAATCATGACAAGATCTTGAGTCAATTCATGGGGTTTGTCGATCGTGGGAGACGTGCCATCACCTATGCAAATACCACAACCGTCACGAGAGGTGCCCAAACATCCAAATGCACATGATCAGGTTAATGTTTCTATACCACCATTTTAATGGCCATGTTAGAACTGCTTTATATATTGAATGGGAGTTTGACATAAATAATATATTTTGCTTCCAAAAATTTTGATGAACGTAAAAAAGTTAAGGTTGCGGTTGGTTCTTTCACTGGTTATGCTGTAGTTTGGTGGAGTGAATATTGTCGGTTACACCCTAATGATATACCTACTACTTGGGATGATTTGGAACTTGCCATGCGTCATACATTCGTTCCCGCTTATTATACTCGTGACATGATTAAAAAGTTGCAACATTTCAAACAAGGTAGTGACACCGTAACAAAATATTATGATACTTTACAAACTACCTTGCTGCATTCCTCTTTAGAAGAAAGTGAATAAGATTTTATGGATAGATTTTGGGGAGGATTAAATCGTGACATTTAGGAGATACTAATTCATGAAGAGAGTTATCCTATGGACCATTTGTTTCATCTTGCTTGCAAAGCTGAACAGGAAATATAACGACGTGTTGCCCACAAGGAGAACAAGTGCGAGATGCACATTCCAAGAGTTGATATGGTTGTCCCTTCAACTACTAGGCATACTATGACAACCACATCCGTTGTTGTAAGGACTACATCTGTTGGGATCTACGGTAGGGTGCGTCGACTGCAAATTAAAAATTCCTACGCGCAGAACATCCAGGAACATGCTACGGGAGATGGATCACAGTTCGTTACCACTAGACGCGCAGTGCCGTACAGCGAAAAGAAGAGTTGGGGCAGCGCGTCCGGTGGATCGTCTCCTCCTCGTCCGATCTCCTCGGCGGCCGGTCGTCCGATCCCACGTACGAGTTCGCCGGAGTGGCGCAAGTGCACCGCCTCTAACGGTATCCGCGCGTGCGGGAGGAACGTCGTGCGGCGGACTGCTAGGTCCGATCACACAGTCGGCGGCGAGTGGAGGTGGCTATTCGCAACACATGCAAACCCTAGCCGCAACGCTGAAGCGATCAAACTCCTGAGTGTGCCGCACCTCCACTTTATATAGGCGTCCGCCGCGGGCTCAACACTTGGGCCTCGCACGGACCCTAAAGACCAAAGTCTACTCGGTCACGTTCCTAGTCCAGTTCGGATCACATCCGACCAGTGTCCTATGAACCGACCTCGTAGGTTCCTTCCCTTAAGCGCGCGACCCCTTAGGTTCAAGTCGGCTTGGTCACAGTTCGGATCACCTCCGACATGCACGGTTGGTAGCGGCCTCTAGCAAGGCGTGCCGACCACCAAGCAGACTATGAAGCTGGTTAGGCGAACCTGTACAACGTGTCACACTTCTGTTCCCTTTGCCGCATGATATATGTTGTCGGGCTCAAGGCGAGACTGTCATCCTTGTGCTAGCCCGACCTCTTTCTCGTTCGGTGATACTGACCACAATCCGGATTATCTCATAATCCTTGTCGCATGGCCATGCTGTTCTGGTCGAGATCACGAGGGGGCAGAGTATATCTCTCGATCGGAGGGGCAATCCCATCTTGCTCGACCATGTCTCGCAGCATGGGATCGGACAAACCGAAACCTACCTTTGTAACTACCCACCACGGAGTAGCGTTTGGTCGGCCCAAAGGAAGTCTCATCACCATCTCGAGTACATGCGTCACTCAGGTCTTAGGACATAGAACGTATGTTGTACTAGAGACTCACAGATGACATATCGCTGCGTCTCATAGTTGGGTCTGTCCGACTCGGACCTTATCTCGACTTCGGATCCGACTATGTCGAATCCGACCAGACCTTTCCAAGTCCATATTATCCGGTTAGCATCCAATGCTCCATGGCTAGTGAGACCGAGCCATCGACCGTGTCATATGCTAGTCTAGTCGGCTGCGGCGTCCACACAGCCCTTTCGACTAGGGACCTTTTAGGACAGTCATCATACAATGCATAGTCCCACAAACAAGTCACGTGCTTGCTGATACACATCATTGATAATGTCCAAGGACTATCTTTATTCATAAACACATAGGAAATATCATCATACATGATTGCCTCTAGGGCATATCTCCAACAGTCTCCCACTTGCACTAGAGTCAATCAAATAGACATCGAATGCCCATAGCTCTAACGTGCCCCTCATGCTTGGGTTGTGGAAGCGGCTTAGTCAGCGGATCTGCAACATTTGCATCCGTGTGAATCTTGCATAACTCTACATCACCATTCTTACGATCTTTCGTATCGGTGATATTTCCGGTCTATGTGTCCGACCTTGTGGTGATTCCTCGGCTCCTTGGCTTGTGCGATGGCACCGAATTATCACAATAAAGGTCCAACGGTTTCACCGAGGCTGGGAAAATACCAAGATCATCCGAAAATGCGGATCCAAACACCTTCCTTTGCAGCTTCACAAGCCGCAATGTATTAAACTTCGTGGTAGAATCGCCACCGTATCCTGCTTGGAACTCATCCATTGCTTTGCTCCTCCGTTCAGGGGCGTACGAATCCGGACTGTGATCGACAATCATCTCTGTCGGTTTGGAAACTAGCATCGGCGTAACCCCTTATGACGAGCTCTTCCTCACCTCCATAAACTAGGAACATCTCTTTAGTCCTTTTCGGTACTTCAAAATAGTCTTTACCGCTGCCCGGTGACTCTCACAGGTTGGCCTGGTATCTACTTGTTAGGCTTATTGCAAAAGCAACATCAGACCTTGTACATATCATGGCATACATGATGGATCCGATTGCTGAGGCATATGGAATCCTACTCATCCTGCTTCGCTCATCAGATGTCGAAGGACTCTGAGTCTCGCTTAGCCTTATACCATGTGAGAGCGGCAAGAACCCTTTCTTCGCCTCACTCATGTTGAACCGCTTCAACACTTTATCTATGTACGTGCTCTGGCTTAAGCCGAGCATCCTCCTCGATCTATCTCTATAGATCTTAATGCCTAAAATATAGACTGCCTCACCAAGGTCCTTCATCGAAAACTTGCCATTCAATGATCCCTTGACCGAGTTTAAATCGAAACATCGTTCCCGATCAGTAGTATGTCGTCCACATACAAGATCAAAAACACTATCGAGCTCCCACTTAACTTCTTGTATAAAAAAGAGTCCTCTTCGCTTTTGATGAAACCGAGACCGAGTGGCGACCTCATCAAAGCGAATGTTCCAACTCCGAGATGCTTGCTTCAACCCATAAATGGATCTCTTGAGCTTGCATACCTTACTAGTGCTAGTCGGATCGACAAAACCCTCGGGTTGTATCATATACACGTCCTCGGTTAAATTTCCATGAAGGAAAGCCGTCTTGACATCCATCTGCCATATCTCGTAATCGAAATATGCAGCTATAGCTAGTATGATCCTCACCGATTTCAGCATCGCTACCGGTGAGTAAGTCTCGTCGTAGTCAATTCCTTGAACTTGTCCATAACCTTTAGCGACAAGCCGAGCTTTGTGGATCTGAACATTTCCATCCACATCGGTTTTCTTCTTAAAGAAACATTTGCAGCCAATGGCAGTTACGCCAGGTGGCGGATCAACCAAGTCCCAGACTTGATTCTCATCCATGGACTTTAACTCGGATCTCATGGCCTCTAGCCATGCCTTGGAATCTGGGCTCACCATCGCTTCCGCATACGTGGCCGGCTCGTCGCTTTCTAGCAACAATACATCGCGCACTCTGCGCAATCTTTCCAACCTCCGTGGTTCCGGTGCCGCTTCCACTACGGGTTCCCTGACTGACTCCGGTATGATTTCATCACCAGCCGAGCCGTCCCGAGTGGTCCTCGAATTTCTTGAGTCGAACCGTCCTCCCACTGGCCTCCCGACCGAGAAACTCTTTCTCAAGGAAAACCCGTTCGAGCAACAAACACTTTGTTCTCTTCCGGTTGTAGAAGCTATATCCCAAGGTTTCCCTCGGGTATCCACGAATATGCATTTAGCTGACTTGGGTGTAAGCTTGTCGACATAAGTCGCTTGACAAATGCTTCACAACCCCAAATCTTTAGAAAAGACAAGCCGGACTCTTTCAGTCCACATCTCATCACGGTGTCTTGTCTACGGATTTTGATGGTACCCTATTAAGTGTGAAAGCTGCGGTTTCTAGGCGTATTCCCAAAATGACAAGGGTAAATCCGATTTGATCATCATAGACCGGACCATGTCCAACAAGGTCCTATTCATCCGTTCGACCGCCATTTCTCTATGGCGTGCCGGAGGTGTGAGCTGAGGTACTATACCTCGACTTTTCAGATGATCATCGAACTCTGGCTCATGTACTCACCTCCACGATCGGATCGCAGAAGCTTTATAGTCTTGCCGAGCTGATTCTCAACCTCGTTCAAACTCTTTGAACTTTTCAAAAGTCTCCGACTTGTGCCTCATCAAATAGATATATCCATATCTACTCAAGTCGTCGGTAAAAGTCACAAATCTTGATAGCCACCTCTGGCGGTTGTGCTCATTGGACCACACACATCACTATGTATAAGTTCCAATAGCTCGGGCGCCTCTCGCAACTCTTTGCGAAAGGAGACTTAGTCATCTTGCCGAGCAAGCATGATTCACATGTCTCGAACGACCCGAAGTCGGACGAAGTTAGGAGCCCATCATCATGGAGCTTCTTCATGCGTTTCAGACTAATGTGTCCAAGCCGGCAATGCCAGAAGTATGTCGGATTTATCTCATTTGGCTTATGCCTCTTGACATTCACGTTATAGACCGGTTCCTGTTCTAGATTCAATATAAATAGCCCATCAACAATGGGTGCATAGCCGTGGAACATACCATTCAAAAATATCGAACAACCATTGTCCTTTAAATTGAATTCATAACCTTGACTCATCAAACATGAGGCAGAAATAATGTTCCGACTATGTGCAGGAATGCAATAACAATTATTCAATTCCATTATGAATCCGGAAGGAAGCTGGAGCTGCATCGTGCCGACCTCCAACGCAGCAACTCTTGCTTTGTTGCCGACCACGATGTCAATCTCCCTTGTGCCACACGCCTAGTTCTTACCAGCCCTGCATCGAGTTGCAAATATGAACAATCGATCCGGTATCAAATACCCAAGAGCTACTAGGTATGTCGGCAAGGTAAATGTCTATAACATATGCAACGAGTGTACCTTTGCACGAAGAAGCATTTCCGGCCTTCTTGCCATGCTCGCAAGCCACTTGCTACATTTCTCTTCCAAAGACGGTCTCCTTGCGGTGAAAGCAAGCGGTCTTGAGTCCGTCCAGACTTGGTAGCAGCGCAGAGGTTATCGTCTCGTGCCCTTTGCCTTAGCCTTTTCTTGGACCAACTCTTCTTGAACTTAGCGATTTCGCACCATCAACACTTGATGCGTGCCTTTCTTAATATCCTACTCGCCACTTTGAGCATCCCATGCAATTCGGTGAGCTTCTTATCCATGCCATGCGTATGGTAGTTCGAGATGAGCGTCCCATAGCTGGGCGGAAGAGAACCGAAACAGCATCATTAGCCAGCTCATCCAAGGCGGGAAGCCCAAACGATCCAAAGCTTGCACATATCCGATCATCTTGATCACATGTGGGCTCAGTGGATCACCTTCCTTCAGCTTGCAATCCATCAAGGATCGCCAGACGTTGAACCTTTCAGTCCTAGCCTGTGTCTGAAACATGCTCTTGAGACTCTCGATCATATCGTAAGCCTCAACATTTTCGAAATGCTGTTGCAAATCGGGCTCCATACAAGCCAACATCAGACAGCTAATCTCTGTTGATTCATCAACGAGTTTCTGGTAGGCATTCTTAGCTGTGGCACTAGCATTATCGGCAGGTTCCTTTGGAAGTGGATCCTCTAGAACATGTTCCTTTTTATCGTGCTTGAGAACAATTCTCAAATTTCTATACCAGGTGGTAAAGATTGTTCCATTCAGTTTATCCTTTTCCAGAATTGATTTCAATGCAAAGTTGGGTTGAGCAGGTGGTGCCATTAATCTACAACAGAAAATATGCAATCACTAAGCAATGTGTTTATGTAGAGTAATTCTAGCCTAAACAGAAATACTCCCACTGAAGTTGGCATCCCTCCGCAAACTCTCAGTGATTCAGGATCCGACTAGCGCATGCGACTAGTGAGCTTTAGCATCACTTTGCTAGCCAACATACCTATCGGTAAGCAACTCCTTGCTAATCGTATCTCTATCGACTCACAGCCGATCGGGAAGGTATCTCATACCCGGCTCCCAACCTTCTTTGCCACAAGGCCCAAAACCGTTTTGATAGCCTTGTCAAGTTAACTTGATGCAAGGCATGTCCGTGTCCGACCACGAACCCTTGATTCAAGGACACCCAGCAACACCCCAATTTTATGAGCCCACTATTAGGCGTACTTGACATGCGAAGGTGCAACATCGGGATGGCAATTAAGCTTGATATTCATGAGGATCATTCTATCATTTTAACATGCATAGAAACAAAGAAGCATAACAATCACAAATATAACGCATATTGTGAAATAGTATGGCTCCTTCATGGACGTTGTTCTAGGTTGGCTCCGACTCCGATGACCATCTACGAACTCCATCTTGTTTGTCATGCCAAGACGCCAAGCCGCCAACCTGATCTCTATTATCCAACTACTACAACTAGTAATGAATTTTACATAGAGTCACAAGTCGACACGCAGGTCGTTATACAATATAATGAAAGCACTTTGGCTCCTGCCGGCTGACAAACATGACACGCAGGCCACGTATAAATTACACACATGCATCACATACACATGAGCCATACTATTCACATCAAACCTGCAAAACAAAGTTATGCACAGAATCACATTCTACTAGTTTGTGTGTCGGGTACGAAATACACGGTGCTACGCACACGGCGGTCCCGATGGCGGATCCGATCTTATCGATCATCGCGAATCCGATTCGGATTTACGTTTCACTGTTAACCCCGATGGCGGATGACCGACCGGTAGGGGTAGATCGTGTCACGACCTCATCGATCCCGATTTACAAAAAACATAGCCTCAATGATCCCCATGTGCAGTTGATCACATCAACCGTGCACATAGCCGATCTCTTCAAGGACAACAGATCTCATCTGCCGCCTCCACATATCTAATATGCATATGATCTGAATCCAAATCCTATAGCAGAGGCTCGATACCACTGTTCGGATCTACGGTAGGGTGCGTCGACGCAAATTAAAAATTCTCTGCGCGAACATCCGAGAACATGCTACGGAGATGGATCACGATTCGTTACCACTAGGCGCGATGCCGTGCAGCGAAAGAAGAGTTGGGGCAGCGCGTCCGAGTGGATCGTCTCCTCCTTGTCCGATCTCCTCGGCGGCGGTCGTCCGATCCCGTCGACGAGTTCGCGGTGCGGCGCAAGTGCACCGCCTCTAACGGTATCCGCGTGCGGGGAGGAGCGTCGTCGGCGGATCGCTAGGTCCGATCACACGATCGGCGGCGAGTGGAGGTGGCTATTCGCAACACATGCAAACCCTAGCCGCAATGCTGAAGCGATCAAACTCCTGAGTGTGCCGCACCTCCACTTTATATAGGCGTCCGCGCGGGCTCAACACTTGGGCCTCGCCACGGACCCTAAAGCCAAAGTCTACTCGGTCACGTTCCTAGTCGATTCGGATCACATCCGACCGGTGTCCTATGAACCGACCTCGTAGGTTCCTTCCCTTAAGCGCGACCCCTTAGGTTCAAGTCGGCTTGGTCACGATTCGGATCACCTCCGACATGCACGGTTGGTAGCGGCCTCTAGCAAGGCGTGCCGACCACCAAGCAGACTATGAAGCTGGTTAAGCGAACACAGCCTAACGTGTCACACTTCATTCCCTTTGCCGCATGATATATGTTGTCGGGCTCAAGGCAAGACTGTCATCCTTGTGCTAGCCCGACCTCTTTCTCGTTCGATGGTACCGACCACAATCCGGATTATCTCATAATCCTTGTCGCATAGCCATGCTGTTCTGGTCGAGATCACACGAGGGGCCCAGTATATCTCTCGATCGGAGGGCAAATCCCATCTTGCTCGACCATGTCTCGCAGCATGGGATGGACAAACCGAAACCTACCTTTGTAACTACCCGACCACGGAGTAGCGTTTGGTCGGCCCAAAGGAAGTCTGTCACCATCTCGAGTACATGCATCACTCAGGTCTTAGGACATAGAGCGTATGTTGTACTAGAGACTCACAGATGACATATCGCTGCGTCTCATAGTTGGGTCTGTCCGACTCGGACCTTATCTCGACTTCGGATCCGACTATGTCGAATCCGACCAGACCTTTCCAAGTCCATATTATCCGTTAGCATCCAATGCTCCATGGCTAGTGAGACCGAGCCATCGACCGTGTCATATGCTAGTCTAGTCGGCTGCGCATCCACACAGCCCTTTCGACTAGGGACCTTTTAGGACAGTCATCATACAATGCATAGTCCCACAAACAAGTCACGTACTTGCTGATACACATCATTGATAATGTCCAAGGACTATCTTTATTCATAAACACATTGGAAATATGATCATACATGATTGCCTCTAGGGCATATCTCCAACAACATCACCTCCACCATGTGACACATCATCATCGAGAGTGCCTACATCATCTGAGTTGATCATAAGAGGTAATGACAAAGGTAATAATCTTCCACCTCCACATGAGTATGATGAATGTCTTGTCAATTTAAATGCACCATGCGGTGAGCTACCCACTACTTTGATCACACCAGCTAGTTTAGAGGACTATGTTGATGATTTGACTTCGCCATGTGATCAAACAATTTTGAGTGAACACATTGAATTAAGTAAATCAGGGAATAAATCAGATTTGGATCAAATACGTTAGAAAATAATTGTGCCAATGTTTAATCATTTTGATATGACCTCTAATTTGGTTGATGGTTCATCAATGTTGGGATGGTTTAATGATAAGCATTGTCAATCTTTTGATATGAATAAGAGGTTCACTTATATGTGCAAACTGAGTTGCAATATTTATATGCCTTTGACTTCTTATGATTATATATTGGCTTAATATTTCACAACTTTTGAAGGGTGCTCTTGTATAACTGTGTCACATGTGCCCGAACTGAGATCAGTAAAAATGGATGACATATACATATACAACGTGTACACCTTGTCTCTTTTGTTAGCCAGATTTCAGATTAAGCAACGTCGAGGACGACTTTGTTTTCCAGAAGGGGAGGATGATGAGGACATGGCTACCACAGTTACACCCATATCCCCTGCTGTTTTACCTCTTAGAACAGTTGCCCGAGCTCAGATGTGCCAATTAAATTATCAGGTACTTTTGTTTCTTGGTAATGTTTCTAGTGTTCATGAGAATATGATGCTGCCTAACTTAGATACATTTGTGTTGCTTGCAATTGAAGGGCCTAGGACAAACAAGAAGGTTGAACATTGGAGCATGGTCAAGCACGGAGATGAAGGTGTGTGCGAAGAGAACAAGAACGGATGTTCAAGTGCAGATTTCCGGACTTTGAAGCCACGATGATGACATACAAGAAGATGGACGAAATATACAAGATGGACTTTCATAAATTTCGTCCATAACTTATTATTGCTGTTGAGCCACCTTATTTTGGGCTAGGCCCATGTAATCTATTTTTAGAGTCCGTATTGTAGGGGAAATGACTTAGGAGGTGCTTTAGTCCCACCTTGCCAAGGGTGGACAAAATCCTCTCTCTTTTCCCTATAAATATAGCCCTTAAGGAATCTTTTAGACTTGGATTTTATTTAGTTAAAAGTTAGCCATCGCTGCAACTTCGTGTACTTCGTTTGTGTCCAACAACCAGACCAATACCGCTTATGAAACCCCACTTTCGTCAATACTTCATCCATATTCGCAATATTCAGATTGCTTAATCATATTCTTGCTTGTTCTTCGATTGCTTGCAGGAATCGACCTTCATGGTCAGGTTGATCATGCTCCGGCGTGGTCAATAACCTTTTGGAGTTGGTTTAGCGATTGCTAAGGCGCAACGTCATACACGTTTGTAGTCGGATCGTCAAAGTCGTCTCCACTAAATCGATAGTTATCATCTCATCGAAAGATCGGGACCCTCGCCTCTATCAGTTTCGCCCTTATATTGGTGAATTTTTTGTTGTTTACTTCGATGATATTCTTGTGTTTAGCAAATCTCTCAAAGAGCACGTCACCCACCTTCGAACCGTGCTACAAACTCTTCGAAAAGAGCGTCTCTATGCTAATATGGAAAAATGCCTCTTTGGTGTTGAGAAGCTTGTTTTCTTAGGTTTTGTAGTATCTTCTGAGGGTGTTAATGTTGATGAATCTAAGATCAATGCTATTAAAACTTGGCCCCAACCAACCACCTTGCAACAAGTGCGTAGTTTCCTTGGTTTAGCCAGTTTCCACCGTCAATTTGTGAAGGATTTTATCACCATTGCATCTCCTTTACATGGTTTGAGCAAGAAGAATGCACCCTTTGTTTGGGGACCATCGCAAGATAGCACATTCAATGAGCTTAAGAATTTGCTTACTCATGCTCCCATGCTTGCATTACCCAACTTTGACAAACCTTTTGAAATTCATTGCGACGCTAGCGGTAATGGCATAGGAGGTGTGTTAACGCAAGAGAAGCGCCCCATAGCATACTTTAGCGAAAACCTTTCCGGAGCGCAACTCAATTACCCCATCTATGACAAAGAGATATATGCTTTAGTGCGAGATTTGCGTGAATGGGAACATTATCTCCGCCCTCATGAATTTATCATCCATACCAATCATGAAACGCTTAAATACCTTAAGGGTCAAACTAAGTTGAACAAGCGTCATGCTAAGTGGAGTGAATTTATAGAGTCTTTTCCTTATGTCATCAAGTATATTAAAGGTAAGGACAATGTTGTGGCGGATGCGTTTTCCCGTATATGCATGCTTGTTACTCAACTTGAATTGAATGTCATTGGCTTTGAGCACATAAAAGACTTGTATGCACATGACCCTACTTTTGCTATTCTTTATGCAAAGTGTTTGACGCATCCATCTTGGGAACGCTATTACATCAAAGATGGTTATCTTATGAGAGCTAACAAAGTTTGCATCCCCGAGTCTTCTCTTCGTTTGTTGCTTTTGCAAGAATCTCATGGAGGAGGACTAATGGGACACTTTGGACATGACAAGACACCTGCTAGGCTCTCCAAGAACTATTTTTGGCCCAAGATGTTCCGCGACGTCAACCGCTTCACCAACCGATGCTCTACATGTCGCAAAGCTAAGTCTAAAGCTCAATCTCATGGCCTTTATATGCCTCTTCCAATTCTGTACCAACCATGGGAAGATATTAGTATGGATTTCGTGCTTGGGTTGCCTAGAACTAGAAATGGCAAGGATTCCGTTTTTGGAGTTGTGGACCGATTCTCCAAAATGGCTCATTTCATTCCTTGCAACACGATAGACGATGCTTCACATGTTGCCAAACTCTTTTGTAGGGATATCTTGCGCCTTCATGGAGTGCCAAACACTATTGTCTCGGACCGCGACGTCAGGTTCTTGAGTTACTTTTGGAAGAATTTATGCGCCAAGCTCGGAATCGAGCTCCTATTCTCCATGGCATACCATCCACAAACCGACGGCCAAACGGAGGTGACGAACCGTACACTCTTCACTCTACTATGCGTGTTGACAAAGAAGAACATCAATGAGTGGGAGGAGTGCCTACCTATCGCCGAGTACGCCTACAACCGTGCAAGACATTCGACTACCAACAAGTCCCCTTTCGAGATCGTCTATGGTTTCAACCTGTTGTCCCCATTGGACATTCTTCCTATACCACCACAAGAACGCATTAACATGGACGCGAGTACCCGAGTGAACTACCTCAAGAATATACATGAAGATACAAGGCACACCATCGAGCGCCCAAGCTCAACGTCAACAAGCAACCCATGATATTCAACATTGGAGATCTTGTGTGGTTACACCTTCGCAAGGACCGCTTCCCCAACGAACGCAAGTCCAAACTTCTACCACGAGCAGATGGACCCTTCAAGGTGCTAGCACGCTACAACAACAACGCTTACAAGATCGACCTCCCGTGCGACTAGTACAATGTGAGCGACATCTTCAACGTCAAGGATCTTACGCCCTACCATGGTGATGAAGCTTTCGATCCAAGGTCGGATCTTTCCCAAGGGAGGGGAGATGATGCGGAGCATCCCATGATCATCCCCATGGACACATCTACACCTCCGACAACACCACTTGGACCAACGACAAGAGCTAGTGCGAAGGCTATCGAAGATAAGGTGAACTCGCTCCTTTCCGAACTACCACTTTCTATGCATCAGACATGGCTGCTACCTCAAGCAGAAACACTATGTGTGATCAGGTACTCAGAGGAAAGCCACGTAATATCTACATACAACGGACAAGAGGGCAAGGACACTAAGCACGAAGGACAAGAAGAAGATCTACCACGGAAGCTACAGGCACCGGACGACCGGCCTAGCCTGGACGTCCGACCCCTGGAGGTCACAACAGCCCAAGGAACTCAGGCCAGCAAACGCTACAGCGGCCGGACGTCTAACCAGGACCGGACGTCTGACATCTCCCAGGCTCTGGATGACCAAACCCCTCTGTACGACCGACGCTATGCCAATAGAATGAAATCTACGGAAATCCGAGGATCTCCGGACGACCGACACATCCTTCACAGAGCCTAATTTATGGAAGTCCGAAGAACTACGGACGTCCGGACCTTCGCGAGCCTCCGGACGACCGACACCTTACGGACGTCTGACCCCTGGCTATGTCCAGTTACGGACTGAGGCCCATGTACCCCTCCACTTCGCCCCCATTTGCACTAAGACTATAAATAGACCTCCTCCTCCTCCTAGTTAGGGTTAGCATTGGTTTAGCTCATATGTGAGATAGAGCTTTGCTCATCCATTATGGATCTACTCCATGAGAGAGACCGCGACCCCTCTACGGAGAAGATCCCCTTGGATTCAAGACCCCCTCTTGGGTGGCCCCATCAAGACCTCCTCTAGGAGAAAAACCGGTTACCTTTGTATCGTCCTTTGCTGATCGTGGATCTTGTATCTCCTCTCATGTTTCGAGGATCTAGCACATGTGTAATCGAATCTTGTTGGTTTGAGTGATTCTCTCATGTTTTCCCTCGTGTTTCCCCTCATGTTCTTCGCGTTCATCGTTGGGATCCGCTCCTTTCGTGAAAGATCGGCCATATAGGGTCCCACCCTACATCACCAAACCCCCCTCGTTATCACCCAAAGGGATGATATATATAGACCCCGGGGATCCCATAGATATGCGTATCACCTAAAACCGCACAAGGGAGACGGGGTTGATTATAAGACCCCCTATACCCTACATACAACCCATACTTATGTATTGGTGGTGTATGATCTATTCAAATCCCCAATGCACAACTTCGATGGGGGACCAACTACATTAGAAACCGAAAACCATAAGCCCAAGCTAGTTTCAAGATGTACGGTGCCAGTTCCCCAACTTCGAGGCGGGGTGGGGAAAGGGTATCATCCAACGCATGTGCTCAAAGTTGATTTGGTCTAACATGGCAAACAGAGCAAGCGGAAACTGTCATAGCCATACCCTTCTCGTATGTTGGGTCAAATGGTTAGATGAGGAAGCCGTCATGGTCAAAACATTCTCGTACGTTGGGTTAAAGGGATTGATTGTGCGGGCCTACATATCTCGATCATTCTTCAATTTTGAGAACAAGAAATAAGGAAAAAAACATCATTCTACAAATTACCAAAACAAGGATTCCAAGGTTTATATAATCGACATAATAGCTCACTACAGACACATATTTAGATGTTAAATGTTTGTAATGACCGTATCGTGCCTCTTAAATGAATCTTGAGACATGCAACTTACCACTAGGTCACCCATCCTTAGACTCCTCCAGCCCCAGCACCCTTAACTTCTGCATTCTATTTTACTTGGCTAGTGGATGGGAAGCTGCCCCTTGCTGATAAGAGTTGCCTCCTTGCCCTTAAGGCGTTTCACGCTGGTCCCCGTGTGGGACCTACTCCCTACTATCACACACGTTTGTGCTTTTAGAAACTGTGTGCAATACTTACATGGCTGGTGTGTCGCCGCCTAGCCTTCTATGAACACTGACACTGGCAGCGGGAAACCGATGGGAGCAGTGGCAGGAAATGGTAGCATGTTTGGATATATAACACCATTAATATGGAAAAGTTAATAAAGAAGGAAGCGCGAGCTAGCATGACGCATGCGCACAGTGCTTACCCATGGGTGCCAAACTGTTGACCAAAACTGCTTTAAATATTCAGGGTTCATTTCGCCTTTTTCACAAATTATAATTGAGTTTCCTAAGCATTAATTTAATGTGCATAATTCAAGTTTTAACTACAAACACATGCTCCGATGCACCAAAATGGCTACAAAAATCACACATGTGTCATTGGATGCACTTTTAGGTCCCATGCAAAGAACGTGAATGAATTACAACCGTCTCGGCGTCTCGCTCGGCCTCAAACATTGAGAATCTTGGTTTCAAAAATCCCCGTAAAACCAAAACTCACCCGAAAATTGTGAAACTTAGCATGGTGTCACGACATGGCACATATATGTCATGGTCAAAAAAATTTCCAATTTGGGGCAAGTTTTATTACAAGCCTCTTACAAACCGGAGCTTCTCTCAAGAAGCCTCGTGGTTCTGATAGGGAAACGTGTCCCCTCTTGTGGGCGAAACGATAATCACTGCCTCTTCTCGCCTTGTATTTTTTTCTACAGGCAACATGGAACAACAGGAGATTCATTCTGAAATTTGAAATTATTCAAGGTTCATTTGGCCTTTTTTATACATTAATTGAGTTTTCTAGGCATTTAATGTCCATAATTCAAATCTGAACTACAAATACATGCTTCGATGCACATGGCTAGAAAAATCATACATGTGTCTTTGGGTGCATGTTTAGGTCCCATGCAAGCAATGGGAATGAATAATAACAGTCTCGGCGTCCTGACTCGGCCTCGAACATTGGGAATATCGGTTTTTAGATCCCCGTAAATCCACTGAAATGAAACTTTGCACTTGTTTTTTATTGATTCCTGGGCTTCACCATTTGTTACTATTGGACAAATTCCTTCTGTCTTTTTCTTCTTGTTCTTTGTCGGACTTCATTCAGTGACTCCGCGATCGCCCTCTAAACGATTAAAATAAGGAACTCCCCAAAAAATCATGAAACTTGGCATGGTGTCACGACATGGCATATATATGTCGTGGTAAAAAAAATTGTCCAATTTGTGGCAAGCTTTATTGCAAGCCACTTAGAAACTGGAACTTCTCGCAATAAGCCTCGTGGTTCCGATAGGGAAACATGCCCCCCTTGTGGGCGAAATGATAATCGCTGCCTCTTCTCGCTTGGTATTTGTTTTCCTACAGGCAACACAGAATAACAGGAGATCCATTCTGAAATTTAAAATTATTCCGGGTTCGTTTGGCCTTTTTATATATTAATTAATTGCCTATGCATCTAATGTCCATAATTCAAATTTGAACTACAAGCACATGCTCCAGTGCACCAAAATGGGTTGAAAATCTTACATGTGTCCTTGGGTGCATGTTTAGGTCTCATTGAAGGAATGGAAATGAATTACAAAATGTCTCATTGTCCTGAAACATTGAGAATCTTGGTTTTGAAATCCCCATAAATCCAAAACTCACCCAAAAATCATGAAATTTGGCATGGTTTCATGACATGGCACATATATGCCATGGTGTCGGGGATATAACCCCATGGTGTGACTCGCCCAGGAGGGGCCGGGTTAGACTGTTGGCGACTCAGTAATAAAGCTAAGAAGGCCCAAGAAGTCACACTACTTCAGGATACTACTAACGTGACACTACGATGAGAGACCCTTTGACGAAACTGTGTGCGATGCATTAATTGCAGACGGTGATGTAAAAAACCCGTCAAAAAAGATGCAAAACAATGGCGGAGCCATCAAACATGGTTCCGATTTTAGTTGTATGTGCGGTGAAGGGCACACTGTTGATCCATCCGAACGGTTTGCGATGAGACAGAACAACAGAAACAGGCAGCCATATCAAGGTGTGTGCGATATACGCCATATAGTTCACTCAGATGAACTGTTTGCTATTAGGGAGTGCAATAGAAACGGTTAGCCAGATCAAGGTGTGTGTGATATATGACATACGGTTCTGTCGGACAAACTGTTTTCGATTAAGGAACACAACAAAAATGGTTCAACTTAACAAGATGTGTGTGATATGCGGCATACAGTTCACATAGATGAACTGTTCGCGATGAGCCAAAAGAACACAAACGAGTCGTGTAAACAAGATGTAAACAAGATGTGTGTGATATGCGGGAAACAACCGACTCGGATGAACTGTTTGCGATGAGAAATTACAACACAAACGGTTACTACAGTTAATTCATGTGCGATTCTGTGTGTACAAAAAACTTTGAAAATTGCAAACTAGTTGCTTGCGGTGGCTAGGAGTATCGCACACGATGCGTGTGTGAGTACTCGTGTGTGATGATTACACATACGTGTCCTTATGTTAACACATGTGTGAATTTGCAATATGGATAGTTAATATGCAAATGCCTTCTGGACAACGGGCACACGCTTAAACTCAATGAACTGTGTATGATACTAATACTTTCCATGAAAATTTAAGAACTTGGCTAACAACATTTGAGTAACATATATATAGTGGTGACACTATTCGACAAAAGGAGTATCTTCATAACACGGTTTTGACAACCATATGGTCCATATCTACATACTTAAGATAGTAATAACTATCACATTTTAAGAGGCTGAGGGCCAACAACCGTATGGTCCATATCTACATATTTAACATAGTAACAGTTAGCACATTTTACGAGGCTGAGGGCCAGCAACCACAACTATCCACTGGAAGCAGCTTGATCACGGTGACTCGGCATCTCGTCAATGAAAAGGAAAAGCCCTCCCGTGCCTTGGTAGAGCATGAGTAGAACAGTGTCTCCAATTTTCCAATATGGATGCATTGCCACAACAAGAGAGAACTTGTTAATTTGAATGGTTCCATTTTTGCAGGAAATGCTGTACCTTGCAATCACTTTGGCGTTATTAGCAGGCACAAGTGTAATTCGATCACGCCGGGAAATCGATCCAGGAACTGCTACAGCAGGCAATTACTGTTGAAATGTAGAATAAAAACCAATTGTAACATATCGTTGAAGATATATATAGTTTATGAGCATCAACATAAAAATAAGACTTTGTACCAACGTTTTGTGCACACAATTGGTCTTGTTCAATGTGTGCACCATCGGTATAATTAATGCCATCCAAATCCAGCGTTCATATGCTGTGCTATCTCTGTCAGATTATCAACAAAGTTTATGACATGCTTCAAGTCCTTCCAGTGAAATTTGGTACGCTTACTAACATACAGATCATTCACTATGCATCCAACATATCATGCTTAAAAGGTGGAAATTTATTATTTATTCAGAACATGGCAGAACAATATATAGTGTGTATAAATTGGTAAATAGAATTTCTTACTGCCTAGGAACGGAGTCATAAAATGAAATCACAATTTGTTGCTTAAATAGTGATCAATTAGTCAGAACAAATACCCCAATTTTGCTAAGTAATATGCCAGCATGGAGAAAGTTGAAAGGACACTAACTTCGATCAGACTTTGATCGACTGATGACGTTGGGGAAGTAAACATCCATGTTAATTAGACTAGGATGTGGTGCATGCACTAGAATTTTATTGCCAGCTTTCCGTTCATAACACTTAGACATTTTTCTCCAAAGGTCCGCATCAAAATAGGAGTGACCATCTTTATCAAGTTTTACGCTAACCGTCATTGTAAATCCATGCTGTGTTGTCAATATGACATCCATGGAGTCATCAACAAAGTAAAGCCCAAGATTTCCTTCTACTTGCAAAGCAAGGGATGTACTGCTTGAAATGAAAATTAATATCATAAATTAGATATATTGAAGCAACAGAGCAAGAGGCAAATATGGGAGTAACTGATAGAACAGATAAATATATAGATGAAAGCAAAGTACAAAAATATATAATTAAAAATAGATAATGTAACAAAGATTTGATGCAAATATGAGAGCAACTGAATTAACAATACATCATATATTTGCCTAATATAGGGGGGGATCAGCTTCGACATCTAGCCTGCACGTGGCACCGTACCTTTTATCCATATGTAGCAACATACGATATATGTTCACAAATTTAGGCCATGCTGATCATGGTAGGTTGAGATTGAACATATCGAGCGCTCCCTCAAGTCATCTGGAATGGTGAGACAGAACTTCGTTTCCGACTTGCCGCGACCACACTTGCCCGATTTATGCTCGCAATTTGGACACATGAATGAATACCCACGAATCAGCTAGAAGAAAAAAGAATCCACGGCGATTTCCGCCGGTTGATTAACAGCGACGAACGGACTGCGATAAGAGATGAGTGAATATTTCACTAAGTTGATTACCTTCTCCATGAGAAAAATTCCCGGCCCAATCACGCAGAAAACCCCAATCAACCAGAGTCTAGAATGTCGGTGCAGATAGGCGGCGGAAAGCGGTAGGGGCGAAATCCGGTGCCGTTTGGCGCGCGACCTCCGCCTGTCGACAACAACCGTCGAGCTTAGGGTGGCCGCCATGATAGAAGTTGATGAGGTGCAGAATTGAGGAGGAGTCCACGGCGAGTGGGTGGGGAAGAAGTAGGCGAGGGTTTTCTTTTTTCCATTTGCATGTGTGGGTGAACACACACGGTTCGTAGAGGCCACTAAGTCACCGAGATTGAAGGGGAATCCAAATTTCCTTTGTCCTTTGTCCATGATTTTTTTCTACGATCAACATAAACCCTGCAAATTGCCGTGTTCAAATTTGGCACTTTTCCGGGTTCTTTTACAATATTTAGGGGATTATGTGCATTTTCTAGGCATTAATGCACATAATTAAAATTCAAATAATTGGTGCATGAAAAGGTGCATGAGAACAGTCTGGAAAACCATGATCGTGCTATTTAGTAAATTCTCATGCCTTTTACAAGGAATGGGCAGATATTTCACGGAAATGTGTGGCAATAGTCAACCACAAACACGCCGTTTATTGGTTTTTCAATTGTAGAAAAATGAAATACATGCTTCAAAAACATGACGACTAGCGTGGTGCCATCGTATGGCCTCACCATGCCCTGGTACAAATTTGAGAAGGTTTGGCTTATGTCGTTGATACGTCTCCAACGTATCTATAATTTTTGATTGGTCCATGTTATTATATTATCTGTTTTGGATGTTTTATATGCATTAATATGCTATTTTACATTATTTTTGGGACTAACCTATTAACCTAGGACCCAATGCCAGTTCCTGTTTTTCCATGTTTTTGAGTTTCACAGAAAAGGAATAATGCCGGTGCAACAAACCCTGGGTCGTTGCCCAGACTGTGCACAGGCACGAGAACAAGATCGCAACACCAAGTTCAAATTGGAGCGCAGGGGATCAGCTCTTCAAAGGACCGGCGTGCAGCACAAGAGGACCAAGACTACCCAGAGAAGCAAGATATTGCTAAGGGAAGAACCTCCCTTGCCGGGCAGTCGAGCCCGGCAAGGATGGGGCTACCCCCGGAAGCAAGCCTTCGGGTCGTCCCAGCAGGCCTGCCGGGGCTTACGAAGGCAGAACCACCTCACCGCAGCACCTCATCATGGCGCACATCATCGATCAGTGCGGTGTCAAGCACCAAAGTGACTTAGTGGCTGCTATTCGCCACATGGAAGCCGCTTCCTATAGAAAATACCTCCAAGCGACACCCGTCCTATGACGTGTCGAAGAAGCAGGAGCGAAGCTGGCAAAAAAGCCTGGCAGGGCCTGCCGGGTGAGCTATGGTGTGACGTTAAGCGGCACATTTAATGCGCTCTATCAGCCTACAAAGTTAGGTATGATAGCATTGTTTGCTATCTAATCAGTGCATAATGATTGATTTGCCACTGTGGTGACCCCTTTATCTATAAAAGGAGGCCCAAGGGTTGTCTAATCCATCCCCTCATGCTCTCATACGCGTGTAGCCGTTTCCGCCCCGAGGCAATCCTGCTGGGCAAGCGTGTTGTGCTCACCGCCATTTTTCCACCATCAATTCACCAAAGCAGGAGTAGGGTTTTACGCCTCACGACGGCCCGAACCTGGGTAAAGACTGCCCATGTGATCTCTTCCGTGTTGTTCCACGCTCCTCTGCTCTTTGTGCAACGTGCCATCCCCCTGCTGAACCAGAAAAGGGCTCTTGGTCCCATAGGTGGTCGTTGATACTTCTCCAATGTATCTATAAATTTTGATTGTTCCATGCTGTTATATTATCATTCTTGGATGTTTTACAATAATTTTATAGCAACTTTATATCAATTTTTGGGACTAACCTATTGACATAGTGCCAAGTGCCAGTTGGTGTTTTTTGCATGTTTTTTACATCACAGGAAATCAATATCAAACGGAGTCCAAACACCGCGAAACTTTTTTGTGGATTTGTTATGGACCACAAGACCACCAATGGGCCAGAGCAGCACACTGGGGTGCCCGAGGGCACAACCCACCAGGCGCCTGAGGCCTGAACACGCCAGTGGGTTTTGCCCACCTCGGTGGCCTTCTGTACCCCCTCTTTACCTTATAAATTCACAAATATTCCAAAAACCCTCTGGGTTAACCTAGATCAGAAGTTCCGCCACCGCAAGGTTCTATAGCCATGAGAAACCAATCTAGACCCCATTCCGGCACCCTTCCGGAGGGGGGAATCATCACCAGTGGCCATCTTCACCATCCTGGCGGCCACCACGATGAGGAGGGAGTAGTCCACCCTCGGGGCTGAGGGTTTGTACCAGTAGCTATGTGTTTAATCTCTCTCTCTCTCTCTCTCTCGTGTTCTTGAGATGTCACGATCTTGATGTATCGCGGGCTTTGTTTATATAGTCGGATCATATGGTGTTTTCCCCTCTCTATCTTATTGTGATGAATTGAGTTTTTTCCTTTGAGATTTCATTGTTATCGGATTGAATACTTTTATGGATTTGAGAGCACTTGATATATTCTTGCATATGAATACTCGTGGTGACAATGGGGTATCATATTGATTCACTTGATATGTGTTTTGGCATTCAACTCGCGGATTCCGGCGGTGACATTGGGGTAATCTATGCATAGCGGTTGATGCACATTCTCGTCTTTTGTTTCTCCGATAGAAATCTTGGGGCACTCTTCGAGGTTCTTTGTGTTGGATTGAGTATTACGAATCTAAAATTATTTGGTGTTATTTTAGTATGAACTCTTGGATAGATTGATCGGAAAGAATAGCTTTGAGGTGGTTTCGTACCCTACAACTAATTTCTTCTTATGTTCTCCCCTAGATAGGAACTTTGGAGTGATTCTTCATCACACTTTGAGGGGTGGTTATATGATCCAATTATATTAGCACTGTTGAGAGATTGCACTAGCGAAAGTACGGACCCTATGCCTCACTTTTAAGCATTGCAATACCCTTTTTGTGTCCGCTTACTATTTGCTACCTTGCTGTTTTTATTTATTCAGATTATAGAAATATATTTCTATCATCCATATTACACTTTTATCACCATATCTTCGCCGAACTAGTGCACCTATACAATTTGCCATTGTATTGGGTGTGTTGGGCACACAAGAGAATTCTTGTATTTGGTTGTAGGGTTGTTTGAGAGAGACTATATTCATCCTACGCCTCCCACGGATTGATAAACCTTAGGTCATCCACTTGAGGGAAAATTGCTACTGTCCTACAAAACTCTGTGCTTGGAGGCCCAACACGTGTCTACAAAAATAAAGTTGTGTAGTAGACATCAGCCGTGGTTTCCCGCGACAAATACCAAACAGAGTCCAAACGGAATAAAACCTTCGCGATGATTTTTCTTGGACTAGAAGACACCCAGGAGACTTGGAGATGAAGTCGGAGGAGCCAAGAGGCGGCCACAAGGGTGGAGGCGCTCGAGGTGCAGTGCACCCCTGCCTTGTGCCCCCCCATGACCCTCTTGACCTAATTCTTTTGCCTATATATTCACATATATTCCCAAACCACCAGAAGCATCCACGAAAACACTTTTCCACTGCCGCAACCTTCTGTACCCGTGAGATCCCATCTAGGGATCTTTCCCGGCACCCTGCCGGAGGGGGATTCAATCACGGAGGGCTTCTACATCAACTCTATTACCCTTCCGATGAAGTGTGAGTAGTTTACCACAGACCTATGGTCCATAGCTAGTATCTAGATGGCTTCTTCTCTCTCTTTGATTCTCAATACCATGTTCTCATTGATGTTATTGGAGATCTATCCGATGTAATACTCTTTTGCGGTGTGTTTGCCGAGATCCGATGAATTGTGGATTTATGACCAGCTTATCTATGAATATTATTTGAATCTTCTCTGAATTCTTTTATGCATGATTTGATATCTTTGTAATTCTCGAACTATTGGTTTGGTTTGGCCAACTAGATTGGTTTTTCTTGCATTGGGATAAGTGCTTAGCGTTGGGTTTAATGTTGTGCTGTCCTTTCCCAGTGATAGTTGGGGCAGCAAGGCATGTATTGTATTGTTGCCATCAAGGATAAAAAAGATGGGGTTTTGATCATATTGCTTGAGTTAATTCCTCTACATCATGTCATCTTACTTAATGCATTACTCTGTTCTTCATGAACTTAATACTCTATATGCAGGCAGGAGTCGGTCGATGTGTGGAGTAATAGTAGTAGATGCAGAATCGTTTCGGTGTACTTGATATGGACGTGATGCCTATATTCATGATCATTGCCTTAGATATCGTTATAACTTTGCGCTTTTCTATCAATTGCTCGGCAGTAATTTGTTCACGCACCTTATTATTTGCTATCTTGAGAGAAGCCTCTAGTGAACCTATGGCCCCCGGGTATATTTTCCATCATATAAGTTTCCGATCTACTATTCTTCAATCTTTTACTTTCCGATCTATAAACCAAAAGTACAAAAAATATTTACTTTATCTTTCATCCATCTCTATCAGATCTCACTTTTGCAAGTAATCGTGAAGGGCTTGACAACCCCTTTATCGCGTTGGGTGCAAGTTGTTTGATTGTTTGTGCAGGTATTGGTGATTTGTGCGTTGTCTCCTACTGGATTGATACCTTGGTTCTCAAACTAAGGGAAATACTTATCTCTACTTTCTTGCATCACCCTTTCCTCTTCAAGGGAAAAACCAACGCAAGCTCAAGAAGTAGCAGGAAAAATTTCTGGCGCCGTTGCCGGGGAGATCTACGCCAAGTCAAGACATACCAAGTACCCATCATAAACTCTCATCTCTTGCATTACATTATTCTCCATTCGCCTCTTGTTTTCCTCTCCTCCACTTCTAAAACGGTTTTCGAAAATATTTACCCTTTTCTTTGCCCCTCTTTCGTTCGTCTTTTTCATTTGCTTTTTGTGTGCTCGTGTGTTGGATTGCTTGCTTTGTCACGATGGCTCAAGATAATACCAAATTGTGTGACTTTTCCAACACTAATAACAATGATTTTATTAGCACTAGGATTGCCCCCGCCACTAGTGCGGAATCTTATGAAATTAATGCCGCTTTGCTGAATCTTGTTATGAAAGATCAATTTTCTGGCCTTCCTAGTGAAGATGTCGTATCCCATCTTAATAGTTTCGTTGACTTGTGTGATATGCAAAAGAAAAAAGATGTGGATAATGGTATTGTTAAATTGAAGCAATTTCCGTTCTCACTTCGAGATCGTGCTAAAAACTGGTTTTCATCTTTGCCTAAAAATAGTATTGATTCATGGAATAAGTGTAAAGATGCTTTTATTTCCAAGTATTTTCCTCCCGCTAAGATCATCGCCCGCATGAACGATATTACGAATTTTAAGCAACTTGATCATGAACATGTTGCACAATTTTGGGTGAGGATGAAATTGATGATATGAAATTGCCCTACTAATGGTTGGAATTTGTGGATGATTATACAAAAAAATTATGCCGGATTGAATTTTTCTTCTAGAAATATTTTAGATTCGGCTGCGGGAGGTACTTTCGTGGAAATTACTTTAGGAGAAGCTACTAAACTCCTAGATAATATTATGGTTAATTATTCGCAATGGCATACCGAAAGATCTTCCACTAGTAAAAAAGTGCATGCGATTGAAGAAATTAATGTTTTGAGTGGAAAGACGGATGAAACTTATGAAATTATTTGTTAGCAAGAGTGCTTCTATTAATCCTCATGATATGCCTTTGTCTACTTTGACTGAAAATAATAATGAATATATGGATGTGAATTTTGTTGGTAGGAACAATTTCAGTAGTAATGCGTATAGAGGTAATTTTAATCCTAGGCCGTTTCCTAGTGATTCCTCTAATAATTATGGTAATTCCTACAACAATTCTTATGGAAATTATAATAAGATGCCCTCTGATTTGGAGCATAGTTCTAAAGAATTTATGAGTTTGCAAAAGAGTTTTAATGCTTTGGTTGAAGAAAATTTGCTTAAGATTGATGATTTGGCTAGGAACATGGATAAAATTTCTCTTGATGTTGATTCTTTGAAACTTAGATCTATTCCACCCAATCATGATATCAATGAATCTCTGAAGGCTATGAGAATCTCCATTGATGAGTACAAAGAAAGAACCGCTAAGATGTGTGCTAAACGAGATTGGTTTTTAAAAATGTGTTCTTCTAGTTTCCGCGAAAATAATGATGAAGATCTTAAAGTGATTGATGTGACTCCTATTGAACCTTTGTTTTCCAATATAAAATCTTGATAAAGATGGGACTGGAGATGAGTCAACTCCCGATGATTCAGAGATTTTAGATCTTGATGAAAAAATTGATAAAAGTGGGATTGGAGAGGTCAAAAAACTTTAAGTAGCAATGAACCCACTCTTTTGGATTTCAAGAAATTTAATTATGATAATTGTTCTTCAATAGATTGTATTTTCTTGCTGCAATCCATGTTGAATTCTCATCATTCTTATAATCAAAACAAAGATTTTACTAAACATATCGTTGATGCTATGATGCAATCTTTTGAAGAAAAAGCTTGAATTGGATGTTTCTATACCTAGAAAACTTTATGATGAGTGGGAACCTACTATTAAGATTAAGATTCAAGATTATGAGTGCCATGCTTTGTGTGATTTGTGTGCTAGCGTTTCCACGATTCCGAAAACTTTATGTGATGTGTTGGGTTTCCGTGAATTTGATGATTGTTCTTTAAATTTGCATCTTGCGGAGTCCACTATTAAGAAACCTATGGGAAGAATTAATGATGTTCTTATTTTCTTCAAATAGGAATTATGTGCCCATAGAATTTATTGTTCTTTATATAGATTGCAATCCTACATGTCCTATTATTCTTGGTAGACCTTTCCTAAGAACGATTGGTGCAATTCTTGATATGAAAGAAGGAAACATTAGATTTCAATTTCCGTTAAGGAAGGGCATGGAACACTTTCCAAGAAAGAAAATTAAATTGCCATATGAATCTATTGTGTGAGCTACTTATGGATAGCATACCAAAGATGACAATACCTAGATCTATTTATGTTTTTATGCCTAGCTAAGGACGTTAAACAATAACACTTGTTGGGAGGTGATAGAGTCCTGTCTCTCGATGAGATGGTGGCTATCGTTTTGGAGGAAGTCGACTTTGACGATCCGACTACGAACATGTGAGGACGTCGCGCCTTCGCAATCGCTAAACCAACTCCGAGAGGTTATTGACCACGCCGGAGCATGATCAACCTGACCACGAAGGTCTGTTTCCTGCAGGCAAACGAAGAACAAGTAAGAAACTAAGATTGCAATCTGGATATTGTGAGTATAAGAGGAAAACTTTATTGATCAAGGTGGGGTTCTGTGATACCTTTGTCTGGTCGTTGAAAACAAATGAAGTAGGCGAAGTTGCAGCTATGGCGAACTTTAATCTAAACAAAACCCAAAGTCTAAACGACGCCCTAAGGGCTGTATATATGGAGGAACATGGAAGAATTTTGTGGCCCTTGGAGGAGGGGTCCTAAACCAACCCTAACTCTTGTTTCCCCACACATACGGACTCTAAAAACAGCCTATACTCAAGTGTTTTGAAATTACATGGGCCTGTCCGAATAATAAGGTGACGCAGCACCTATAATAGCCTCTGGACGAAATTTATGAAGTGACATCTTGTATATTTCGTCCAAGGCTTCACGCACTCATTATGGTGGCTTCAAAGTCCTGAAATCATCACTTGTAACTCTGTTCTTGTTCCCCTTGCGCATGCCATCATCTCCATGCTTGATCTTGCTCCAATGATCATCCTTCTTGTCCAAGCTAGGCCCTTCATTTGTAAGCAAGACAAATGTATCCAATTTAGGCAGCATCATATTCTCATGAACATTAGAATCATTACCAAGAAATGAAAGTACCTGGTAATTTAATTGGCGTGCGTGAGCTCTAGCAATTGGTCCTGTATATGTATCAGTAGATTCTATGGGTGTAACTTTGTTAGTGATGTCCTCATCATCCTCCCCTTCTTGAATTGAAGTCGTCCTCGACGGAAGCTCATCTTCCTCACCCAAGTAAGGCTTCAAATCTGCAACGTTAAAAGTGGGACTAACCCCAAAATCCACAGGCAACTCAAGTTTATACGCATTATCATTTATTTTTTCTAACACCTTAAAAGGACCATCAGCACGTGGCATTAGCTTTGACTTGCGCAAATTAGGAAACCTATCCTTACGCAAATGTAACCAAACAGGATCTCCAGGTGCAAAGACAACACGTTTTCTACCCTTATCTCCAACAAGTTTATATTTAGCATTCATGCACTCAATACTTTCCTTAGTTAACTCATGCATCTTTAAGATCAATTCAGCACGTTGTTTAGCATCAAAATTAACCTTCTCCGAAGATGGAAGAGGCAACAAATCAATAGGTGCACGAGGTAGGAAACCATACACAATTTCAAAAGGGCACATCTTAGTAGTAGAATGCAGCAACCGATTATAAGAAAATTCAATATGAGGCAAGCAATCTTCCCACATTTTCTTGTTATTCTTAAAAACATCCCTAAGCATGATAGACAATGTTCTATTGACTACTTCAGTTTGTCCATCAGTTTGGGGATGACATGTAGTACTAAAAAGCAGTTTAGTCCCCAACTTAGCCCATAAACATCTCCAAAAGTGGCTAAGAAATTTAGTATCATGATCTGAAATAATAGTATTTGGCTCACCATGCAAGCGAATAATTTCACGAAAGAACAAATCAGCAACATTAACAACATCATCGCTTTTATGACATGGTATAAAGTCTGCCATTTCCGAGAACCTATCCACGACAACAAATATGCTATCTCTCCCCTTCTTTGTTCGAGGTAAACCTAAAACAAAGTCCATCGATATATCCTCCTAAGGAACACTAGGTACAGGCAAAGGCATATATAAACCATGAGGATTGAGTCGAGACTTAGCTTTTTGACATGTAGTGCAGCGAGCAACAAAACGCTCAACATCCCGTCTCATCTTTGGCCAAAAGAAATGTGTAGCAAGTATATCCTCCGTCTTCTTCATGCCAAAGTGTCCCATTAATCCTCCTCTCCATGCACCTCCTGCAACAACAAAAGACGAATCGAGCTAGCTGGAATGCATAGCTTGTTAGCACGAAACACAAATCCATCGTTAACGACGAACTTGTTGCATGTTCTCCCTTCCTTACAATTCTGCAATACAGCTTCAAATTCAGCATCATGCACATATTGATCTTTGATGGTCTCTAAACCAAATATTTTAAAGTCAAGTTGTGAAAGCATAGTGTTACGACGAGACAATGCATCAGCAATAACATTTTCTTTACCCTTCTTGTGTTTAATGACATAAGGGAAAGTCTCAATGAATTCAACCCATTTAGCATGTCTACGGTTCAGTTTTGCTTGACTTTTAATGTGTTTCAATGATTCATGATTAGAATGTACAACAAATTCCTTGGGCCATAAATAATGTTGCCATGTTTCTAAGGTCCGAACAAGAGCATATAATTCTTTATCATAAGTAGAATAGTTCAGACTAGGCCCACTCAATTTTTCTGAAAAGTATGCAATAGGTTTGCCATCTTGTAATAACACACATACTAATCCAATTCCACTAGCATCACATTCAAGCTCAAAAGTCGTATTAAAATCAGGAAGTTGGAGTAAAGGAGCATGTGTCAACTTATCTTTCAATACTGCGAAAGCTTCTTCCTGTGCGGTACCCAAAACAAAAGGCACAACCTTCTTTGTAAGCTCATTGAGAGGTGCAGCAGTGGTGCTGAAATCTCTCACAAAACGCCTATAGAAACCAGCGAGGCCAAGGAAACTCCTCACTTGTGTGACCGTTTTGGGTTGTGGCCAACTAGCAATAGCTTCAATCTTGGCTTTATCAACTTCAATTCCCTGTGGAGTAACAACATAGCCAAGAAAAGATACTCGGTCGGTGCAAAAGGTGCACTTTCCAAGGTTACCAAACAAACGTCCATCACGTAGAGTAATAAAAATAGCACGTAAATGTTCCTCCAAAGATGTACTATAAATCAGTATATCATCAAAATAGACTACCACAAATCGTCCAATGAAAACACGTAAAACTTCGTTCATTAATCTCATGAAAGTACTAGGTGCATTAGTTAACCCAAAAGGCATGACTAACCACTCATATAAACCAAACTTAGTTTTAAATGCAGTTTTCCATTCATCTCCCAATTTCATACGAATTTGATGGTATCCACTACGCAAATCAACTTTGGAGAATATTGTAGAGCCACTCAATTCATCAAGCATATCATCTAGCCTAGGAATAGGATGACGATAACGAATGGTAATATTATTAATTCCTCTACAATCAACACACATACGCGATGTACCATCCTTTTTCTGCACTAGAATAATAAGAACAACACAAGTACTAAGGGATTCGCGAATATAACCTTTGTCAAGCAGCTCCTGGACTTGACGCATAATCTCCTTCGTCTCCTCTGGATTGGTATGGTATGGTGCACGGTTGGGTAGCGAAGCACCGGGAATTAAGTCAATCTGATGCTCAATCCCTAGAATAGGTGGTAATCCCGGTGGCACGTCTTGTGGAAAGACGTCAGTCAACTCTAGCAAAATCTTAGTAACAGCGGGAGGCAAAGAGGGAGGCAAATCCTCGAATGAAAATAATGCCTCTTTGCACAGAAAAGCATAGCAGACAGATTTGCTGAAATCTAGATCATTAATATCAGTTTTGGTGGCAAGTAAACATGCACTCTTCAATTTAATTTGAGAAACAACACCAGATGGTTTATTATTAGGCTTCATTTGTTGCTCAAATTCTTTTGCCACAATCTGATTTTCACTCTTGTTGTGCTCCTGTTTTGCTTTATTAGCTCTATTAATATCATCTTTCAAAACGGAATCAGGAGTCATAGGAAGTAAAGTAATATGTTTATCCTTATGAACAAGAGTATACTGATTTTTTCTACCATGGTGTACATAATATTTATCAAATTTCCATGGTCTACCAAGTAATAAGGAACATGCTTGCATGGGTGCCACATCACAATCAACATAATCAACATATGTAGAGATACTAAAATGCACACGAACAGTACGTGTTACCTTAACATTGCCGTTGTTATTGAACCATTGGACATAGTAAGGATGTGGATGTGGTCTTGTGGTGAGAGATAGCTTCTCCACCATCTCCATGCTAGCCAAGTTGTTGCAGCTCCCTCCATCTATGATGACACGAATAGAACGTTCCTTCACAACTCTGTAGCGACCCGACCTCAGACGGTCAAGTCTATGTGCTTAAGTGTCATCCCTGGATCGGTATGCTAACACTCACATTACTCGAGGATTTATAACAAAGGTAAATCACATATATAAAGTAACGTAAATACTATTACCTCAATCCATGGAGCGGAAGTAACAACAAAGTTGTGGATTCCCATCAACACCAACGACAAAGTTGAGTGTAGACATGGTAACCCTAACGTATCACTTACTCATCGTAAGATTTCCTGCAACATGAGATGTTGCAGCCACAAAGGGTCAGTACATTGAATGTACTGGCAAATTCACACCATAGGATAATGATGAATAATAGCTATCACTACATGCATATTTGGCTGGTGGAAAGCTCTAAGTTTATTTTTGCATAAAGCCAAATTTTCCCTACAACAAAGGAATATATTTTATTTAACTACAAAGTTTCTTGAAAATATTGGGAAGGTAACCCCAACTCAATCCCAAATTAACATCAATAACCCAACAAATTATTTAAGTAACGTGATGAGATCAAATCAATAATTCAAGTACCAAATACTCAAGATGTCCATAACCGGGGACACGGCTAATCATGATTAGTTTGCACACTCTGCAGAGGTTTGCGCACTTTTCCCCACAAGACTCGATCTCTTCCATTGGTTTTCTCACACTACATGGTGTTTGAGAAATAGATGATTGAGACACAGTCTTTCAGAAGCATTAACTCTTTGGATGGGTCGACCGTACCACCTACATCCCCTACATCTACTAGTCTACCACTGAAAGAGGTCACACAACATACTCAATTATGCCGGAGCCCATAATGGCTTGTGGCTACACACAGAAGTTTCTAGCATGAATAATCTTATGATCCCTTTGAGCATGGGTTGTGTAGGATGATCACACAGATTCCTCGGGATCTCCTTGGATAACACTGGATTCCCCAGGTGTCCGGGCAATCCACTGGTATCCCCAAGGTGCCCCAAACCAATCCACCAAGATGTGTATTGAAGTAGCCACCTTAAGTTAAACCTTAATTAACAATAACTCTCACATCTTTCATGAATTCTCTCAAACCAAACCACGTCTACGAGCATAGCATAACAGTATAGCATAACGTAGAAGTAACTCCCAAGGTGTGAATACAAGACAATAGGTTCTACCTCATCAACTACTTCCCAATAAACACATGTTATCAATCCTACTCATGCAATGTTTGAGGGTTGAAACAAATGCAGTAGCGAGAAGTGCGGCGGCGGCGCGAGGGGCGGCGACTCGGCGGCGGGTGGCAAGACGCAGTGGCAGTGGCAAGGCAAGCACAATGCAGCAGAGCAGCGAGCGCGAGAGAGAGAGAGAGAGAGAGAGGGGCCGGGGTGGCCCGGGTTTTATAGGAGGGAGGGGAGGAGGTGGTGTGGAGGAGGGGCCAAGGCACGGGGTGGCCGGATCGGGCACGGCGGCGGCGAGCGTGGCGGTGGCGGACTCCTTCGGGAGGTTAGGGAAGGCAGCGTGGGGCGCTGGGCTGGCTCGGCCCGGTTGGCTGGGCCGGCCCAGTTTATTTTTTAAAACAAAAAATAAATAAAAAAACCAAATAAAATTTGACTATAATATAGGCATATTATATATCAAAATTTTCAGAAAAAGATTTTGTTTAACATGAACATTTTTCTAGCATCAAATAAAATCCGCAAAAATTTAAACAAAACAAACAGTGCTACTATTGCAATAAAACCCAATAAAATCATTTTAAAAATACCAAAATGATTTCAAATTTATTTCTCTCAATTTTCTAATGTAGGGAATCATTTTCCCTATTTTCCATATATTTTATTCTTGGAGAAAATAATTTGAATAAAATCCAAATAACTCCAAATTGAAAATAATTTCAAAGGGACTTTAAATTTGTTCCTTTTAAACTTCCAACTCATATTTCATATGTTTGAAGAAGTCATTTTATCTTCTCTCATGAAAATCATTGAGTTGCTTAAATTTTATGAATTTGAAATATTTCCAAATGAAATTCAAATATTTTCAGAAATCTTTAATTTTAAATGGAAGAAGTCATGTCATCTTCTCTCCAGGGTTTTGTGGTGAAAAGAATTTGAATTCATGGAGATCATAAATGCAAAATGAAAGTTTGGGAAATTCCTTTTATTCCCTCTCATTTAACTTTTAGAAGTTTCAAATTTCACTCACTTTCAGTCAATCAATCACACAACAATCAAACAAACAATCAAAACTATTTATTTATTGTAACATTCCAAAATTTAGAATTTTGGGATGTTACAAACCTACCACCCTTAAAATGAATCTCGTCCTCGAGATTCGGAGAGGCTAGAAAGAAATAAGTTAGGTTTGGGGGTCTCATGAAAATCCATCGACCGTCTAAGGGGGTCTGGGGTGCTACCACCATTAGAAACATTGTTACGGTCCCGTCAATACTCATATACTCCATCCTTATTCTTGACAGGGTCGGTCTTCTCAGATCTTCAGTATAATTCCTTCTCTAGCTCTTCTAGTAGTGGCATAACCTTTTCCTCAATTCTTCTGTCCTTTCATCTTGGTAAGGTTCTTCCAAGACTGGTCTTCTTGTCTGATAGGTCTGGCGCCAATACAAAACAACGATCGATATCTCATGGTGGTCATCAAACAATTTATGGTGTCTCCTGCAGGAAATCGGTCTGGGCTTCATTCTCACCGTATATACTACGATTGGCAACAACTGCCTTGTACAAAGGAAAATTGCTCTACCATTCTAAGGTTCAAACAAGGTTTTGATCGTCGTCGCTCTACTATGCGTAAGTCACTCAGATTTACTATCCCATATAGCAGGGCGAATAATAATAGTAAGTCGGTATGGTGATCAATCCATCCCGCACCCAAATCATTACCTTGTATATGGTTTAGCGAATCTCGCATTCTAACACTCGATCATCCTCACAAGCATTGCAGAATTTCTCTTGTCGACAAACTAAGTTCGGATAAATCCATGGATTCTGCAAGCCAAACGAACATCGATCGTTCCTTCACAACTCTCAGGTTTTGCGCAACTCCTATAAGATCATCTGTTAATAAAGGCATATCCTCTTCCAGGGTTTTTCCTTCAGCAAGAGTGTGCTTGCTTCTTGGCAGGTCCTGGGGTTAGTGGGTTATGGCCCATCTCATCACTTGTAATCCTTGAACTCATTACCGGGGCAACTAATCATTACTCTAACATCCAGCTTCCCAGCATTCTTAAATGCATCCAATTGTACTGTCTCTCTTCCTTCTATTGGCACCAAACTAAGGCATGATTTACTCCGAGTCATCATGGAGTTACAATTGCTCCATATTACCAACATTCTACCTCCTTTATATCCAATAGTACTTCATCCCTTCATATTCTCGGGGTATCCCACATATCGAGATAAAACTCGTACTTATTTTGTCCGAAGTCCACTTCATGGAATATTCTTATCTTCTCCGTGGTTCAGGTGTCCTCACAGGGTGCTACCACCCTTGAAATGCACGAATTCATCCATAGACCCTATTTCTCATATCCTCGAAAATGGTCAAAATCGTTCTTCATAGAGTAACAACTCACAAAATCTAAATTAGTACCAACGATGCTAACTTTATTGGTTCTCAAATTACTACAATCTCCTGCATTTCCATTACATGCCTCAACTCAACACATCAATATAAAAAAATCGTTCCCACTACTACTACTATATTTCTCACAGACTCAACTATTTAACACGAATATCCTTACTGGGACAATCTCTGGCAAAGTATCCTGCTTCATCACAACGGAAATATTTTACTTCTGACAAGTATCGAGGTTTCTTTGTGATTACATAGCCTCCTTGGGTCCTCGGCTTCCTTTTTGGGCAACCACTGAAGTAGTGCCCTGCATCTTTGCACCTAAAACATGTGATATGACTCAGGTCCTTCTTTGTAGAAATTGGGTTGTTCCTAGAATCCAATCTATTTCTCTTCCTGGACTTTTCCATGCCAAATCAGGGCTTCTATTTCCTGTGGATCATACTCTACTTCCACTGTCAGGAATGCTACTAGATCATCATTCAGACAATTCTGGGAGATGTGTCCTTCTTCTACACATGATTAACATGACTTAGTGCAGGGTTTAAGTGGGTCTTCTCTGGGTGTGTCATCCATCTCTTCCTTCATCACAGGTTCTTCTAAAATTCCCATGAGGGATCCTTTCATTGCTTCTTTCTTCTGTTGGATGGTTCTTTGTACCTGTCGGCGTTCTGGGAAAGGGGTCCCCAGACTTGCCTACCTGCGGCCCACGGCGTGGCTCTGCGAGCGGGCTCGTACGACCCATCTTCACCAACAAGGCACTCAAGACCCTCGTGAGGGGCCAAGCCTCGCGAGGCGGACGACACAAGGTCTCCTCGGGAGCGGCCTCCCCAGGTTGGCTCACGAGGGGCGGAGAGTTCAAGGTGAGCCAAACGTCGCATGGTTCTCATGACGTGAGCCATGACAATCGAGACCAGGCGGGCGCCAGCGCATGCAGTGTCCTTGTTTCCTCTTTGGTGCTAAGGAAGCAAGCGCATGCGCGGAGTACCGAGGCGTCAAGCAAAGGTTTCCATATCGGTGCAACGAGAACAAGACCAGCAGGACGGCAAGATGGAGGTCACCGTGGAGCCCAAGGCGGTGTCACCACTAGAGCCTTTGGCAGGCGAATGCTGCTTTTGTCAAGATAAGTTGTACTAGTTGTCCCCTTTCAAATGGGCCGTTGTTGGCTCCCTTCCCGCTCGATATTTGGGGAGAGGACCAGGGCCTCTATAAATAGGACTAGACACCACGGTAGAAGGCAACTGAGCCTCAGGCATCGAATAGGATCTAGAGCCGACCCTTAGCCACACACCGAGCACAAGAATACCTCAACCTCAGGAGGTTGTTCTTCCCCTTGTAACTGTTCATCCTCAGGCCGAGAGGCAATCCACCACCACCACAGTGGAGTAGGGTATTACACCACAACGGTGGTCCGAACTAGTATAAATCTTGTTTTCTTTGTGTTGCGAGTTTTTCGAGTTAGTCCGTGAGATCTTAGCAAAGCTAGGACATGGATCGGTAGGGGGAGATCTTCGTGCGCACCCCAGTGTTCGAACCTTGAGTGTTTTGCCAGAACCCGTGATCCGGCATTTGGCGCGCCAGGTAGGGGTGCGCCGGAGCCTCTTCCCCATCAGTTGATCCACTGACGCTCCGCGGTTCCGATGTCCGGCGACCCGAGGGCTGACGCCGACCGCTGGGCAGCCTGGCCAGCTCGGGCAGCGTCGCCTGCCCAGGAAGAACTCAACCCTGCGCTCCACGCGGCCTAGGTGCCACCTAACGCTGCTGGGCATGGGCGGCGCGACCAGGCGCCATCCACCCTTACTCCACGACAAGCGCGAGCCGCTGCAAGGGCCGCAAGCCACACCGCAGCAACGACGCCACATACCCGGCAGGAGCAGGCGAACATGTGGGCTGCACTCACAGTGGCGCGGGAGCTGCTGCGGTGCCGACTGATGGAGAGCGACCGGGACGCGCTGCTGGAACGCGTCGCCGAGCTACTGGACGCAGCGGCCATGGGAGCGCCGCCCTTCGGCTATCATCTCACACCTCAGGTGGCGGCTGGATCCCACGGCGGGCCTCGCCGCGCCCGCGTGCTCCCGGGTGCGCTCGGGGGCCTCGTCGACATCAACACAATCCACGGTGGAGGGTGCCCTGTTGCGCCCGCACCACCCCAGATGGGTGCGGGCACGAGCGTTGCCGCATACGACCCTATCGGAGCACTAGCCTGCCGTCCTCAGGACGGCGTGACAGGTCGGGCGACATGGAGCGTGGGGCACTTCGGCGAGGTCTTCGGGGCAGCGGCCTCGGAGGCCTACTTGCCCCGCATGATGGACCAGGACTACACGCCGAAGGACGACCCTGGCTCGTTCCTCGGACCAGGACGGGAGGAGGAGGCGTTAGGAGCTGAAGCCTTCCAGGAGCCGCCAGAGAGCCCCACCAACCGCGTCGTCGACAACAGATACAGGGTACCTCTAATCCCTCAGGGGAAAGCTTACGCTAACCATGAGTCACAGGTGAACCAGGTCACAACAGCAGACGATGGTTCCGTCACGGCGATGTCCGCCCCATCAAGAGAGACCCACTGGGGGCTGTGCGGGAGGAGCCAGGCGCAAGGCCCCTCCCAGCGTCGCATGGAGCAAGGCGTCACCCGGAGCTAGGCCCTCTGCCGGGGAGGCACCGGTGAGCCCTACCCCGGCAGAGGACCCATGGTCGCCGAGGGCACCGCTGGCGTCCCCTCTACCCCTTTGGTTCCGTCCTGGTCTCCGGTCGTCCCAACGGTGGTAGAGGGTGGCGCAAGACGGGGCCCTCGTCTGGCGATATGAAGTAAGGCTCATGCCTGTGAGGATTGCTGCCCGTGACACTCTCACGTAATAACGAGTGGGGCTGTACACGCCCCGGAGTCTCAGGAGTGCCACCCTTGGGCCTCGGGGGCTCCCTCCCACATCCTAGTGGCAGCACTTAGCTCCGCGCTGGTGAGAAGACTCGAAGACAAGAAAACTAGGCTAGGCGCCGGACGCGGCCATTTGCTTTGGATCTCTTTTCTGTAGCCTTGCCTTCTGGATTTGGATTTAAGTTGAAGTTGAATTTTCATTGATGTGCGCGGGGGGTGCCTTTTCTTGTTCGAGCGATTTCTTGTTGCCTGGTTCTTGCCTTATTCCGAAGCTCGCCCTCGCTGCCATCAGACTCATGGATTCACAAAGATGCACACTCAGCTTGACATAAAGGAATAAAGGCAGCGGTTTGTTTACACGAGGGGCTCCCCCTATCAAAATGCTCTTACAATCTTTAGGGACCACGCCCAAGTTTCTGCATACAGGGTAAAACAGCAGGGGAACATGGGATCAGCTGGATATGTTGCTCGCTGCGTCCCCCAGGTCGTCTTCAGGCACACCGCTGGCGTCGCTGTCGCCGTCGCTCGCGTCGCCTCCACCTTCGCCGGCCCCGACATCGCCATCGTCAACCACGTCTCCTTTGTTTGCCACGACTACCGCCGCGTCGTCCTCAGAAGCGAAGGCTCTGACCAGCGCATACATGTTGTCCTCCACCCACCGCACCAGGTCGCCCCAGATGGCCGCAGGTACGGAGGCAATGACGGCGTCAAAGTCGAAGTCGGGGAAGGTGTTCTGAAGATGGCTGAAGACGCGGGAGAACGCACGCCCGAGCAGGCCACGACTCCTCTCTTCCACGAGCTGGCGAGCTCTATCAGATCGAGCTTCCAGACGCGTCACCACGTCGGTGAAGAAGCGAAGATGGCTGGCGTAGTCGTTCGTATGGGGATGAGGGGCATTTTCGTCGCAGATATGGCCCAGTGCGGTGTTGGCCCTGTTCCTGAGACCCTGGATCATGGGGGCATGCTCACTCTCCAATGTCCGCCACTGAAGCACTTCCTCCCTGTTCTGCCGCGCAACGGCCTCGGCGTCATCAACCCGTTTCTGAAGAGAGAGCAGCTCAGCACGGGCGGAGGCCAACTCTGCCTGTGCCGTGGCCAGGGCGGCCGCTGTGGCCTCCTCGCACCTCTCTACCTCAGCTAGCCTGGGCCTAAGGGGAGCGGCTCTACCTGCAGCCTCCGTCTCCACAAGCTACAACTTCAGGTCGTGCCTACCCTCAAGACGCGCGCAAACCTAGGCCACCCGGCGATCGACCTCCTCCTGAGCCTTGGCCTCGAGTGCACCCACGACATCTTCCGCTTGGGCAACTTGACGCTCCCTCGTCTCCAACCTCTCAAGCTCGAGGCTGCGCTCCACGGCTTCCAGTGCCATCGCCTCCTCACGCCTCCAGATCTCTTCTTCTTCGACGGGCGTCCCCCTCAGTGATGCAAGGGCGGCTTTTGCGCGCCTCCACCTGCTGCTCCAAGGATGCACTCCAGGCCTGGAGCTCCCACACATTCTTCTCCGCAGCCTCGCGACGGCGGTCAGCCTCGCGAGGTTCCTCCAAAGCTCGGGAGCAAGCCTCACGAGAGCCCGCGAGAGAAGCTTCAGCCTTCGCGTTATCAAGCTCGCGCTGGTGACGCCCGAGGTTGATGGCCACCTTCAACTTGTGCCGCTCCTCCGCAAGCCGAGGACTCTCGTTCACGAGGCTCGCGTCAACACCCGCGAGTTCTTCACCAAGCCGGTTCATCGCGCCCATCGCCTCCTGGAAGAGCTCATGATGAACAACGCTCTGTCCGTGCTCGAACTCGAGCGCATGGCCCATCTCGTCCTCCACCGCGGGGGCTGCAGGAGGGGCCCGAAGCGGCACGCCCCCTCCCAACAAGGGGCTGGAGGCTGGCGCGTGCCCGGAGGCCACCTAGGCCTCGCAAGGGGCCCGGGCGAGTCGGGGCTCGCTGCTTGAAGAGGAGCCGAAGACTGAAGCCAACCAGCCACCATTCATGAACAGAGGAGGGGTTCTGGGCACGCCCGCCAAGCTCCAAGCAAGGCCGCAAAGGAGGGGCGATGAGGCCGCGGGCTCAAGGCGCCATGGAGGCGAGCGCGCCTCTCCAACCGACCCCGCGCCACGCGCGGCGTGCGGGCTCGGGGCGCTCAAGGCTAGCGGGGGCGTCGAGGAGAGAGGAGGCTGCTCCTCAGGAGATGTAGCGGCCTTGGCGGAAGGGACCCTGAAGGACCACCGTCAGGAAGGAAAGCGACACTCAGGAAACCACCAAGATGCAGTACTTACTCGTCAATGGCGATGTACTTCCTCCGCTTCAACGGCCCGAAGATGCCACTGCTGCCGCTCGGGGACCTCTCCCTCTTTCGGAGCTCATCGAAGTCCACGCAGAGCCGATCAAAGCATTGGACATGGCGGCCAGTATGATGTGCAGCAGGAGAAGCGCTTGAAGGGACAGCCTCAGGGGCGCCATGCTGAGGAGAGTCGTCGGGCGCCATTTCGCAACGACCTACCGAGGTCTCAGGAGCTTCGGCTTCAGGAGTCGCACGCTGCATCACCCTCGCAGCTGCCGCCCGAGGCCAAGAATTGCGGACTCCCGAGGGAGACGCCTCGGGAGCCCCAGGCGGCATCAGCACCATGGTGCTAGGGCCACCAGCCTCGGACAGTGCTTGCCCCTGCTTCCACACTCGGGGTGAGCTCGGCGCCAGCAACGAAGAGGGGAACCACGTTGACGGGGTTCTCGCGGGGCCCCACTAGGCCGTCTGGGCGCAGCCCCCACTCGTCAAAGGAAAGCATGTGCTCCATCCTTGTTCGAGCAGCGGTACAACAGACAACTCTTCCCAGGCATGTCGTCCGGCAACGGGACGCCCGCCAAGACCCCAAGCACCGTCTGCCGCGTCTCAAGAGGGAGCCCGGACTCCTGAAGCCTCATATGGTCCTTGCTGTTGAGCAAGGCCCACATCGGGCGGGAATGGTGCTAAAGCGGGGCAACTCGGCGTTGGACCAACTCCTTCACCACCATAGGCACAGCCAAGCAACGGTCTTTCAGCCTCTTCAGCCTGAGCCAGACGGGGACAAGGCAGGGGCTTGCGAGCTTCTCGTGGCTCCAACCGGAGTTGGGGATGGCAGGAGCCAGCGAAGGGTGGAGAAGAGGGCTGAGCACTCCGACATCAACAAACACCCACCTTGTCCGAAACCCGCTCGTGGATGGAGGAAGCTCAAAGTTGATCCCCGCGCGTGTCGTCGCAGCCACGGCGTGGAAACTCAGGCATCCCGAGCTTTGTCGCGGGTCAATCAGATGCAACGAGAAGAAGTGGCGAAGAAGGGCCACAGAAGGGGCAATGCCCACCATGGCCTCACACACAAAGGCGAAGACGGCAAGAAGGGTCATGGGATTGGGGGTCAAGATGCAGCATGTGGATCTGATAGTGTTCCAGTGTGTTGAAGAAGGCGGGGAAAGGAGGGACCAGACCGGCCCAAAGGGCGTCGATGAAGAACGGGACCTCGGTGGCTGCCCGGTCAATGCGAGCACGAGATGCAGGCCAAGCCACTGTCTTCCCCCATTCGTTGAAGCTGGTGGCGAGCATGGGACGCACCTTGCCCATGGCCTCATCGTTGAGCACCAGCGATCGGCCAACTGCGGGCTGGACGGCCGGAGGTGCAATTGTCGGAGACAGAGGCTTCTTCCCCTTATCCGCTTGTTTCGGCGCCATGGCGATGGAATGGGCAGAGCTCAGGTCAGATCGGAAAGTGGGGCGGAGTCCCGGGGAAGCAGAGGAATCGGAGGAGTACTACACATATGATGGAAGAATAATTGTGTAGGTTGCGGTGGCCGCCTAGCCAGGCGGGTATCAAGGAAGCATGGGGAATCGGAGATGCCCATGCCCAATCAACCGCAACGCATCGACCAAGGCCGCACGCTATTGGGTCCCACGGCGCTCCGCACTTGCCCTTTGGCATCGCCTCGAAGCCAAGCCCGAGCGCGCCTTGGACCCGGGGGCTACTGTCGGCGCTCTGAGAACGGGGGTCCCCAGACTTGCCTGCCTGCGGCCCACGGCGTGGCTCTGCGAGCGGGCCCGTATGGCACATCTTCACCAACAAGGCACTCAAGACCCTCGTGAGGGGCCAAGCCTCGCGAGGCGGACAACACAAGGTCTCCTTAGGAGTGGCCTCCCCAGGTTGGCTCGCGAGGGGAGGAGAGTTCAAGGTGAGGCAAACCTCGTGAGGTTCTCATGACGTGAGCCATGACGATCAAGACCAGGCGAGCGCCTGGGCGCGCATTGTCCTTGTTTCCTCTTTGGTGCTAAGGAAGCAAGCGTAGGCGCGGAGTACCGAGGCGTCAAGCAAAGGTTTCCATATCGACGCAACGAGACCAAGACCAGCAGGACGACAAGATGGAGGTCACCGTGGAGCCCAAGGCGACGTCACCACCAGAGCCTTTGGCAGGCGAAGACTGCTTTTGTTAGGATAAGTTGTACTAGCTGTCCCCATGTCCCCTTTCAAATGGGTCGTTGTTGTCTCCCTTCCCGCTCGATATATGGGGAGAGGACCAGGGCCTCTATAAATAGGACTAGCCACCACGGTAGAAGGCAACTGAGCCTCAGGCATCGAATAGGATCTGGAGCCAACCCTTAGCCACACACCAAGCACAAGAACACCTCAACCTCAGGAGGCTGTTCTTCCCCTTGTAACTGTTCATCCTCAGCCCGAGAGGCAATCCACCACCACCACACTGGAGTAGGGTATTACACCACAACGGTGGCCCGAACCAGTATAAATCTTGTGTTCTTTGTGTTGCGAGTTCGTCGAGTTAGTCCGTGAGATCTTAGCAAAGCTAGGACGTGGATCGGTAGGGGGAGATTTTCGTGCGCACCCCAGTGTTCGAACCTTGAGGGTTTTGCCGGAACCCGTGATCCCACAGTACCATAGGGTAAATGTGACACTGAGCAGGGTAGTGGGTAGTCCCTTCACATAAGAAACAAGTAATCTGCCTAGTTGGGCATTCTTCAGCTGGGTGACTTTCTTCACAATTAGGGCATTCATCCTTGTGTTCCTTATGGTTGTGTCCTATTTCTCCATAGAGCTTGCATGCACAGGGTTTCTTCATATCATTTCCATAAGGCTGCAACTTCTGGGACACAAACCAAGACTTTAGCAGAGTCAACTTAAATTCTTCCCAAGTGGTTACTCTTTGCCATCCATTGATGGTTTGGTACATCCTCAACCAATTAGTGGCACCTCTTTCAAAGCACTGAAGAGCATGCTGGGCTATATCCTTTCTGGATATAGTGTTATTCTCCATATGATCTTTGATGTTCTGAGTCCATCGGTCCGTCTCCAATTGGGTCATCGGTCCAGAAAATATGAGCTCATATCCACTTATCATCTATTGGTTCCAAGGGTTTTGGGATGAGATAAGAGAGATAGGGAGGGATACACACAATACAAACAATTGTTTTGAAGAGACAGATTTTTATTTTGTGGCTGTCGAAAAAACATCAAACAAATGACAGCTCACAATCGTCGCACCTAACATAGGTGTATAACAGGGGTTGGGTCTTCTAAAGGTCAATAAATCTTTAAGGTCGCCAAACTCTTCAAGTCTTGTTCATGTCTCCGATGGCTTCTTCCGATCATGCTCGCTGATCTTCTCAAGTTCTTTTGCCAGATCATTTCTGTTTACGTGAAATCTCCCGTGACATCATTTAAGAGTCGCATTCCAAACTTCTGGGTTTCAACATCCTTGGCATGAGCCACGGTCCCACTGTCCTTCAGTTCCCGATGAATCTCCGGTATCTCGAGGTTTTGTTCCTCCAGCTTGGCTACTTTCAGCTTCTGGGTCCCGAGTTCTTCACGAAATAATTTCTTGTCAAATACGGCTTCCTGAGGGTCCATCCGAAAATCCTTAATGTAATACTTCAGATCCTGGTGATACACCAGCTAAGGTTAAAGCTTCGTCTTTTGATAGGTGCTCCATTAGCCCTTTTGTCATCCAATTCTTCCGACGAAATGCATGCTTAACTCAGCACGGTGACAATAGCATAAGCGGCCGATAACATCATGGATAGCCGTGTTTCTGCCCTTTTCATTGCCATGATCTATCATTCCATAGTTGATATCTCCTGCCTTAGGGTCTTCTTGACAAAAACTTTGAGTTTTTAACTCTCCATGTTCCGGTCTTTCTCCGACACACCTTGATCTCGGGTATTGACAACTTCAATAGCGTGACAAATTCCATAAGGGTAGCCTTCCTAGGTCATACCAATCTGGAAATTCTTATGAGCCTTCAAATTCTCCTAGTCTTCGGAGTCTTCAACCGTTGTAGTTTCCATTATAATGCACGGTAAAAATCCTCTTCTTTCGGAAGTGGTCTTAGTTGTCCGATATCTTGTACTTCTTGGAGTGATCTCATCAGTCAAATCTTCAAGTGGTCAAAAGGGGAAATGGGTATAGTCTAACTAAAAGGGAAAGAAATATTTGATAAAATTCAAAAAGAAGAGAGGTAAAAGACCCTTTTGAAACTAAAGTTGTAGAGAAAATATTTCCTATGGGCTTGCCAGTTTCTAGGAGTCACGTCCTACAGTCAACATGTGCTCTGATACCATCTTGTAGCGACCCGACCTCAGACGGTCAAGTCTCTGTGCTTAAGTGTCATCCCGAGATCGGTATGCTGATAGACACAGTACTCGAGGATTTATAACAGAGGTAAATCACATGTATAAAGTAATGTAATTACTATGACCTCAATCCATAGAGCGGAAGTAACAACAAAGTTGTGGATTCCCATCAACACCAACGACAAAGTTGAGTGTAGACATCGTAACCCTAACATATCACTTAGTCGTCGTAAGATTTCCTGCAACATGAGACGTTGCAGCCACAAAGGGTTAGTACATTGAATGTACTGGCAAATTCACACCATAGGATAATGATGAACAATAGCTATCACTACATGCATATTTGGCAGGTGGAAAGCTCTAAGTTTATTTTTGCATAAAGCTATTTTTTCCCTACAACAAAAGAATATATTTTATTTAACTACAAAGTTTGTTGAAAATATTGAGAAGGTAACCCCAATTCACTCCCAAACTAACATCAATAACCCAACAAATTATTTAAGTAACGTGATGAGATCAAATCAATAATTCGAGTACCAGATACTCAAGATGTCCATAACCGGGGACATGGCTAATCATTATTAGTTTGTACACTCTGCATAGATTGCGCACTTTTCCCCACAAGACTCGATCTCCTCCGTTGGTTTTCTCGCACTACATGGTGTTTGAGAAACGGATGATCGAGACACAGTCTTTTAGAAGCATTAACTCTTTCGATGGGTAGAACGTACCACCTACATCCCCTACATCTGCTAGTCTACCATTGAAAGAGGTCACACAACATACTCAACTATGCTAGAGCCCATAATGGCTTGTGGCTGCACACGGAAGTTTCTAGCATGAATAATCTTATGATCCCTTTTAGCCTGGGTGGCGAACCATAGGATCATCACACGGATTCCCCGGGATCTCCTTGGACAACACTGGATTCCCCAGGTATCCGGGCAATCCACTGGTATCCCCAGGGTACCCCAAACCAATCCACCCAGATGTGTATTAAAGTAGCCACCTTAAGTTAAACCTTATTAACAATAACTCTCACATCTTTCATGAATTGTCTCAAACCAAACCACGTCTACGAGCATAGCATAGCAGTATAGCATAATGTAGAAGTAACTCCAAAGGTGTGAATACAAGACAATAGGTTATACCTCATCAACTACTTCCCAATACCCACATGTTATCAATCCTAGTCATGCAATGTTTGAGGGTTGAAACTAACACATAAAAACTGGGTAATAAAAGGGATATGATCACAGTGTGAACTTGCCTTGTACTGTTGATGAGGATGATTCGCACTCATAACTCCTGATATTTCTACTCGTCACACTCTGGTTAATCTATCGTAAGAAAGCAATTACATACATAAGCACTGCAAAAGAATCGAAGAAAAGATCTCGAAAAACTTTGAAAACAAGCAAATAACTCTTGCAATAGAAAATATTTTCTAACATTACCAAAATTGGGTGAATCTGGTCTTATCAGAAAGTTTAGATCAAGAGCTTTGATTTGCAAAAAGAATCAACTCAAACAGAGTTATAAAACTCGAGTTAATGACAAAAGAAGTTTGAATTCAAATCTGTTTGAAACCAAATTTTAAAGTTTCAAAAACATCTTCAAGTTGTTTTACTAGATAGAGGGGATCATAACGAAGAAGTGGCCATTGGTATCATTAGATTTGGACAATTGAGCAAAAAGTTGTGGTCGTTTGAAAACTATGGGCTAAATTGTAAAATAAAACAACTAGAACTAGGTCCCTGATAGAAAACAAAAAGAAAAAGAAAAATCTATCGAGCGCTCGCTCGCGACAGAGACCTAATGAACGAAAATCGTGCACTACCGAAGCTAACGGACGAACGTCCAATAAATAGATCGAAGCGAAAAGAAAACCGGGAAAACCGGATTTTTAATAGGAAAAGCAAAAAAACCTAAACCCGAAAAAGAAATAAACCGGACCGGGCGGTTTTTTTACCGGTTCGGCCGACGGCTCGAACAACGGCGGCTCCGGCGATAGTGTCGAGAAGTGTGGCGGCTGCGGGAGGTGCGGCGCGGGGCAGTAACTCGGCAGCGGGTGGTGGCGCACGCAAGCAGCAACGCGAGGAGAGAGAGAGAGAGGGGCCGGGGTGGCCCGGGTTTTATAGGAGGGAGAGGAGGAGGTGGCGTGGAGGAGGGGCCAAGGCACGGGGTGGCCGGATCAGGCACGCCGCCGGCGCGCGTGGCGGCGGCGGACTCCTTCATGAGGTTAGGGAAGGCGGCGCGGGGCGCTGGGCTGGCTCGGCCCGGTTGGCTGGGCTAGTCCAGTTCATTTTTCAAAATGGAAAATAAATAAATAAACCAAATAAAATTTTACTATAATATAGCTATATTATATATCGAAATTTTCATAAAAAGATTTTCTACAACATGAACAATTTTCTAGCATCAAATAAAATCCGCAAAAATTGAAATAAAGCAAACAGTGCTACTGTTGCAATAAAACCGAATAAAAATCATTTAAAAATACCAAAATGATTTCAAATTTATTTTTCGCCAATTTTCTAATGTAGGGAATCATTTTACCCTATTCTCCATATATTTTATTTTTGGAGAAAAATAATTTGAATAAAATCCAAATAACTCCAAATTGAAAATAATTTCAAAGGGACATTAAATTTGTTCCTTTTAAACTTCCAACTCACATTTCATACCTTTGTATGGAACAAATTATGCCTCTGATTTTACTCTGCTTGTGTGACCTGCACACTCAAAACACGTTGAGCAACTAAACATTCGTACCTGTCAGCGTCTTCAGGAGCCATGTATTGTGTCTCATTTTCAGAATCATCTCCGCCATGTTCTTCACGTGTAATAAGAGCCAAAGTCTCCTCATCATAGTCACTAGCGGACTCGTAACCACCATCCTCAGTAGCAATCATCACACGCTGAGATTTGCATTCTCTCGCATAATGACCTCTTCCCTTACAACAACGACAAATAGTATCACTTGTGTGCCCTGTTGATGCCATGGAAGAAGAAGAGCTCTGTATAGGCCCGACAGGTGTGCTCTTGGTAGATAGTGGTGGTTGTGCCTGCTTTCTTGTATCACGACTGGAGGTGGTAGCTGATGGAGGTGCCGATGTCGTAGAATGTGTGGAAGTAGAGGATGCACGCGTTGTCCATGAGGAAGGTCGACCTACAGAAAAGTTAGTTCGTGCCAATGCCTGTCGATCCTGCACTTCATGTTCAGCTTTACAAGCAAGATGGAATAAACGAGTGATATTATTATACTCCTTATACTCTAGAATGGTCTGAATCTCTCTATTTAATCCACCCATAAAATGTGCAAGCATAGCTTCATTATCCTCAATAATACCACATCTAATCATGACAGGTTGTAATTCCTGATAATATTCCTCTACAAAAAAATTTCCTTGTCTTAAACGCTGCAATTTTTGAAGTAATTCACGTTGATAATATGGTGGAACCCAACGAGTACGCATATCAGTTTTCAAAGCTGCCCAAGTAGTTGGAATATTATTCGGATATAATTTATGATGTTCAGACCACCACACACGAGCGAAACCAGTGAAAGCACAAAGTGCAGCAGCAACACGTCTCTCCTCGGGATATTCTAAACATGTAAGATGATGTTCGGTTTCTAACTCCCAAGTAAGATATATATCAGGAACGTATCTACCCTCAAATGGTGGAATATTCAATTTCAGTTTAGGGAGATGGTCATGATCTCGTACCTGAGGGGGAGCCCTACCATTGCGATTAATTGCATGTGGAAGACCTGGTTGTTGTGGTGCTGGTGGTTGCACTTAGTTCTGATTTTGATCAACCTCATCCTCGTAATCTCCCGCATAATCCTCCTCCTCCTCCTCAGCAGCACCAATAGTTTGGCCAGGCTCAAGAGGAACACGGCTCGCTCGGCAGAGGGCTGTTTCGCGACGTGGAGGTAGCCGTCATCGTTGTTGTCGCAGAGGTGTGGCAGGAGCAGCCGGTGGTGGTTGTGGAAGATGCGCAAGCAGTTCATTAAATTTGTTTTCGAGCTTTGTTTCGAACATCCTCTCAAGGCCAGTTATCTTATCCATGGCCTCTTCAAAATTGTTCAGCACATCTGGCACCTGTTCAGTAATCATTTGCTGAAATTTATCATGCAACTCTTTATTCGTCATGTTCTCCCAGTCAGTCTCATCGACTTGTGATCCTACCATGGTTAGCAGCAATAGAAACACACAAGAATATGATCCTACAGACTACTAGAAAATGGTAGTGGTGGGGCGTCACAAATCCGTCAAGCAAATCTCAAATTCTTACCAGTTCTTACCAAGCAGCAGGTGGTGATCGGCAACCGGTGTAGTCAAAACTCTCAAAGCTTGGATAGAGTGATTACTACGGAGAGTCAAACGGACGACGTAGATGTATGTGGAGCTGTGAAGGCTCATAATATAGTAGCAAAAAGGGTCAGCAATAATCAATTCAGAGATGCAAAGTTGAATAAACGCTCAACGACGGTACTGTGCTGGTCCTAGTCTAGACCTTACTAGAGACGCGAGCCTAGAACACGCACAGCGCGACACGTAAACAAGGGAAAAGCACACTCTGAATTTTTTTGCGCTCTTTTTTTGTGCTCAAATCACTATAATGGCGAGTGTCTCAAAACTCTTCCCAAGTCAAACTAACATGATAGGCACGGAATTTTGTTGACAAATTTTTTCCGGAAATCAGGGCAGCGACGACGAAAAAGTGCGACAAAAAATCACTATGATGGCGAGTGTCTCAAAATGCTCCCTGGGACCTACAAATAGGATAGGGGAAAAATATTTTTGGTCGCCGAAATTTTGGCCTAAAAACTGCCTGGGGGTCTCCACACTCCTTTTTTTCGAAACCTACGAAGGCAAGGAAACACGAATCAGAAAATAGATGGATCTCGAAAACAAACCTAATATGAGAAGAACTCGGATTGGTGGTGGATATATGTTCGTAAGATATGGTAGCGGTGGTGGTATATGGCAGCACTGGTGGTATATGGATATGGATTGGTGGTGGTATATGGATACGGATTAGTGGAGGATAAGCGGTGGTGGTAGATGGCAAGAGCGATGACGATGGTGCGGCGGCGGTGTGACAACTTGTGAACAGAACCCGAAACTCTAAGGGAAACTAGACGCTAAGACCAGCAACTTGACACGACGATGCAATCGCAAATTCAACAAAGCAAAAAACTGAAAAGACTATGCAAAGGCTCAGACTTGTTCGGATATGATGAACTAACCCTAATTTTTTTTGGCTTTTTCATGGACTGTAGGTATGAAGAACAGATTCGATCTAAACTATGAAAAGTTGTAAAATCTCACCGAGCAACCTGGAAATCTGATACCACTTGATAGAGGCAAAGGTGTCCCGTCTTTCGATGAGATGGTGGCTATCGTTTTGGAGGAAGTCGACTTTGACGATCTGACTATGAACGTGCGAGGACGCCGCGCCTTAGCAATCGCTAAACCAACTCCGAGAGGTTATTAACCATGCTGGAGCACGATCAACTTGGCCACGAAGGTCTGTTTCCTGCAGGCAAACAAAGAACAAGCGAGAAACTAAGATTGCATTCTGGATATTGCGGATATAAGAGTAAAGCTTTATTGATCAAGGTGGGGTTTTGTGACGCCTTTGTCTGGTCGTTGAACACAATCGAAGTACGCGAAGTTGCAACTATGGTGAACATTGATCTAAACAAAACCCAAAGTCTAAACGACGCCCTAAGGGCTATATATATGGAGGAAGAGGGGGGAATTTCGTGGCCCTTGGAGGAGGGGTACGAAACCAACCCTACCTCTTGTTTCCCCACACATACGGACTCTAAAAACAGCCTATACTCAAGTATTTCAAAATTACATGGGCCTGGCCCAACAATAAGGTGACGCAACACCTATAATAGCCTCTGGACGGAATTTATGAAGTGGCATCTTGTATATTTCGTCCAAGGCTTCATGCACTCATTATGGTGTCTTCAAAGTCCTAAAGTATGCACTTGTAACTCCGTTCTTGTTCCCCTTGCGCATGCCATCATTTCCATGCTTGATCTTGCTCCAATGATCATCCTTCTTGTGCAAGCTAGGCCCTTCATTCATAAGCAAGACAAATGTATCCAATTTAGGCAGCATCATATTCTCATGAACATTAGAATCATTTCCAAGAAACGAAACTACCTGGTAATTTAATTGGCGTACGCGAGCTCTAGTAATTGGTCATGTATATGTATCAGTAGAGGTTGTGGGTGTAACTTTGTTAGTGATGTCCTCATCAAGAGGCAACCCAATTTTAATTTTCTTTTTTTCCTTTTGCTTCTGTTTTGTAATAAATAATTCATATATCCTCTGGTTAGATGTGGTTTTGTGTTTTAATTAGTTGTGCCAAGTGCGACCTTTGGGATGGGTTACGGTGATAGTTGGTTTGATCTTGCCGAAAAACAGAAACTTTTGCGCTCAGGAAAACAATACTCCTTTATAACAGAAGCGTGATAAAATATTGATTATTTTTGGAGAAGATTAATAAACAAATTTCTTAGGTTGTGCTAATTTTTTTAGAATTTTTGGAGTTATAGAAGTATTCGAGAGCTACAGATTACTACAGACTGTTCTGTTTTTGACATATTCTATTTTCTATGTGTTGTTTGCTTATTTTATGGGTAGTATCGGGGGTGTGAACCATGGAAAAGTTGGAATATAGTATATATTACACCAATATAAATAATGAATGATTTCACAATAGTACCAAAAGTGGTGATTTATTTTCTTATACTAACGGAGCTTATAAGATTTTTTGTTGAGTTTTGTGTTTTGAAGTTTTCAAGTTTTGGGTAATGATTTGATGGACTATGGAATAAGGAGTGGCAAGAGCCCAAGCTTGGCAATGCCCAAGGCACCCCAAGTTAATATTCAAGAACAACCAAGAGCCTAAGCTTGGGGATGCCTCGGAAGGCATCCCCTCTTTCGTCTTCGTCTATTAGTAACTTTAGTTGAGGCTATATTTTTATTCACCACATGATATGTGTTTTTCTTGGAGCGTCTTGTATGATTTGAGTATTTTCTTTTTAGTTTGCCACAATCATCCTTTTTGTACACACCTTTTGAGAGAGACACATATGATGAAGACATTAATACCATTGTTACACCCACAGGACCAATTACTAGAGCTCGCGCATGCCAATTAAATTTTCAGGTACTTTCGTTTCTTGGTAATCATTCTAATGTTCATGAGAATATGATGTTGCCTAAATTGGATACATTTGTTTTGCTTACAAATGAAGGGCCTGGCATGGATAAGAGGGATGAATACTGGAGAAAGACCAAGCATGGAGAGGATGGCATGCGCAAGGGGAACAAGAACAGAGTTACAAGTGATGATTTCAGGACTTTGAAGCCACCATAATGAGTGCATGAAGCCTTGGACGAAACATACAAGATGCCACTTCATAAATTTCTCCAAAGGCTATTCTAGGTGCTGCGTCACCTAATTATTGGGCCAGGCCCCTGTAATTTCGAAATACATAAGTATAGGCTGTTTTTAGAGTCTGTATGTGTGGGGAAACAAGAGATAGGGTTGGTTTCTGTAACATCCCAAAATTTGAAATTTTGGAATGTTATATTAAATAGATAGATTTGATTGCTTGTTTGATTGATTGTGTGAAAGTGAGTGAAATTTGAAACTTTCTGAAAGTTAAATGAGAGGGAATAAAAGGACTTTCCCAAACTTTCATGTTTGCATTTATGATCTCCATGAATTCAAATTATTTTCATCATTAAAACCCTAGAGATAAGATGACATGACTTCTTCCATTTATTTAAATGACAAGGGTTTTTGAAAACATTTGAATTTCATTTGAAAATATTTCCAATTCAGAAACTTTAAGCAACTCAATGATTTTCACGAGAGAAGATAATATGACTTCTTCAAAATATGTGAAATATGAGTTGGAAGTTTTAAAAGAATTACATGCAAAGTCCTGTTGAAATTATTTTCAATTTGGAGTTATTTGGCTTTTATTCAAATTATTTTTATCCAAAATAAAAATATATGGAAAATAGGGTAACATGATTCCCTACATTAGAAAATTGGAGATAAATAAATTTGAAGTCATTTTGGTATTTTAAAATGATTTTCATTGGATTTTAGTAGGGCAGTAGCACTCTTTGAATTATTTGAACTTTTCTCTATTTTATTTGACTAGAGAAAAATATTCACGTTGTAGAAAATCTTTTTCTGAAAATTTTGATATATAATATGCCTATATGAAATGTTTATTTTATTTTCGTTATTCAGTTTTCCTTCTGTTTCTATTTAAAAAGATTAACTGTACATGCGGCCCATAATTATTTACCGCCCACACGCGTAGCATAGTGGCAGCGGGCGCCTCACTTTTTTTTCTCCTAAATGGGCCAGGCCCAGCCAGCCTTTTCATTTATTTACTTAGGCCGAATTTTGTTTAAAAAAAACTACGGTGCGCGGCCGGCCGAGGCCTTTAGGCCCGCGCGAGGCGTTTAGCCTTTTTCTTCTCAGTTTCGTTTATTTTCGTTTATGTTTAGTCCCACATTGCCTAGCCTTTGACCTCTAAACCTCTTTTCCACCTATAAATATAGATCCATAGAGCCTCAAAAAAATCATTCGATTCGGGTTAAATCAATATTTTGGTTTGACTAGATCCATTAAACAAAAATATATTTCTCCTCTCCGGCGGGACTTTTGGAAGTTGTCTCCTCACTCCGAAGTTGTCTTTTCTATATCTTATAAAGGTATATTTATTCGTTCTCTGTATTTATACGTTATACCTAGAATTCTTTTAGCCGTAGCTACTTTCTTCTGTAAAACAGCTTGGCCCTGATTTTTCAAATAGCCATAACTTTTTACTCGTTCATCCAAATTAGATGAAACCAGCGTCTATAGTTTCGTCTTGTTTTCACCTATCCAGTTAACCTGTCACGTCAAATTTTTGAAATTTTCAATGTTCGAGATTTGTTCAGATTCATATTCAAACTTCTTTTGATCATAATTTGAGTTTCGTAACTCTGATTTGGTTGATTCTTTTTGCAAATCAAAGCTCTTGACCTAAACTTTATAATAAGGCCAAATACATATAATTTTGGTACTGTTAGAAATTGTTTTATGTTGCAAGAGTTAATTGCTTGTTTTCGAATTTTTCCGAGATCTTTTCTTTGATTCTTTTGTATGAGTGCTTATGTATGCAATTGCTTGCTCGATAGATTGACGGTGTGTGACGAGTAGAACTATCATGAGTTAAGAGTGTGAATCATCTTCATCAACAGTACAAGGCAAGTTCTGTAGCGACCAGACCTCAAACAGTCTGATCTCTATGCTCAGTGTCATCCCTGGATCAGTAATGCTGACACCACACAGTACTCGGAGGATTTATAACAGAGTAGCAATCACACACTTATTACAATCGAGTGTCTTAAGAGAGAACTTAATAAAATAAATATGGCTTAAAGCCATCTAATATGATAACAGCGGAAGGCTTTGAAGAATAAGCGAGTCCATCAACTCCAACGGCATCACTGAGTATAGAACCATGACCTAAGCACCTGACTCGTCGTCTGAAAAGTCTGCAACATGAAACGTTGCAGCCCGAAAACGGGTCAGCACATGGAATATGCTGGCAATGTAACACATAGAGAATAATGGAATAATAAGCCTATTCTACATGCATATTTGGCTGGTGGAAAAGCTCTATGGTTACAGTTTTTCATAAAGCCAATTTTTCCCTACTGCAAAGGAATAAATTTATTTAACTATCATGGTGGTTGTGAAACATTGAGAATGGTTGACAGCATTCTCATTCCCAATTAAAAGTACTCATTAACAAACCCAACAATATTAATTAGAAGTAACATGATGAGATTCACATGATATCCATATACTAGATACTCAAAATGTCCATAACCGGGGACACGGCTAACCATGATTAGTTTATACACTCTGCAGAGGTTTGCGCACTTTTCCCCACAAGACTCGATCGCCTCCGTTTGATTTCTCGCACTACATGGTGTTTGAGAGACGGATGACCGAGACATAGTCTTTCAGAAGCGCTAGCACCTTACATGTCGGTAGACCGTACCAACCTACAACCCCTACATCTGCTAGCCTACCCGTAAGAGTTCGCACAACTTAGTCAACTACGCCAGAGCCCATAATGACTTGTGGCTGCACATGGAAGTTGCTAGTTTGAATAATCTCGTGATCCCTTTGAGCCTGGGTGGCGGTCCGAAGAAATACAGGCAAGTCCTGATGGAAACCAGGTGCCTCAATCCACCCAGATGTGTGTTTAAGTTGCCACCTTAAATAAACCATTAAATAACAATCTCACATCTGTCATGGATTCACTCACCCAATCCACGTCTACTAGCATAACATAGCATAATAAGCAAACGTAGAAGTAACTCTCAAGGGTTTGATAATAAAACAGGTAATAGGTACTACCTCAATCTCCTTCCCAAACCCACAATTTAATTAGATCCTAATCATGCAAGTGTTTGAGGATAGATCTAATGCATAAAAACTGGGTATGAGAAAAGAGTATGATCAAAGTGTTACTTGCCTTGTTGATGATCTGCGAAACCTAGAGACTCGAAGTAACAGGCGGCGCACTCCGGGTATTCTATCACAGACAAACAAACAAGCATACAATAAGTACTCATCTAATGCACAGGTAAAACTCAAATAGATCTAACCAGATAGTTCAACTTAAGAACTCCGGTTTGCAAAAAGAATCAAATCAAACGAAGCAACGAAAGTCAAACGGCGGAAGAAAACAGCTCCGTTTTACTAATCTGGATCTAAGTAAAATTTTACAGTAGCAAAAACTTGTTTAAGTAGGTTATTCGGAAAGAGGGTTTCGATACGAAACTCGAGGCGCTTGAATCGCCTGATTCCGATAAACGAGCGAATAGTTATACTAAAATGAAAATCGGATAAGGAATCGTGATCAGAAAAATCACGAATTAAATCCGAGAAAAAGAAAAACGACGAACGGGTTAACGAACAGACGTTCGTTAACTAAACTAATCTGACGAACGCGTTCGTTAAAAACGAACGAACGAACAAACGTTCGCTATTTAACCTAAACCGGAAAGAAACCGAAACAAAAAAAACCAAAAAAAAACGCCCGGTTTTTTAAAAAAACCGGCGGCACGCGGATCGAGGCGGCGGTGAAACTCGGCGAGGTCGACGGCGGTGTCCAGCGGGCTCGGCGACAAGGCGGCGGCGGCGGCGGCGGAGGGCGGCGGCGGCGGGCGGATCCGGCGGCGGCGGCGGATCGGGCGTTAGGGTTAGGGTTTCCGGGTGGGCAGGCGGCGCTTGGTGGGTCGGGGCTGGGCTGGCTCGGGTGGGCTGGGCGCCAGGCGCGCTATTTAAAGCGCCCGAGGAGTCCCGCTGGCACGCCCAAAGGTCGGTTCGCTTTTTAAATAATTACGCGGAGAAAAAAAGAAAAAGAAATACTAAACGAACTCCAAAAATCCCGAAATAAATTTTCCCCGGCTTCTAAAACCAAGCCAGACTAGATGAACTTTTATTTGGGGCCTAAATGCAATTTTCAAAAACGCGCATTTTTCCTAAATTCAAATAAAAAGGCGAAAAACTCCAAAATAAAATCTTATTTGATTTTATTATTAAATCTTCATTATTTCTTTATTTTGGGAAAGTCATTTTATTCCCTCTCTCATATTTTGATAGTAGAAATAATTGAAGATAAAATAATTAAAATCAAATGATCCTATTTTCAAAATTTGAGAAAACTCAAATATGAAAATAACGAAATCCCCAACTCTCTCCGTGGGTCCTTGAGTTGTGTAGAATTTCTAGGACCGAGCAAAATGCAACGAAAAATATGATATGCAATGATGCTCTATGTATAACATTCCAAATTGAAAATTTGGGATGTTACAAGTTCACACTTTGATCATATCCCTTTCATACCCAGTTTTTATGCATTAGTTTCAATCCTCAAACATTGCATGGTTAGGACTTGATAACATGTGGGTATTGGGAAGTAGTTGATGAGGTAGGAACCTATTGTCATGCATTCAAACCTTGGGAGTTACTTCTACGTTATGCTTATACTGCTATGCTATGCTCGTAGACGTGGTTTGGGTGAGTGAATCCATGACAGATGTGAGATTGTTAATTAATGGTTAACTTAAGGTGGCAACTTTAATACACATCTGGGTGGAATGGTAGGGGCACCCTAGAGCACCCAGTGGTTTGCCCGAGCACCTGGAGAACCCAGTGCTTGCCCAAGGGGATCCCGGAGGACCCATGTGATCATCCTATGGTTCACCACCCAGGCTCAAAGGGATCATAAGATTATTCATGCTAGAAACTTCCGTGTGCATCCACAGGCTATTGTGGGCTCTATCTTCTTCTTATTGTCTTCTCCACAACCACCATATTCTATTCCACCTATAGTGCTATGTCCATGGCTCACGCTCATGTATTGCATGAAAGTTGAATAAGTTTGAGAACACCAAAAGTATGAAACAATTGCTTGGCTTGTCAAAGGGGTTGTGCATGATTTGAATATTTTGTGTAATAAAGATGGAGCATAGCCAGATTGTATGGTTTTGTAGGGATAAGCTTTATTTGGCCATGTTATTTTGAGAAGACATAATTGCCTTGTTAGTATGCTTGAAGTATTATTGTTTTTATGTCAATATTAAACTTTTGTTTTGAATCTTATGGATCTGAACATTCATGCCACAATAAATAAAAATTACATGGATAAATATGTTAGGTAGCATTCCACATCAAAAACTCTATTTTCATCATTTACCTACTCGAGGACGAGCAGGAATTAAGCTTGGGGATGCTTGATACGTCTCCAACGTATCTATAATTTTTGATTGTTCCATGCTATTATATTATCTGTTTTGGATATTTTATATGCATTAATATGCTATTTTAAATTATTTTTGGGACTAACCTATTAACCTAGGACCCAGTGCCAGTTCCTGTTTTTTCCTTGCTTTTGAGTTTCGCACAAAAGGAATACCAAACGGAATAAAACCTTCGCGATGATTTTTCTTGGATCAAAAGACACCAGGAGACTTGGAGATGAAGTGGGAGGCGCCACGAGGCGGCCACAAGGGTGGAGGGCGTGCCCAGGGGGGTAGGGCGCGCCCCTATCTTATGGGCCCCCCATGACCCTCCAGACCTAAATTTGTCCCCTATATATTCACATATATTTCCAAAGGACCAGAAGCATCCACGAAAACACTTCTCCACCGCCGCAACCTTCTGTACCCGTGAGATCCCATCTAGGGACCTTTTCCGGCACCCTGCCGGAGGGGGATTCGATCATGGAGGGCTTCTACATCAACTCTATTGCCCTTCCGATGAAGCGTGAGTAGTTTACCACAGACCTACGGGTCCATAGTTAGTAGCTAGATGGCTTCTTCCCCCTCTTTGATTCTCAATACCATGTTCTCGTTGATGTTCTTGGAGATCTATCCGATGTAATACTCTTTTGTGGTGTGTTTCACGAGATCCGATGAATTGTGGATTTATGATCAGCTTATCTATGAATATTATTTGAATCTTCTCTGAATTCTTTTATGCATGATTTGATATCTTTGTAATTCTCTTCGAACTATCGGTTTTGTTTGGACAACTAGATTGATTTTTCTTGCAATGGGAGAAGTGCTTAGCTGTGGGTTCAATCTTGCGGTGTCCTTTCCCACTGACAGTATGGGCAGTAAGGAACGTATTGTATTGTTGCCATCGAGGATAAAAAGATGGGGTTTTCATCATATTGCTTGTGTTAATTCCTCTACATCATGTCATCTTACTTAATACGTTACTCTATTCTTCATGAACTTAATACTCTAGATGCAGGAAGGAGTCGGTCGATGTGTGGAGTAATAGTAGTAGATGCAGAATCATTTCGGTCTACTTGACACAGACGTGATGCCTATATTCATGATCATTGCCTTAGATATCGTCATAACTTCACACTTTTCTATCAATTGCTCGGCAGTAATTTGTTTACCCACCATATTATTTGCTATCTTGAGAGAAGCCTCTAGTGAAACCTATGCCCCCCAGGTCTATTTTTCATTATATAAGTTTCTGATCTACTATTTTGCAATCTTTTACTTTTTGATCTATAAACCAAAAATACCAAAAATATTTCCTTTATCTTTCATCTATCTCTATCAGTTCTCATTTTTCCAAGTGACCGTGAAGGGGTTGGCAATACCTTTATCCCGTTGGGTGCAAGTTGTTTGATTGTTTGTGCAGGTATTGGTGATTTTGTGCGTTGTCTCCTACTGGATTGATACCTTGGTTCTCAAACTGAGGGAAATACTTATCTCTACTTTGCTGCATTACCCTTTCCTCTTCAAGGGAAAAACCAACGCAAGCTCAAGAAGAAGAAGTGGTCGTCCACGCCATTCATAAATCGAACCATCACCGAGGAATTGTCATGGTTTCGAGGGGGAAATCAACAAGATTGAAGTGGCCGGGAATCCAAATTTCCTTCCTAGCTTAGCATTCAGTTTTTTCAACAACCAACATACCCCCTCAAATGCAACGTGTTCAAATTTGGTATTTTTCTATGCTCATTTACCATATTAGGGGATTATGTGCATTTTCTAGGCATTAATCCACATAATTTAAGTTCCAACAATCGGTGCATGAAAAGGTGCAAAAGAACGGTCTGGAAAAACCATACTCGTGGTACTTAGTAAATTCTCAAGCCTTTTACAAGGAATGGGCAGAGATTTCAAGGGAATGTGGGGCAATAGTCAACCACAAACACATCATTTACTATGTTATCAACTATAGAAAAATGAAATACGTGCTTGAAAAACATGACGCCTGGCATGGTGCCATGGTATGGCCTCACCGTGCCCTATTAAAAAGCTGAGAAGGTTTGATTTATGTCGTCATGCACGCCCTTCATAAATCGAACCATCACCGAGGACGTTCCATGCTTTCGAGAGGGAAATCACCAAGATTGAAGGGGAATCCAAATTTCCATCCTAGTTTGTCATTCAGCTTTTTTCAAACGATGAACATACCGCCTCGAATGCAACGTGTTCAAATTTGACATTTTTCTGGGCCCATTTACAATATTTAGGGGATTATGTGCATTTTCTAGGCATTAATGCACATAATTCAAATTCAAACAATTGGTGCATGAAAAGGTGCACAAGAATGGTCTGGAAAACCATGCTCGTGCTATTTAGTAAATTCTCATGCCTTTTACAAGAAATGGGCAGATATATCAAGGAAATGTGTCGCAATAGTCAACCACAAACGTGTCATTTACTGGGTTAACAACTATACAAAAATGAATCACATGCTTGGAAAACATGATGCCTGGCGTGGTGCCATGGTATGGTCTCATCGTGCCCTGGTAAAAATTTGAGAAAGTTTGCCTTATGTCGTCATGCACGCCTTTCATAAATCGAACCATCACCGAGGAAGTTTCATGGTTTCTTGGGGGAATCACCAAGACTGAAGGGGGATCCAAATTTCCTTTGTCCTTTGTCCATGAGTTTTTTTCTTTGATGAACATACACCCTGCAAATCACCATGTTCAAATTTGGCACTTTTCCGGGTTTATTTACCATATTTAGGGGATTATGTGCATTTTCTAGGCATTAATGCACATGATTCAAGTTCAAACAATCGGTGCATGAAAGGGTGCACAAGAACGGCCTGGAAAACCATGGTTGTGCCATTTAGTAAATTCTCATGCCTTTTACAAGGAGTGGGCAGATATTTCGGTGAAATGTGTGGCAATAGTTAACCACAAACGTTTGTTTATTGGGCTTTGATCTATAGAAAAAACATGATGCCTGGCATGGTGCCATGGTATGGCCACACCATGCCCTGCTAAAAATTTGAGAAGGTTTGGCTTATGTCATCATGCACGCCCTTCAAAAATCGAACCATCACCAAGGAAGTTCCATGCTTTCGAGAGGGAAATCACCAAGATTGTAGGGGAATCTAAATTTTCTTCGTTCTTTAACCTGGAGTTTTTTTCTATGACGAACATACACCCTGCAAATCACCGTGTTCAAATTTGGCATTTTTTTAGGCTCATATTACCATATTTAGGGGATTATGTGCATTTTCTAGGCATTTAGCGCATATAAATCCAATCCAGCTACAGCTGCACAGGTGTGATGTGAGGGACGTGGATTGCTGATGACCCACAAGTTTATGGGATCAATTGTAGCCTTTTTGACAAGTAAGAGTGTCGAACCCAACGAGGAGCAGAAGGAAATGACAAGTGGTTTTCAGCAAGGTAATGTCTGCAAGTGCTGAAATTGTAAGTAGCAGAGTAGTTTGATAGCAAGATAATTTGTTACGAGCAAGTAACAATAACGGTAACAAAAGTGCAGCAAGGTAGCCCAATCCTTTTGAGGCAAAGGACATGCCAAAATAGTCTCTCATAAAAGCAAAGCGTTCCTGAGGGTACACGGGAATTTCATCTAGTCCCTTTCATCATGTTGATTCGATTCGTGTTCGCTACTTTGATAATTTGATATGTGGGTGTCGGGGAAGCTGATCGTGTCCCACGAACACCTATGGGACCTGGCGGACCGAGTCCCTTGTGGTTCGGAGGGGGGCGGAGATCGCACAAAGAGCAGATCGATGCAATGCACACGAGCAGTTTTACCCAGCTTCGGAGCTCTCCGGAGAGATAATACTCCTACTGCTGCTTGGTTGATTGTATTGTGTTCTTGCTAGGGAGCAATGAGGGCTACAAGACCTAGCCTGAGTGTCTCTAGTCTCGTATGTGTCGAATGAACCGAACGGAGCCTAACCCTTTCTACGTTGCACTTGGGCCTCCTTTTATAGGCACAAGGGGTCACCGACAGGTGGCAACGTAGATGAAGGTACAAATGGAAAAACAGTAGTTGGTACACCCCTTTGTACAGTGTACAGTGCATATACCTAACTCTGACGGCAAGGGACAAGATCAATAAATGCCCGTCCCTATCGCCTAAACAGTGCAACAGGGACCGTCAAGTGCACCACCGTTTGCCACGATGGTAGGCTTGTCAGCGCCGCTTATCGCTGCTCCTCGCTGGCTGCACAGCTCTTCGACATGCGTGCCTGGAGTAGCCCCACGGCGACACGTTGGCGGATGAGCTGGAGCGGAGATGAAGAGAGGTTGCCTGCCGCGGCAAGCACCTTGCCGCGGCTGAATCCTTATCGCGCCCGGGAGCTTGTCGCTCACCAGGCCTTCCCGGCAAGCTCCTCTTGCCGGGGTCTTGCTTCCTTCGTGCCTTGGGTGGCCTTCCCGGCAAGCTCCTCTTGCCGGGGCCTTGAGTACTTTGTTCTTGAATGGCTCCAAAGGAGCCGCGGAGGACCTTGGCGGTCACTAGGCCAGCCCTGCCGCGGGGTGCTGCGACTGCCCGTGTACGAGTTCGGGATACTAGGGTACCCCTACTCTAGTACACCGACAGGAGCCCCCGGGCCTGGGCCACACACGGCGCCGAGCTCTGTTGGGCCAGGCCCAAAACAGTGCACGGGCACGCGTGGCCTAGATCGCGCAGTTATTCGCCTCGGACCCACCACGTTCCCCACGAACGGCACGCTCCGGACGTGGCGTCGTGGGAGAGATCGTGGGGGCTTTCTTTAATGGGAAAAGCGGAACGCCCGCCCCCTCTCCCCTTATAAGCAGGGGAAACAGGGGCAGGACGCCCACTTGCCATTGCTGTCACATCAAAAACCACCGCCGCTCCCCCCTTCTTCTCAAGTCCAAAGAGAGCGACGCCCCCCCCCATTGCCACCGGCGCCACCAACGCCGTCGGATTCCTCCACCACCTCCGCCATGGCTCCGAAAGCCGACAAGGGCAAAGGGGTGAAGTCGGCCGAGGCGCAGCGGCTCGCGGCGTTGCGGAAGGAGCGGGCCCTCTTCGACCCGCTGCTCGACGCGAAGGAGCTGCCAGAGCTGTATTACCTCTTCTGGTCGACGGAGACGCGGGCGCACCCGCGCACGAGGGTGATCTCCGTCGCCACATCCGAGAAGGTTTCCGTCGGGTACCCATTCTTCGCGCTTTTCTTCCACTGCGGGCTCTGCCCGCCCTTTTCCGAATTCTTTTGCGACGTCATGAACACATATGGCCTCCGCCTCCTTGATTTCACCCCCAACGCCGTCCTCACCATGACAGTTTTCGCACACCTCTGCGAGAACTTTGTCGGAGTCCACCCAAATGTAGCACTTTTCCGCCATTACTTCATGCCCCGTGTTGAGAGAGGAGAGCCGCTTGCCGGAGGGATTGCATGGATCTCCAGGATCGGCAAGAAGGAAGCATATCTTGACGGAGAGCTGCGCAGCAAGTGGGAGGAGTGGAGAGCCGATTGGTGTTGGATTATAGAGGAGGACCCAGAGCCTTTCACTGCCCTGCGCCAAACTCCCATAGCGCGCGGCAACAATTGGAGCAACTTGGCGCGGGAGGATGCCAAGTTGAAGATTGCCGTGATCCGGATCTTGCGCCTCCGGCAAGCCGGACTCACCGTAGGAGATGTTGGCGCGGCCTTCCTTCGCCGCCGCATTGCACCCTTGCAGGAGAGGAGGAGGCCTGCTTGGGAGTTCGAAAACGCGGCGGACATCATGAGGCTGCGTCCGGGCCTCAACTAGAACTTCACTGTATTGGAGCTGGATGCCATGCTACGGGAGCTGTTCAAGCACAATGCAGATCATCCCGAGTGGTTCATGTTGCCGAGGGGAGTCGTCCCTTTGTGCAACAACTCGTCGCTTGACCGCATCCGCGCGATGATGCCGTTGTGCGATTCCCATGGAATCGTTCCAACTTGGCAGGAGCCCGCCGACGACATCGTGCAGCAGTTCTTCGACAATTTGGAAGAAGTGCCGATCCGCGTCGACGAGAAGAAGTGGCTCACCCGCGACACCACCGAGCAAGAGATGGTGCGCATCGCCACAAGGTTGGAGGAGGCGGCAGAAGCTGCCGCCGCCTGCGTGTTTGGGTTCACTGTCGAGGAGGCAGAGGCAGCCGAGGCGGCAAGCCTTGCCGATCGAGAGGAGTTCGCCGTCGAGGAGGAGCAGGCCGAGCCCGACGCCGAGCCGAACGAGCCTGCTGGGGGCGCCTCCCCTCTGCCTTCAAGTAGCTTGCCGCGGGAGGAGCCCGCGGCCCCACCAAGAAGACGCCTCCGGAAGACCGGAGAAGTGGCGGGGCGGTAGACGGGCCAACAGCCGCCTCGCCGCCCGACGCGCTCCACCGCGGCAAGCACTGTTGCCGCGGGAGCGCCTCATGCCGCCACAGCAACGGGAGCGGGGCCTTCTGGAGCCACGGCCCCCGCACCCGCCAAGCGTCCGAGGGAGCCTACTCCTCCAGCTCGTCGCACCGGAGCGGAATTTGACTTCTTCGCTCTCAGCTCCGAGGAAGAAGAGGAAGAGTAAGATCTTGTCGCTGCTACTTGTAATTCTTCAATTGACTGCTTTATCTTGCATCTGACTTGCTTCGTTCTGAACCTTTTCCTTCTTTAGGACGCTGGCTCAGAGGGCGTCGAAGAGGGCCAAGACTCCGGTGGTTGTCATCGAAGACGATCCCCCCGCGGCGACAGGAGGCGCGTCTGAGACTCCCTTGCCGGATCCGGCGCCCCTTCATCAGAGCAACCCCCAGCACAGCCCCCAGCGTAAGTATTTGATTTATTTCTTACGGTTAGGTGTGCTTGGGTGCTCCTTTTTTACTGATATCTGGCTTGTTGAATTGTGCAGGAGCAGAGCAGCCTCATCAGAGCCCCCGAAGTCACTCCCGGTTACTGCTCTGCCGACGACTCGCCAAGGGAGAATTCTCCGGCAAGGGAGCGCTCTCCGGCAAGGGAGGCCTCTCCGACAAGGGGAGCTTCTCCGACAAGGGGCAGCGCCGACGACCCTCCGGTGGTGGAGACCGCGGCTACAGATCCCATTGCAGGTAATCTTCTTACTTGAAAATTTCCCTTGGGTCTTTTTTCTTCTGTTCTTCTTTTCGAACATTTGCTTGACTTGTTCTTTTCTTTCTCTGATCATCAGATCCATCTGCCGGAGAGCCGATGGAGACTGAGGTTGCCGGCGAGGAGGACGCTCGCGGCAACAATGACGACGCCGCCAACATGGAGGAGGAGGCCGGTGCCGATGGGTCTGCCGGTGAGGAGGCCGCCAAGGCTGCTGGCGCAGAGGCTGGGGAGGGGTCTGGTGGTCGCACTAACGACCCTGAGGCCGTAGGAGCCCCAGGCGCTACGCCGACCGCCGATCCCTCCGCCACCGATGCAGCACCAGGCTCCGAAGAGCCCCAGCCCGGCGTCTATCTGAAGGCCGGCGACGGTGTCTTCATTAAGCTTCCATGGGCGTCGAGCTCCAGGGCGCCGGTCGAGGGAGAAACTTTCGACGAGGAGCTGCTCGCCTCCGCTGGGCTGTCGCTGGTTGACGCGCCAAGCAGCAGCAGTGGCGATTCCGAGGAAGAGCAGCTGCTAAAGAAGCTGTTGTCGCTCTACCGCGCCCGACAAGCTAAGCTGGAGTCCAGGGAAGCACTTGTCGCGAGGGCGGGAGCTGACATGGAGAAGCACGCAGAAGAGCTCCGGCGCGCCAACAAGGAAACTCTCCGGGACATAGCAGAAGCGCGGGAGCAACTCTCCGAAGAGCGCACGGCCTTCATCCTGGAGAAGGCCGAGGTCGAGGAGCAGCAAAGGCTTGCCGGTGAGAAGCTCTCTGCGCAAGAAGGTGAGCTGGCGCAGCGGAAGATCAACCTCGACAGCTATGAGGAAGATCTTGCCGCGCGCGAGGAATCCATTGGCGGAGCACTCAAGGAGGCAAAGGACGCCGCCGCAGCTGCCGAGGCCGCCAAGAAGGAATTGGAGACGAGGGTGGCGCAGCTGGAGGCCACCCTCCAGAAGAGCGGCGAGGAGGTCACCGCGCTGAAGCACGAGCGTGAGAAGGACGCCTACACTCTTGGCGAGTTGCAGGGCCTTCTCGCTGAGAGGATCAAAGAGATCGAAGACGCCAAGGATGTCAAAGCGGATCTTGAGCTGAAGCTGTCCACCCTGACGGAGACGCTGGACGGCGCTAAGGAGCGGGAAGCGGGTTTGCTGGAGAAGATCAAGGCTAATGAGGAGCTGCTGGTGAATGCCACGAACGCCCACAGCACCTTCAAAGAGAATGTGATGCTCTGGACCGAGGGTCTTGTCAATACAGCCGTCGCCATCGACAAGGAGCTGATGGAGCTGGGAATGGTGGATCTCGGGTACCCCTCCGACGAGCATCTCCAACCCAGCGCCAAGCTCAGCCTGTTCTTCAAGAGCGTGTTGGCGGCTCTCCAGCGGCTCCGGGAGGAGATCCCAAAGCAGCTAGCCGACGAGTCGCGCCAAATCTGTGCAGGGGCTCTTCAGAAGGTCTTGATGAAGGTGGCCTTCCGCAATCCAGGCGTCAGCTTCGCCAACGTCCTCAAGTCCCTGCCGCCAACTGCTGACGTTGAAGCGCTCAAGGCCCTTGTCGCACCCATTGTGGACAGGGTGAGCGGAGTGAAGAGGGTTGATGGCGACCGCGTGGACTAGGCCGCCAAGTTTATCTTTCCCTTGTCGCTGCAGACCATGTTGAGGAGAACAATTTATTAGATCTGCGACAAGTCATTTTGTAATATACTCTATCTTAGGCAAATCGATCGCAATGTTATTTCCTTTACTCGATTTCTTCCTTTATATGTTTGTGCCCTACGCTCTTAGGGAACTTGTCGGCGCGGGCACCTTTGCCGCGAGCGCTGAGTGCGGAACGTCAGCAGCCTGCTGGCGATGACCCCTCCGACAAGCAACCTTGTCGCAACTGGTTGCAGCTCACTTAAGTTGTTGAGCGGACTCGAAACAAAGTAAGGGCGCAAACCAGCCGCGAGTTGGTTCCTTCGCGCACAGGTTTTCCATATAAAGTACTATCGTTCGAGGAAGATAACTTAAAAATTTAAAAACTGATTGCTCAAACTTTGGCAACTTAGCTTTTCTGTCGTTCGCTTCCCGGCAAGGCGATATTTCCTCGAGCGACACTTGGTGGCCCACACCATTATCTTCTCCTTCCCCCCCGGCTAACTTGTGGGCGAAGGGACCTTCCATTCTTTTTGAGAAGAAAGAAGAGAAAATAAAGTTATGGAGCCTAGTGGCTCGCTATTGCTTACCGGGTACGGATGCTGCACAAAATGTTAGATAACACATGCATAAAGGATTATGAAAGCATGCATTTAACAAGTTGTGCGCAACACATGAGCTTTACTGATGCATGGGGTCTAAGCCCGACTTTGTACAAAGGATTACATGCAACAGCGGCAAGACTTGTACAAAAGGGTGGTTGCCGGAACGGGTTCCGGCAACCGCGCCCTATGGGTAAAACTTACGAAGATGCTCTATATTATAGGAGTTGCTCACCGGAACGCCATCTTCGGTCTCAAGGCGGACAGCGCTAGGCCTAGTGACTTGTTTTACCCGATAAGGGCCTTCCCACTTCGGCGTCAACTTGTTGGAATTCTTGGCGGACTGAACGCGCCGAAGAACAAGGTCGCCTTCCTCGAAGCTTCTGGCACTAACTTTGCGGCTATGGTAGCGGCGCAAAGCTTGCTGGTAACGAGCGGCTCGTACAGCGGCCTGAAGACGATCCTCCTCAAGGAGCAGCGCGTCATCTTGTCGCAGCTGCTCTTGCTCAAGCTCATCATAAGCGAGCACTCGAGGTGACCCGTATATGAGTTCCGTGGGGAGAACTGCCTCTGCTCCATAGACTAGAGCAAAGGGTGTCCGCCATGGCTCGATTTGGCGTCGTCTGATCGACCAAAGAACCACCGCAGCTCCTCGATCCAGTTTCTTCCGCACTTGCGCAGCTGTCAAAAGTTCTGGTCTTGAGTCCTCGCAGCACTTCAGCGTTTGCCCTCTCTCGCTTGACCGCTGCTCCTTGGATGAGCAATGTAGCAAAGCAGACCTTGGCGCCAAGATCTTGGACGATTGCATGAAGGTGCGACTCGTGAATTGTGTGCCGTTGTCGGTGATGATCTGGTTAGGAATCCCAAAGCGGCAAACAATTGACTGAAGAACTTGATCGCCGATCGTGTCTTGTCACCTTCCTCATCGCTTCCACTTCCGCCACTTTGTGAACTTGTCGATTCATGATGTACAAGTACTCAAAGCCCCGACAGCTCGGGGAAGGGGCCGAGGATGTCGAGCCCCTGCACCGAGAATGGCCAGGATAAAGGGATCGTCTGGAGAGCTTGAGCTGGCTGGTGTATCTGCTGGAATGGAACCGCACGCTTCACACTTGGTTACTTGTGCGGTTGCATCTGGAGGGCTTCGGCGAGAAGAAACCTTGCCGGAAAGCTTTGCGGCAGTGTTTTGCGCCTATGTGGTGACCACATATGCCTCCGTGAATCTCTCGCCAACAGCTTCATCCATCTTCCCGCAAGTGCACTTCAATTTCACACCGCTGAGTCTTCTTCGCATGTGATGTTGTCAACAAACTGATACATAATTGACTTCCGGGCTACTCTTTCCGCTTCTTCTTGCTCTTCGGGAAGTTCTCCTGTCTGAAGGAAATGGACGATCTGCTGTGCCCATGTTGGAGCTTGTGGCTCGACAACTAGGACTAAAGGCACATCTGCCGCTGCGGGAACATCAGCTTCTACGGCAAGAACCTGCGGTTCAGCCGGAGCTTTATGATCCCCGGCAAGCTTGCCGGAGCAAAACTTGTCGGGAGCGTCTGCTTCAACGATACAAACCCTAGGGCTTGTCGGAGCAGACTGCTCCTCAGCGATATTTGTGTTGATTTTGGGGACCTTCTTGGCGGCGGCTTCAGGGAGCTCTGCCGAAAAATAGTCACCAGAAACCAATTTCCTCTTCTTGATCTGTCCAGTTGATGGCGTTACAGTTGGTTGAGTCAGCTTGAGCACAAAAATTCCTGGTTCCACAGGTAACTTGAGTGCGGCGCACTTTGACAGGCCATCAGCAATATCATTCTGAGCTCTTGGAACGTGTTCCATTTGCAGGCCTTCAAAGTGCTCTTCTAGCTTTCTCACTTCATCAACATAGGCTTCCATCAACGGACTTTGATAATCTTTGTTCACTTGGCGGACGACAAGCTGCGAGTCACCCCTGACAATAAGCTTCTTGATCCCAAGGTCCACTGCAATCTCGAGACCGCAAGCAAACCTTCATACTCTGCAGATTATTTGTTGCTTGCTCCTTGGGAAAGTGCATTTGGACTATGTATTTGAGGTGCTCTCCGGTGGGTGCGATAAGCAGCACGCCGCACCGGCGCCCTTGCAGCGAGAAGGCACCATCAAAATACATCAGCCACTCTTTACTTGCTTCCTTGACGGGATGCTCGTCTCTGAAATTTCTTCATCTTGCGCTACGCCCATTCTGCTATAAACTCTGCCAATACTCTGCTCGATAGTTGAAGTGCTTTCAAACTTGAGGCCAAAGCTTGACAGTTCCAAAGGCCCACCGACAATCCTGCCCGCTGCTACGGATTCTGCAATATCCTCTTCAGCGGAAAGCGAGTGACAACTGTTATCTCGTGTGCTTGGAAGTAATGGCGCAGCTTTCTCGGCTATGAGGAGGCCGAAAGCAGTTTCGCACCGTAGTACCTTGATCTAGCCCCCTGCAGAAGGGAACTGACAAAGTACACTGGGCGCTGCACCATCCTTTTCTGAATCTTCTCGCAATCCTGCGCAGATCTGTTCTTGTCGGGACCAGAGCTTGACGGCGAAGCCCCCTGCTTGTCGCTGGATGCATCTGCCTCGGTTGCCGGCTCATCATCCGCCTCCCTTTCCGCTACTAACGCAGCACTAACCACTTGATTGGTTGCCGCTATGTATAGCAGCAACTTCTCTTGTGGCTTAGGTGCGACAAGTATTGGAGTGGAGGACAGGTACCTCTTCAAGTCTGCAGCGCAGCCTCCGCTTCAGAGTCCATTTCATTGACCTGCCTTTTTCAAAATCTTGAAAATGGCAGGCGCGCTTCAGCAGACTTAGAGATAAACCTGCTGAGAGCAGCCACGCAACCGGCAAGTCTTCGAACATCCTTGACGCGCCTTGGTGCTTCAATCTGCTCAATGGCCTTGATCTTGTCGGGATTGGCTTCAATTCCCCTCTGAGACACGAAGAACCCGAGAAGCATGCCGGAAGGAACTCCAAACATGCACTTCTCGGGGTTGAGCTTGAGGTTGATCTTGCGCAGATTTGCAAAGGTCTCGTCCAAATCTTGAACCAGAGTTGCTTTGTCCTTGCTCTTGACCACTATGTCATCCATGTAGGCTTCTACATTTCTGTGCATTTGGGGCTCAAAAGCGTCGTGAACCACTCTTGCAAACGTTGAACCAGCATTCTTCAAACCGAAAGGCATTCGTATGAAACAGTATGTGCCACATGGTGTAATGAATGCGGTTTTCTCTTCATCTTCTTCTGCCATGAAGATCTGATGATATCCTGAGTATGCATCAAGAAATGAAAGCAGATCACATCCAGCCGTGGAGTCAACAATCTGGTCGATACGTGGCAAGGGAAATGGGTCTTTGGGACAAGCTTTATTAACATCCGTGAAGTCAATACAAAGTCTCCATTTCCCATTTGCCTTGCGTACAACTACCGGATTGGCCAACCATGTGGGATGGAGTACTCCTCTGACAAGGTCTGCTGCTTCCAACTTCTTGATTTCTTCTGCTATGAACTCTTGGCGCTCCACTGCCTGCTTCCTTACTTTTTGCTTGACGGGCCGCGCATGAGGACAGACAGCCAGGTGGTGCTCAATTACTTTCCTGGGAACACCGGGGATGTCAGACGGTTGCCACGCAAACACATCGACATTCGCCCGCAGGAAAGCAACGAGCTCGCCTTCCTATTTAGGGTCTAGAGTGGCACTGATGGTGAAGGTACCACCAGCCGTCCTCCTTGGCGGGCATCTTCTTGGTCTTCGGCGGAGCTGCCATCATCTTCTTACACTTGCCGGTGGAGCTCGATGGTGCGTCCTCGACGGTAGCGCAGCACTCCGAAGAGGTGCGCTTGCCGGAGTGGGCATCAGAGCTCTTGCCGGACTTGGTGGTCTTCTTCTTCCCCCCGGGAGCTTCAGCGGCAAGTGATTTGCTATCTGTCGCAGCTGCTGCATCCCGGTAAATCTTGTCGGTGCAGATAAGAGCATCTTTCTTGTCGCCATGGACAGAAATGACGCTTATCGGGCCAGGCATCTTGAGCAAGTTGTATGCATAATGAGAGGCTGCCATGAACTTGGCGAGTGCTGGACGGCCAAGTATTCCATTGTAGGGCAATGGGAAGTCAGCAATGTCGAATGTGACCCTCTCAGTCCTGAAATTTAGCTCACTGCCAAATGTTACCAGCAATGTGATCTTCCCCTTGGGCTTGCTCCTTCCTGGGTTGATTCCTTGGAAAGTTCCAGTCTCTTCGAGCTCGCTATCTAGATGGATCCGAGGAGCTGGTGATCTTGGCCTTCTGGACGGAGAGTGCATGGTGGTTGCACCCCCGTGGGTTTCGTCGCCACCGGCTCGTGCCTTGTCGTCTCGCCGCGGCAAGGATGCGGTTGGTTGCCGCGGAGTGTCGCCGTTGGCAAAGCCGATGAGACTCTGGATGGTGGCCCTCCATTCGTCGACCTTGTCGGCCGTTGGACGGTAGTCTAGAAGCAGTTGAGCTCTCGCCAAGGCTTCCGCTGGAGTAGTGGGAGGCAATGGCGTACGGCGCGAGGAACGGGATATGCTCGGACTTCTATCCAAGTTAGAAGGAGCAGCATCCCGTCCAGGCGATCGTACTCCGCTCGTACCAGCATGCTGGCGTGCATGCGGGTCTCGAGGGGCTCGTGATCCTCTAGCTTGGCCTTGATCCAACGAGCGTATGGCGCTACGAGCACCATGACGCTGTCGGTCCCGCGCCTCTTGAGATGGACGCGGTGCGTATCCGGATAGTTCAACTTAAGAACTCATCTAATGCATAGGTAAAACTCAAATAGATCTAACCAGATAGTTCAACTTAAGAACTCCGGTTTGCAAAAAGAATCAAATCAAACGAAGCAACGAAAGTCAAACGGCGGAAGAAAACAGCTCCGTTTTACTAATCTGGATCTAAGTAAAATTTTACAATAGCAAAATCTTGTTTAAGTAGGTTATTCGGAAAGAGGGTTTCGAGACGAAACTCGAGGCGCTTGAATCGCCTGATTCCGATAAACGAGCGAATAGTTATACTAAAATGAAAATCGGATCAGGAATCGTGATCAGAAAAATCACGAATTAAATCCGAGAAAAAGAAAAACGACGAACGGGTTAACGAACAGACGTTCGTTAACTAAACTAATCTGACGAACGCGTTCGTTAAAAACGAATGAACGAACGAACGTTCGCTATTTAACCTAAACCGGAAAAAAACCGAAACTAAAAAAAAACCAAAAAAACCGCTCGGTTTAAAAAAAACCGGCGGCACGCGGATCGAGGCGGCGGTGAAACTCGGCGAGGTCGACGGCGGGGTCCAGCGGGGCTCCGGCGAAGGCGTCGGCGGCGGGCGGCGGTGGAGGGCGGCGGCGGCGGCGCGGATCCGCGGCGGCGGCGGATCGGCGTTAGGGTTAGGGTTTCGGGTGGGCAGGCGGCGCTTTGGTGGGCTGGGGGCTGGGCTGGCTCGGGTGGGCTGGGGGCGCCGGGGCGGCGCTATTTAAAGGCGGCCCCCGAGCGGAGTCTCGCTCGGGCACGGCCCAAGGTCGGTTCGCTTTTTTTTAAAATAATTACGCGGAGAAAAAAAGAAAAAGAAATACTAAACGAACTCCAAAAATCCCGAAATAAATTTCCCCCGGCTTCTAAAACCAAGCCGGACTAGATGAACTTTTATTTGGGGCCTAAATGCAATTTTGAAAAATGCACATTTTTCCTAAATTCAAATAAAAAGGCGAAAAACTCCAAAATAAAATCTTATTTGATTTTATTATTAAATCTTCATTATTTCTTTATTTTGGGAAAGTCATTTTATTCCCTCTCTCATATTTTGATAGTAGAAATAATTGAAGATAAAATAATTAAAATCAAATGATCCTAGTTTAAAATTTTGAGAAAACTCAAATTGAAAATAACGAAATCCCCAACTCTCTCCGTGGGTCCTTGAGTTGTGTAGAATTTCTAGGACCGAGCAAAATGCAACGAAAAATATGATATGCAATGATGCTCTATGTATAACATTCCAAATTGAAAATTTGGGATGTTACAAGTTCACACTTTGATCATATCCCTTTCATACCCAGTTTTTATGCATTAGTTTCAATCCTCAAACATTGCATGGTTAGGACTTGATAACATGTGGGTATTGGGAAGTAGTTGATGAGGTAGGAACCTATTGTCATGCATTCAAACCTTGGGAGTTACTTCTACGTTATGCTTATACTGCTATGCTATGCTCGTAGACGTGGTTTGGGTGAGTGAATCCATGACAGATGTGAGATTGTTAATTAATGGTTAACTTAAGGTGGCAACTTTAATACATATCTGGGTGGAATGGTAGGGGCACCCTAGAGCACCCAGTGGTTTGCCCGAGCACCTGGAGAACCCAGTGCTTGCCCAAGGGGATCCCGGAGGACCCATGTGATCATCCTATGGTTCACCACCCAGGCTCAAAGGGATCATAAGATTATTCATGCTAGAAACTTCCGTGTGCATCCACAGGCTATTGTGGGCTCTATCTCCTTCTTATTGTCGTCTCCACAACCACCATATTCTATTCCACCTATAGTGCTATGTCCGTGGCTCACGCTCATGTATTGCATGAAAGTTGAATAAGTTTGAGAACACCAAAAGTATGAAACAATTGCTTGGCTTGTCAAAGGGGTTGTGCATGATTTGAATATTTTGTGTAATAAAGATGGAGCATAGCCAGATTGTATGGTTTTGTAGGGATAAGCTTTATTTGGCCATGTTATTTTGAGAAGACATAATTGCCTTGTTAGTATGCTTGAAGTATTATTGTTTTTATGTCAATATTAAACTTTTGTTTTGAATCTTATGGATCTGAACATTCATGCCACAATAAATAAAAATTACATGGATAAATATGTTAGGTAGCATTCCACATCAAAACTCTATTTTCATCATTTACCTACTAGAGGACGAGCAGGAATTAAGCTTAGGGATGCTTGATACGTCTCCAACGTATCTATAATTTTGATTGTTCCATGCTATTATATTATCTGTTTTGGATATTTTATATGCATTAATATGCTATTTTAAATTATTTTTGGGACTAACCTATTAACCTAGGACCCAAAGCAGTTCTGTTTTTCCTTGCTTTTGAGTTTCGCACAAAAGGAATACCAAACGGAATAAAACCTTGCGATGATTTTTCTTGGATCAAGACATCGGAGACTTGGAGATGAAGTGGAGGCGCCACGAGGCGGCCACAAGGGTGGAGGGCGTGCCCAGGGGGGTAGGGCGCGCCCCTATCTTGTGGGCCCCCATGACCCTCGAGACCTAAATTTGTCCCCTATATATTCACATATATTTCCAAAGGACCAGAAGCATCCACGAAAACACTTTTCCACCGCCGCAACCTTCTGTACCCGTGAGATCCCATCTAGGGACCTTTTCCGGCACCTGCGGGGGGGATTCGATCATGGAGGGCTTCTACATCAACTCTATTGCCCTTCCGATGAAGCGTGAGTAGTTTACCACAGACCTACGGGTCCATAGTTAGTAGCTAGATGGCTTCTTCCCCCTCTTTGATTCTCAATACCATGTTCTCGTTGATGTTCTTGGAGATCTATCCGATGTAATACTCTTTTGTGGTGTGTTTCACGAGATCCGATGAATTGTGGATTTATGATCAGCTTATCTATGAATATTATTTGAATCTTCTCTGAATTCTTTTATGCATGATTTGATATCTTTGTAATTCTCTTCGAACTATCGGTTTTGTTTGGACAACTAGATTGATTTTTCTTGCAATGGGAGAAGTGCTTAGCTGTGGGTTCAATCTTGCAGTGTCCTTTCCCACTGACAGTATGGGCAGTAAGGCACGTATTGTATTGTTGCCATCGAGGATAAAAAGATGGGGTTTTCATCATATTGCTTGTGTTAATTCCTCTACATCATGTCATCTTACTTAATGCGTTACTCTATTCTTCATGAACTTAATACTCTAGATGCAGGAAGGAGTCGGTCGATGTGTGGAGTAATAGTAGTAGATGCAGAATCATTTCGGTCTACTTGACACAGACGTGATGCCTATATTCATGATCATTGCCTTAGATATCGTCATAACTTTACACTTTTCTATCAATTGCTCGGCAGTAATTTGTTCACCCACCATATTATTTGCTATCTTGAGAGAAGCCTCTAGTGAAACCTATGCCCCCCAGGTCTATTTTTCATTATATAAGTTTCTGATCTACTATTTTGCAATCTTTTACTTTTTGATCTATAAACCAAAAATACCAAAAATATTTCCTTTATCTTTCATCTATCTCTATCAGTTCTCATTTTTCCAAGTGACCGTGAAGGGGTTGGCAATACCTTTATCCCGTTGGGTGCAAGTTGTTTGATTGTTTGTGCAGGTATTGGTGATTTTGTGCATTGTCTCCTACTGGATTGATACATTGGTTCTCAAACTGAGGGAAATACTTATCTCTACTTTGCTGCATTACCCTTTCCTCTTCAAGGGAAAAACCAACGCAAGCTCAAGAAGTAGAAGTGGTCGTCCACGCCATTCATAAATCGAACCATCACCGAGGAATTGTCATGGTTTCGAGGGGGAAATCAACAAGATTGAAGTGGCCGGGAATCCAAATTTCCTTCCTAGCTTAGCATTCAGTTTTTTCTACAACCAACATACCCCCTCAAATGCAACGTGTTCAAATTTGGCATTTTTCTAGGCTCATTTACCATATTAGGGGATTATGTGCATTTTCTAGGAATTAATCCACATAATTTAAGTTCGAACAATCGGTGCATGAAAAGGTGCAAAAGAACGGTCTGGAAAAACCATACTCGTGGTATTTAGTAAATTCTCAAGCCTTTTACAAGGAATGGGCAGAGATTTCAAGGGAATGTGGGGCAATAGTCAACCACAAACACATCATTTACTATGTTATCAACTATAGAAAAATGAAATACGTGCTTGAAAAACATGACGCTTGGCATGGTGCCATGGTATGGCCTCACCGTGCCCTATTAAAAAGCTGAGAAGGTTTGATTTATGTCGTCATGCATGCCCTTCATAAATCGAACCATCACCGAGGACGTTCCATGCTTTCGAGAGGGAAATCACCAAGATTGAAGGGGAATCCAAATTTCCATCCTAGTTTGTCATTCAGCTTTTTTCAAACGATCAACATACCGCCTCGAATGCAACATGTTCAAATTTGACATTTTTCTGGGCCCATTTACAATATTTAGGGGATTATGTGCATTTTCTAGGCATTAATGCACATAATTCAAATTCAAACAATTGGTGCATGAAAAGGTGCACAAGAACGGTCTGGAAAACCATGCTCGTGCTATTTAGTAAATTCTCATGCCTTTTACAAGAAATGGGCAGATATATCAAGGAAATGTGTCGCAATAGTCAACCACAAACGTGTCATTTACTGGGTTAACAACTATACAAAAATGAAATACATGCTTGGAAAACATGATGCCTGGCGTGGTGCCATGGTATGGTCTCACCGTGCCCTGGTAAAAATTTGAGAAAGTTTGCCTTATGTCGTCATGCACGCCTTTCATAAATCGAACCATCACCGAGGAAGTTTCATGGTTTCTTGGGGGAATCACCAAGACTGAAGGGGGATCCAAATTTCCTTTGTCCTTTGTCCATGAGTTTTTTTCTTTGATGAACATACACCCTGCAAATCACCATGTTCAAATTTGGCACTTTTCCGGGTTTATTTACCATATTTAGGGGATTATGTGCATTTTCTAGGCATTAATGCACATGATTCAAGTTCAAACAATCGGTGCATGAAAGGGTGCACAAGAACGGCCTGGAAAACCATGGTTGTGCCATTTAGTAAATTCTCATGCCTTTTACAAGGAGTGGGCAGATATTTCGGTGAAATGTGTGGCAATAGTTAACCACAAACGTTTGTTTATTGGGCTTTGAACTATAGAAAAAACATGACGCCTGGCATGGTGCCATGGTATGGCCACACCATGCCCTGCTAAAAATTTGAGAAGGTTTGGCTTATGTCATCATGCACGCCCTTCAAAAATCGAACCATCACCAAGGAAGTTCCATGCTTTCGAGAGGGAAATCACCAAGATTGTAGGCGAATCTAAATTTTCTTCGTTCTTTAACCTGGAGTTTTTTTCTACGACGAACATACACCCTGCAAATCACCGTGTTCAAATTTGGCATTTTTTTAGGCTCATATTACCATATTTAGGGGATTATGTGCATTTTCTAGGCATTTAGCGCATATAAATCCAATCCAGCTACAGCTGCACAGGTGTGATGTGAGGGACGTGGATTGCTGATGACCCACAAGTTTATGGGATCAATTGTAGCCTTTCTGACAAGTAAGAGTGTCGAACCCAACGAGGAGCAGAAGGAAATGACAAGTGGTTTTCAGCAAGGTAATGTCTGCAAGTGCTGAAATTGTAAGTAGCAGAGTAGTTTGATAGCAAGATAATTTGTTACGAGCAAGTAACAATAACGGTAACAAAAGTGCAGCAAGGTAGCCCAATCCTTTTGAGGCAAAGGACATGCCAAAATAGTCTCTCATAAAAGCAAAGCGTTCCTGAGGGTACACCGGAATTTCATCTAGTCCCTTTCATCATGTTGATTCGATTCATGTTCGCTACTTTGATAATTTGATATGTGGGTGTCGGGGAAGCTGATCGTGTCCCACGAACACCTATGGGACCTGGCGGACCGAGTCCCTTGTGGTTCGGAGGGGGGCGGAGATCGCACAAAGAGCAGATCGAAGCAATGCACACGAGCAGTTTTACCCAGCTTCGGAGCTCTCCGGAGAGATAATACTCCTACTGCTGCTTGGTTGATTGTATTGTGTTCTTGCTAGGGAGCAATGAGGGCTACAAGACCTAGCCTGAGTGTCTCTAGTCTCGTATGTGTCAAATGAACCGAACGGAGCCGAACCCTTTCTACGTTGCACTTGGGCCTCCTTTTACAGGCACAAGGGGTCACCGACAGGTGGCATCGCAGATGAGGGTACAAATGGAAAAACAGTAGTTGGTACACCGCTTTGTACAGTGTACAGTGCATATACCTAACTCTGACGGCAAGGGACAAGATCAATAAATGCCCGTCCCTGTCGCCTAAACAGTGCAACAAGGACCGTCAAGTGCACCACCGTTTGCCACGATGGTAGGCTTGTCAGCGCCGCTTATCGATGCTCCCCGCTGGCTGCACAGCTCTTTGACACGCGTGCCTGGAGTAGCCCCACGGCGACACGTTGGTGGATGAGCTGGAGCGGAGATGAAGAGAGGTTGCCTGCCGCGGCAAGCACCTTGCCGCGGCTGAATCCTTGTCGCGCTCGGGAGCTTGTCGCTCACCAGGCCTTCCCGGCAAGCTCCTCTTGCCGGGGTCTTGCTTCCTTCGTGCCTTGGGTGGCCTTCCCGGCAAGCTCCTCTTGCCGGGGCCTTGAGTACTTTGTTCTTGAATGGCTCCAAAGGAGCCGCGGAGGACCTTGGCGGTCACTAGGCCAGCCCTGCCGCGGGGTGCTGCGACTGCCCGTGTACGAGTTCGGGATACTAGGGTACCCCTACTCTAGTACACCGATAGTGGGTGGACCGGTGCTTAGGTGCTTTTCTTACTTGAACAAGCCTCCTACTTATAATTAGCCCCCTCTCAAGCATCCACAACTACGAGAAAAGTATTAAGAATAAATTCTAATCATAGCTTTAAACATTTGGATCCACTCGGTCCCTTACGGAATGGCGCATAAACTAGGGTTTAAGCTTTGTCACTCTCGCAACCCATCATCTAATAACTACTCCACAATGCATTCCCTTAGGCCCAAATATGGTGAAGAGTCATGTAGTTGACGTTCACATGAAACCACTAAGGGAATCACAACATACAAAATATCAAAATATCGAACACATATCAAGTTCACATGATTACTTGCAACATGATTTCTCTCGTGACCTCAAGAACAAAAGTAACTACTCGCAAATGATAATCATGCTCAAGATCAGAGGGGTGTTAAATAGCATATTGGATCTGAACATATAATCTTCGACCAAATAAACCATATAGTAATCAACTACAAGATGTAATGAACACTACTAGTCACCCACAAGCACCAATCTATATTTCCGGTACACAGATTGAACACAAGAGATGAACTAGGGTTTGAGAGGAGATGGTGTTGTTGAAGATGTTGATGGAGATTGCCCTCCCAAAGATGGGAGAGTTGTTGGTGATGATGATGACGATGATTTCCCCCTTTGGGAGGGAAGTTCCTCCGGCGGAATCGCTCCACCGGAGGGCAAAAGTGCACCTTCCCTAGTTCCGCTCGAGACAGCGGCGCTTCGTCCCAAAAGTCCTCCCTTTTTTTCTAGGTCAAAATGACTTATATACCAGAAGATGGGCACCAGAGGTTGGATGGGTTGAGCACAACCCACCAGGGCGCGCCTGGGGGGGCTACGCGCGCCCTGGTGTCTTGTGCTCACCAGGTGGCCCCCCTCTGGTGGTTATTTTCTCCAGTATTTCTTATTTATTCAATAAAAAATCCTCATGAAGGTTCAGCTCATTTGGAGTTGTGCAGAATAGGTGGCCTGACGTAGCTTTTCCAGGTCCAGATTTCCAGCTACCGGAATTCTCTCTCTTTGTGTGTAGCTTGCATATTATGAGAGAAAATGCATTATAATTACTCCAAAAAGCATTATTAGGGATAAAAAGATCATAAATAAAAGTAGCTAAACATGATGCAAAATGGACGTATCAACTCCCCCAAGCTTAGACCTCGCTTGTCCTCAAGCGAAAACCGAAATTCAAAAACATGTCCACATGCTTAAAGAGAGAGAGAGAGAGAGAGAGAGAGAGAGAGAGAGAGAGAGAGAGAGGTGTCGATAAAAACAAAATACAGACATAGAAGCATCATGTGATTTATTACAACAGCAGCAAACTTTAACATAAAACTTTTATCATAGAACTTTTATCATAGACTTCTAAGTGATGATTATTATGGATATTCTCCAAGTGATGATTTATTCATTTGGTATCTTTTCTTCACTTGGTATTTTTTTGTCAATTGGTATCGGTTCTTGAAAGTCTTGAGCATGCAAATTAACTTCATGTAGTTTCTTTGGCATGCTTTCTTTTTTTGACCCAATATACAGGGGAAACTCCACCAAGTCTCAAATTGGATGTGATGTGCATGATATTCATTTCCATATCTATATGCACATATTTATGTGGACTTTGTCGTATGTATATTGGTGTTTCTAACTCTTTGGTCCCAACGAGTTCGGGTACCATTTTGTTTGTGTTGTTGTTCTAGGAACAATTGGAGACACATTGGATGCTCGGCTCACTCACAAGGAAGGTGGTGTCACCATTTGCTTATTGGAGTCAAGCTAGGATGCTCAATGAACTACTATCTACTACCTTCAACTGGTTTCTTCTACATCCTTCCAATGATATCTCGGTAACAAGTATCTTTTCATGCATTATTTTCTTGCATTCAACCTTGTGTAGGTTGCATCTTGGCATGTTATTCATTCCATCTGGTGATACTTGTTTCCTTTCTCAAAGCATCTCAACGATGATCTCATGTTGCTAGTTGTGATGTCTTTGATGGTTGTGTGGTAGGAATTCATTTATATACAATAAGACCATATCTAGCCATGTGCTATACTTCCAAGCAAATATCTTATTGGTACATGTATGACTTCCTTTTGGATATCTTGTTCCTTCATGTTGTAACTATTTCGGGTGTACATCCTTCTTTGTAGATATATATCATCATGATTTCATCTACCTAGAACCTTATACACTTGAGAGAAATTAGATATCTAGATGATATCCTTTCTTTCAGGTTCACCTTATCTCTCTTATGTCATTTCTTTGGTGGCTCCGTGAAAGCTTTTGCCTTGAGTGCGTGTCTTATCTCGTTGCATCTTGATGCACTCTTGTGTGGTGAAGATTATTTTCCTCATGCTTATCTTTACGAGGCTTTTGCCATCTTAATTGGTATCCATCGTCTTGATGAGGCCTTCATCTTCTATCTTTACCATGGGTTGTCGCAAGCTTTGCTGTTATCATTTTAGTGAGCTTGTGAACCCATTTGCTAGTTGGGTGTGTGTGGGGAGGACATGTCATGCACCGTGTACTCATTTATCCAAGACTAAGTTGATGCTTAAATCTCATCCTTATTTTAGTCTTCTCAAGTACTTTGCCATGACTCACACACATCATTTTGATTGATCCTATTATAGTTACTTCTTTTACATTATTTCTCAACCATTTTGTTGTTGCAAGTGCTAGGCTTTGTTTCGTATATGCTCACTTGCACTTTTTGTAAGTTCCTATTAATTTTGGGGGAGCTATGATCCTATTTTGTGCACTTTGTATCCAAATACAAAAATTCATATGTGTGCACAAATCACGGGGAGCTTCTCTAGTTTCTTTAGAACACTCCTTCGCTCATATCATAATATCCTTTATCCATGTGGCTCGTAGGATCTTTGGTCTAGTTGGTTCAATCGATATCCTTTGATTGCTTGCTTCAATTGGTAACTTTTGATTGCTTGTGTCTCTCTTTGTTATGTCTTTGTGGCATACATTCTTTATCAATCTTTGTGCCTCAATATAGTTTGTGTTTCTCCAAGTATTTACCTTTGGATATGTGTATTGCATTCCACTCTCTTGTTGAGAATACACAATTTATGGAGGACCACAATTTATATTGGCCTTCTAAGCTTTTCACCCATTTTGGCAATCGATGCCAATGGGGGAGAAGTTTCAGAGAGTTTTGTGAAGAAGCTTTGGTTTCTGTTTCCTTAGCATTTGCATCTAATTCGCATGCATTATTGGTTGTTGCATTTCATGGTGATGCATAATTCCTTATATAAACTCGTTTGAAAGTGATTGTCATCAATTACCAAAATGGGGGAGATGGAAAGGACATGGTGCCCCCATGTGTGGTTTTGGTAATTGATGACATTCTCTATGGACTAATGGTTGCATTGAGTTATATTTTAAGGATTTGTCCATAGGCACTTCTTGAAGTCCATGTGTTGGTTTCAAGGAGTTTATGTGTTGACCAAGATGCTATTAAGGAATTATCCAAAGATTGGTCATGTGAGAGTTGAGCTTATTGCAAGCATGTCTTGAAAAATAAGATTGTGTGATCATTCATGCTTACCTTCAAGGCATCATCCAAATGAAGAGAGTTGGAAAGGTTCAAGGTTGATCAAGAATAAGTCAAGAGTGAATAAGGTCGATCAAATCACAAAGCGTAGAAGATGTACCGAGAGGGATCAAGTGATCCCATGGTATGGTAAGCATTGTCCATTATGCTTTGTGTACTAACCCATAGTATTCGTGAGAGTTCTTTGTGGGGTTAGGTTGCGGTGTGCACGTTCAAGTGATGCATCACGAAGAGATCAAGTGCTTGAAGATTGCCGTCTGTTGTGGTGACAATGGACTTGTGAAGATGTGCCGAAAAGTGGCTCACCCATAATGGAGTATGGGGGAGCAATCTACTAGTCTTCACCGAGCCAACGCAATCAAGAAAGGTGGTCCTACTTGAGGAAGTCAAGATCGTCTACATCTAGCTCAAGTGGACTTTGTGCAAGGCAAAGGTTTGGTGATGTAGGGCGGAACCCTACGTGGACTATATTTCACGTTGGAGCAGATCCTACGGGGAATCACGAAAAACACGCGGAAGAACAAGAGGGAAACACGGGGAAAACGAGAGAGAAATCACTTAACCAACAAGAGATCAATCACACAAGTGCTAGATCACCGATCACATAAGGTGGCACAAGATTCAAAATCAACAAAGTAAAGATACAAACGGTAGCCGTTCTTCTCCGTGAGGAGGCCTTGATGGGGTCCACCCAAGAAGGGGGTCTTGAATCCGCTTGGGGGATCTTCTCCATAGAGGTCCTGAGCTCCGAGGAGAAGTAGCCAAGTGGATGAGCAAAGGCTCTCACACAAAATATGAGCTAATCCAATGCTAACCCTAGAAAGAGGAAGGGGATGGAGTATATATAGTCTAGGGGGCGAAGGGGTACATGGGACTCGGCTCGGATGCATCGCCGCGCAGCAGGAGGCCGGATGTCCGGCGTCGGGCGGATGTCCGGGCCGCGAGGCGCCGGATGTCCGGCTATCCGCCGGATGTCCGGCTGGGCGCCACTTCGCCGAATCGGGTGGGTGGCGCGGTTTCAGATCGGCGGATATCCGGCTGGGGCGGATGTCCGGGCCGACGCCGGATGTCCGCCTCAGAGACTTGGGCAGCTTGGCTGAGGCTGAGGTAGATGCTCCAGGGGCCGAATGTCCGGGGCCTTGGCCGGATGTCCGGGGCCTGGATGGTGAACTTGCCTGTTTCCGTTGGTTCTCTTCATCGATGGATTTGGCGGCTCGTCCGTCTTCACGTGCATCTTTGGAAGGCTCCTCTTGACACCTAATGATGCATAGCATATCGGACTTTGGTAGTAGCCATGTCTCGAGTGGATCATATGTGATATCACTAAGGAAAGAAGTCACCTCGTTCTCGAGAGCTCTAGCTCTAGCTCGTGTCATGGGTCCTCTTGGCTCTTGATGAGACGGTTGTAGATCCGTGGGGACGATCGTGGGATGCTCTGCATCATCTCCCCCCCCCCCTTGGGAGAGATCCGACCTCGGATCAAAAGCTTCATCTCCATGGTATGGTGCGAGGTCCTTGACGTTGAAGATGTCTCTCACGTTGTATTTGTCTTGAGGTAGGTCGATCTTGTAAGCGTTGTCGTTGTAGCGTGCTAGCACCTTGAAGGGTCCATCGGCTCGAGGGAGAAGCTTGGACTTGCGTTCTTTGGGGAAGCGGTCCTTGCGAAGGTGTAGCCACACTAGATCACCAATGTTGAAGACCATGGGTTGCTTGTTGGCGTTGAGCTTGGTTGCTTGTCGGTGTACTTGGCGCTCGATGGTGTGCCTTGTATCTTCGTGCATCTTCTTGATGTAGCTTGCTCGTGCACTCGCATCCATGTCGGTGCGCTCTTGGAGAGGAAGTGGTAGAATGTCCAATGGGGACAACGGGTTGAAACCGTAGATGACCTCGAAGGGGGACTTGTCGGTAGTCGAGTGTCTTGCACGGTTGTAGGCGTACTCGGCGATGGGTAGACATGCTTCCCACTCCTTGATGTTCTTCTTGATCAAGACACGAAGTAGAGTGGATAGTGTGCGGTTCGTCACCTCCGTTTGGCCGTCGGTTTGAGGATGGTATGCCGAGGAGAACAAGAGCTTGATTCCGAGCTTGGCGCATAGGGTCTTCCAAAAGTAACTCAAGAACTTGACGTCACGATTGGAGATGATTGTCTTTGGTACGCCATGGAGTTGCAAGATTTCCCTACAAAAGAGATTTGCAACATGTGAAGCATCATCTATCTTGTTGCAAGGAATGAAATGTGCCATCTTAGAAAATCTATCCACAACAACAAACACGGAATCCTTGCCATTTTGAGTCCTAGGCAAACCAAGTACAAAATCCATACTAATGTCTTCCCATGGTTGATATGGAATAGGAAGAGGCATGTAAAGACCATGATATTGAGCTTTAGACTTAGCTTTGCGACATGTATAGCATCGGGTGGTGAAGCGTGAGATGTCGCGGAACATCTTGGGCCAAAAGTAGTTGTTGGAGAGCGTGGCGAATGTCTTGTCGCGTCCAAAGTGTCCCATGAGTCCGCCTCCATGAGCCTCTTGCAAAAGGAGCAAACGAAGAGAAGACTCGAGAATGCAAAGTTTGTTAGCTCTCATAAGATAACCATCCTTGATGTAATATTGTTCCCAAGAAGTATGCGTCAAACACTTAGCATAAGGAGAAGCAAAAGATGGATCATGCTCATACAAGTCTTTTATATGCTCAAAACCAATAACATTCAACTCAAGTTGAGTGACAAGCATGCTTATGCGTGAAAGCGCGTCGGCAACTACATTTTCTTTACCCTTAATGTACTTTATCACATAGGGAAAAGATTCAATGAATTCACTCCATTTTGCATGACGCTTGTTTAATTTAGTTTGACCTTTGAGGTAATTAAGCGTTTCATGATCGGTATGGATGACAAACTCATGAGGTCTAAGGTAATGTTCCCAAACATGTAGCACACACACTAAAGCATACAATTCTTTGTCATAGATGGGATAACTAAGTTGAGCACCGGAGAGTTTTTCACTAAAATAAGCAATGGCTCGTTTTTCTTGCATCAAAACTCCGCCAATTCCGGTACCACTTGCATCACAATGAACCTCAAAAGTTTTGTCAAAATTGGGCAAAGCAAGAATAGGAGCATGAGTAAGCAAAGATTTGAGCTCATCAAAAGCGGTTGATTGCAAAGTTCCCCAAACAAAGGGAGTATTCTTCTTACTCAAGGCATGCAAAGGAGCGGCAATTGTGCTAAAATCTTTCACAAAGCGATTTATAAAACCCGCAAGACCAAGAAAACTTCGCACTTGTTGCAAATTGGTGGGTTGGGGCCAAGTTTTAATTGCTTCAATTTTAGATTCATCAACATGGACACCCTTTGAGGATACTACAAAACCCAAGAAAACCACTTTGTCAATGCCAAAAGTGCATTTTTCAAGTTTGCATAAAGGCTTTCCTTGCGAAGAGTTTGCAACACAGATTTTACATGATTGATGTGCTCTTTCATTGTTTTGCTAAACACAAGAATATCATCAAAGTAAACCACAACAAAGACTCCAATGTAAGGACGAAGCACATGATGCATAAGGCGACGAAAGTATCGGAGCCTCCGAAAGACCCATAGGCATCACTAACCACTCATATAAACCAAATTTGGTTTTGAAAGCAGTTTTCCATTCATCACCCTCTTGTATGCGGATTTGATAATAGCCACTTTTAAGGTCAATTTTGAGAAAAGTTGGCTCCACTAAGTTCATCAAGCATATCATCTAAGCGAGGAATGGGATGCCTATAGCGACGGTGATAGTATTTATAGGTCTACAATCGGCACACAAGTTTAAAACTTCCATCGGGCTTAGGCACAAGTATAACGGAACGCACAAGGGCTTAAGCTTTCACGTACATGACCGTTGTCGATTAGTTGTTGTACTTGCCATTGAATCTCCTTGGTTTCTTCGGGATTGACTCGGTATGGAGATTTGTTTGGTAGAGGCGCTCCGGGGATGAGGTCGATTCGATGCTCAATGCCTCGAAGAGGAGGTAGACCCGGAGGTAGCTCATCGGGGAAAACATCTTGGAATTCCTGCAAAAGAGATTGAAACACCAAAGGTAGCTCGTGAATGGTGTTAGTTTTTGGGTCTCCATCCTTGCACACAAGGACAAAGTGCATCACACTTGATGGGTTCTCACACACTTCTCTCATCTCACTTTTGGTGGCAAATAGGATGAGGTTTTTCTCCCTAGGCGAAGAGGCGCTCAAGTTTGGCTTGTGGCTCTCACTCACTTTTGGTTGGATCACTTTCTCACTCTTGTCTCTATGATGGGTGGCTTGCTTGTCGGCTATCACTTGAGTAGGAGACATAGGTCGTAGCACATATTCCTTCCCTTTCATCTTGAAGCTATAGTGATTGGTGCGCCCATTGTGGATGACACCACGGTCGAATTGCCATGGTCGACCTAGAAGTAGGTGGCAAACAGTCATTTTTTTTGACTGTGAACTGTAGGGTAAAACCCCCACAGCATTTCAAAACTTTATTAAAGCCAGACAACAGGTACAACAACATGATTACAAGATGTAACCGAAAGGAGAGGAGAAAAACAAAATAAAATAAAGAAAAGGCTAAAACTTAAGGAGGCAAGAAAGAAATCCACTTGAGTAATTCATCCTTTTATCCAGATTTGATTCGATCTTTGCATCGTAGTAATGTCATGCCCAAAGCTCCTCTCCATTTGTTGAAACTTGCCCTCTCACCTCTGAACACTTTGGCATTTCGATGATCCAAATATTCCAGCAGTAATAAATACTACTTCATTAAAAAGGGCTTATCAAAACTTCTCCTTGCACGGATGACTAGGTCGGACATTGAAGTTCCACCGACCACCATCAATCTGCAAATAATTCCAAACTCTGACACTGAAATTGCAGTTGAAAAATAGATGGTCTCTGGTTTCTCTCACTTGAAGGGGGCATAGCCTACAAGTAACACCATCATCCATGTGCCAGTGCCTTCTATCAACCATATCTTTAGTGTTTAGTCTATCCATGATGAGCATCCATGCAAAAACCTTGATCTTGATAGTGCAAGAGGATTTCGAGATCCAGGACAGCAAGTGGTTGAATGTTTCATTCTGAAAAACATGACCATAGAATAGCTTGGGTTTGTAAACCTTTGAAGAGCCCTGCCAGAACCATAGATCCTTACAAGCGTCATCTCTTGTATGGGAGACCAACATATTTCTTATCAAGTTTAACTCATCAAAAGCTTGAGCGCATACAAAGGTAGGTGAAAGTGTTGGTACAAGTCTATTGAATTGAAGATGTCCTTAACGAAATCCATGGATCCTTGGCAAAAGAGAATAATCTTGGGAATCTAGACTGCAAGCTAGAAACTTCATTGCCAAGGTTCCGTATCGCACCAAAAGAGGGCAAGTGTCCCCAAAGATTGACCGCACCTGTGAGCAGTCCCTAAAATTCTGCAAGACCTTGCAAATATCCTTCCACCAAAAAGAGCCACAAGAAGTTGTTCCCTGGGGCATTCCCTCATTATAATATGAGTCCCAAATTAAGGACACCCAAGGTAGGTCTTTCCTGTTGAGAAAGTTACTAGCATGCTTGAGAAGCAAAGCCACGTTCTGAACACCCAGGTTCAAAATACCAAGACCACCCTTGTTTTTTGGTCCACAAATCAAATCCCAAGCAGCAAGAGAAGGAGCAGGCTCCTCCCTATTTTTTCTCCACAGACATTGCCTTTGAATTCTTTCCAACTGCTTGAGGATTCCAGCAGGAACAGCCAGGCTGCCCATAAAGAAGATTGGCATGGAAGACAAGGCAGAATTTAAGAACAGCAGTCTCTCACCTTGATTAAGGAAGGAGGAGCTGGCAGTCATTCTCCTCTCCATACAATCCACAAGAGGCATAAAGTCCACCATCTTCGGCCTTGTAGTACCCACAGGCAGACCAAGGTAAGTAAAAGGCATCTTTCCAATTTGGCATCCAAAAGCAGAAGCAAGCTCAGTCATGACTGCATTTTCAACATTTATAGGAATGATAAAAGATTTATGGTAGTTGACATCAAGACCTGTGGACTGAGAGAACACCAACAGCATATCCTTCAGTGCTAGAAGTTGTTGCCTATCAGCAGGGAGGATGATCAGAGTATCATCGGCATATTGTATGATAGGGTAGTCTTGATCATGGCAGGGAATAGGTAGCTTTAGGATCCCCTTGCTGAACATATCATTAATCACTGTTTGCAGAAGATCAGCAGCTATCACAAAGAGAAGAGGAGAAACAGGTCCCCTGCCTAACTCCTTTTTGCAAATAAACTTCCTCCAGTGCACACCATTCAAGAGGACGGAAGAAGTACCAAAGTGGCAAGTAGTCGCTTCATCCATAGGATCCACTTTTCATTAAAACCTTTGTGCCTTAGGATTTGGAAGATAGCTTCATGCTCAACAGAGTCAAAAGCCTTCTCAAAGTCCAATTTGAGGATCACAATTGGCCTCTTTGACTGATGGCATTGATGCAGATACTCAAAGGTCCAACCAATGCAGTCTGAATTGTTCGCTCTTAATGAAACCATACTTGATTCTTATGAATGCATTTCATAATTATCCTCTGAAACCTATTGGCAGCCATCTTAGAAAGGAACTTCGCACCCATGCTTGTGAGAGAAATAGGCCTATAATCCCCACTTCCTCCGGTGATAGTTTCTTGGGTATCGAGTAATGAAGGAACTATTAATGTTGTCCAAAGACTGCAGTCCCTCGTGAAAAGCATGAGCCGATCATAGAAATCAGATGATATGATGTGCGGCACCTCTTGAAGAATAGACCATTAAATCCATCAGTCCAGTGCTTTATCCACAGGCATTTGCTTGACCGCATCATCCATTTCCTCTTTTTCAAAAGGTTTAGTAAGCATATCCAGGCCATCCACTGGAATTATAAGAGATGCTAAATCAAAACCCATTGCAATCCCTCTAGAAGTGCCCATTCAGTTCTTGAAACAGCTCCAAATAATTCCAGCCATTTGATCATGGTCAGAGACCACAGAGCCATCAGGTAATTTAAGACTAGCAATTGAATTTCTCCTGTGCCTCTCAGTGGCCATGGCATGAAAAAACTTGGTGTTCTCACCCCCAACCTTAATATACCGATAGTGCATCTCTTTTCCAAGACATGCAGTGCAGGTGCAAAAGCTTTTCCAAATGGACCTTCACAATTTTCCTAAAATTGAACTCCTGTCTAAACAAGGGCCTCCATTCCTCCAACTCATCTAAAAGGAAGACCACATGATTACACTTGCTAATCAACAATTTTAACTTGGAAACATTCATTTGTCATCTCTTAAGGCACAATCTTAGATGCTTAAACTTGTCAGCAATCTTAGCAGTAATGTGAATCTTCCTAGATGGGGTTAGCCAAGATGATTCCACACAATCCATAAAGCCCTCTAGTTCCAACCAATAGTTTTCAAACCTAAAGAGATTTGATTTAGGTATGGTTGTCTTGATTGATACTAAACAAGGGATATGGTCAGAGGCAATACTTCATTCATTGGATAGTCAGTGATCCAATCTACTGAGGTGAAGAACCAGTCTAATTGCTCCAGAAGAGGGATGTCCTGCATATTGGACCAAGTGTATGATCTACCTTTAATTGGAAATTCAAGAAGTCCCAAATGTCCAATAACCTCATTGAAGATGAACATATCATTTATGTCCCCACCAGGTAAGTTCCTATTGTCCACTGACCTAAGAAAATTGAAGTCACCAAGCAATAACCAGTGCTCATCAATAGGGATACAGAGATTATATAGCCAGTTTATAAAATTGTCCCTTGCTTCCCCCTGACAAGGACCATATACAACAACCAATGTCCAACTTTCATTATTCTGCCTGGAGGTAAACTTAATCACAATAGCAAATTGCTGGACTTCAATAAGATTTCCAATAAAAACATTTGAATTCCAAACCACAAGAATACCACCAGAGGCCCTATTGAAGGGAGCATGCAAAGAGTCAAATCTCTTAGGGCGAAACTTTTGATTGATCTGGAATCGAAAGATGAGCATTTAGTTTCTTGCAAGCAAGCTATAGAACATTGACATTCCTCAATTTTCATCGACACCTCATTGCCTAGCTTCAGAGTTCAAACCTCTAACATTCCAGCACAGCACATTCCAGTTTCTACATGAATTACTCATTAAAACATATACTAGGCAGCATAACCCATATGACACACAATGTCACATGTCCAAAATAATAGAACAAAGTCTGACCCACCACACAGACATAAGAAAGTTCATGACATAACTGGCATACATAAAGCAAAAAATGGCAAGCTTAGGGGCCTGCCACACCCAAGAGTCCATAAGCAGACTAAACATCAGGATCGATGGAGGCAGAAGCAAGTGGGTCCACCATAAGTGCATCCACAGAGAGGAGAGCGGCATCAATTTCCAGCTCTCTCCCTATTTCCTGAAGCCGCGCAATTGGAGTCGCCAGGGGGATTTCTTCAGAAGCCTGCTCTTCAGACTCATGGGCCGTGAAGGGCTTCGCTCTGGGCTTCTTCTTCTTGGGCTGTATAGCAAGCTCATGGAAAACGGCTTGAAACCATCCCGCTTGATGTAACTCCTAGTGCAACGTCGGCGGCATATCAACAATTGGTGTTGGCGCCAAAGGTTGTCGTGGCCTTCTCGCAGTCACCACGGACCTTTGGAGGAACCGCTTTGATCAGTGTAGAATCAACAAACAGAGCTCTAGCGACCGGTCAGCCACTCCTGGTCCTTCCAAGTGAGGCGAGGCAAATCCAGATCGAGAAAGCAAAATCCCAGCTTCGCTTAGACAGAACAACAAAGCATGAGGGTGCATTGAAACTGGCCGGGGACGAGAAAACACCATAGGAGCTTGTAGCAGACTTTCAAAAGATCTTCTCCAAATCATGTCAGGAGGTAGAGGAGGCCCATAAGGCACAGCAGGCATAACAAATTCCTCCCTAATCACAGGAGGCTGATAGACCACAATGGCCCAATGATCAGGAACAAACTCCTCATTGAACGGAGGAGGAACAGGGGCCTCAGGCTGCTCATCATCAAGAACTACAACAGGTGGCACATGGGCATCAGCAGCAGAGCTTGGCTGTGCAGATAAATCTACGACCATGGACTCCTGGTCCTGCACCGGATCAGGGGCTACATTGTCATCCCAGTTCCCCCAGTTATCATCAGCTATCTCATTGACCACAGGTGCTGGTGGCACTGCATTCCATCCCAAAGCCGGAAAAGCAGGTAGGTTGAAAGGGGGCATCTCAGGGAATGGAACACCAGGCACCGGGTGCGGATTGCCATTGATGGGCATCCAATCCTCATCTTGAGGCATCTGCTCGGCAAAATTTGCCCCCAAGATATATAGGGGAGCAGTCCAAGAAACTCTTGCACCTCCATAGGGTGCAAAATCCATAAACACCACATCACGTGGCACCAGAATGCCTTCAGGGAAGGAAGCAAACACCAGAGACCTGACCAAGTAAGGATCCTCGCTAACCCAATGATGAAACTTGCCGAAAGTGTTGACAGCAGCCCTGATACACTATGTATTGCGAAGATCCAAAGGAATGCCCAGGAACATGAGAAGGCCCTCATGCTTCATAAAGCGCACAAAGAGATCATTGCCCAGTGGCTGCTGCGGGAGCTGCAGCAGATGGAAACGGACAATAGCATCAAAAAGCTCAAAAAGCCCCACAGAGCGAATCCATGGCTGAGCCGATCTGACTAAAACTCCATGCTCCTGCAACCACTGAACTACAGCCTCTCTAGCAGCACCTATCTCATCTGGCTGGGGGATAGGCATTACCTCAGCAAGCATAAACTCCTCATGGCGGCGCACAATTGGGGTATGCGGCGAAATGAAGGTTCTTGGAAGGCGATCTTCACCACCGTCGATGACATGGTGGCCCGCGGGGACGTAGAGCTGAGGATCCAGATGAAAGTTCGCCATCGGAACCGAGGGCTCGGCCTCCAACGACGGCGAGTGCAACGGCGGAGGAGGGGTTTCAGACGGCGAGGCAGAGGGAGTCTTGGGGCCAGGGCTAATGGAACTGGACGAGGGAGTTAATGCAGAAGTGGAAGGGAGGTCCAAGTTTGGTAAAAGCGTTGTCAGAGAGATATTCTCGCAGCACGCCTCGGAAGTCGTAACGTTAGTGGATTTGGGTTGCCAAACAAGCCCCAAAACATGTGCAAATTTGTTGTAATCCTTCCTGATGTGACCCGTCCTAAGGCAGGAGATGCACCACAACTTGGACGCGCAAGAGGCCGCAAAGTGTCCCTTCCTCAAACACTTTTGACACGTGAGAACCTCATCAACCATATTAGAAATTAAATCCTCAAAATCATCCCTGGCTTGCTGCAAAGAAGGAATATCCAAATTATCCGCAGAAGAAGCCGGGCCAGCCCTCTCAGACCCAACGGAGAGCAGCCCATGGCCCGTGGCACGTGTTGGCACGTCCACATTCAAAGTACCCGAATTCCCGCCCGAGATAGTCGTGACGATCGATAACGGCAGGAGATCTTGAACCGTACCAAACGAGATAGATGGCCTCGTCGACGTCCACCGAAGGCTCACCGGCGGCGCGGGATGGATGACAACTCTCTCATGTGGCGGGATAGAATAACCAGCGTCTTCAGTAGTTTGAATACAATTTTCCGTAGCCAGATACCGATAACCTCGACAAGCATTATAATTTTGAAAGACCGCAAACGATAATTTCTTGCCAACAGAATTTGAGGATTTGAATGAGGATTTTGATGGCCTAGAATGCATCGCTAGAACCCCAAGAGCTGCACGCCGCTTAGAAGGGCTAATGAGGATCCACTCGGCATCACATTCCAAATTCCAGATCCTAAACTCACGACTCCAATTCGGGCCACCGTTACTCCAAAGATGAAAGTAACATTTGAAATGATCACAAGCAAAAGACCGAAGACTAATAATGATCATGGCAACAGCCTTGCAAGATACCTGAAAGCCAAATACCTTATCCCTGATCAAGAAAACCATAAGATCAATGCCCGAGCCGCCAATTGCTGCCTCAAGAGCTGCCGCCACCGAATCTTCATTCAAACGGAAGGAATGACGTCCAAAAGAGACCACCATGGTAAAGATCTCCGAGTCTTCCATGGGATGCACCGAAAAGCCCGTAGATTGAAAAACCTTCTCAGCAAAAACCAAACCCTTGGAGAAGTCCAAGCCAAGGGTGGAACCATCATTGGAACCCATGAAAGATGGGTATGAACGAGTAGATCTCAAGACACCGGAGAGATCTAATGGAGAGAAACTATAATTTGGTGGCTAGGGGTGGAGATCGCCGGAGGTGGTGGAGATCGCCGTGGAGGGGGTGGGGGTGGGAGGGGGAGCCATGTGGCAAACGGTCATTGGGACCACATCACACTCTGACGTGTCTTCATAAGCACCAATTTTGAAGGAGACTTGGACCGTATGCTCGACTCGTATAGTGCCGGAGTCACTTAGCCATTGAACCTTGTATGGGTGCGGGTGCTTCCTCTTGACCAATTGAAGTTTGGAAGATAGTTCTTCACTTGCCAAGTTGTGGCAACTACCTCCATCGATGATGACCTTGACGGACCTTCCTTTGATGCCGGCCTTTGTGTGGAAGATGTGGCATCTTTGGTCGTCTTCTTGTTGATGTTGAAGGGTCAAGACCTTGGAGACAACGAGAGCGGGGCTCGAATCCTCATCGCAAAAGACTTGATCATCTTCATTTTCGTTCACTTGCCGGTGCATGGCCACTTGCTCAAGGGCTTCCATCTCCTCATCACTCATTGAGTCATAGGTGCCGTCGTCGTTGAGGATCATGGTGCGCTTGTTGGTGCATTCGTAGGACTTGTGGCCTCGGCCGCCGCAAGTGAAACACTTGAAGGAGCTTGTTTTGATGGTCTCATCGGTCGGAGTAGATGATGAAGCACGCGGCTTGAGGTTGCTTGTAGTAGGAGGAGGACGACTTGAACTTGTCGACTTTCTCTTGTAACTCGACTTGTCGTCGTTGTTTGTAGATGTTGGAGGAGGTGTTGAAGCTTGGTTGTTGGAGAAGCCGTGGGTCTTGGATGAGTACTTGGCGTACTTGAAGTCATCTTACACTTGACGTTCCGCCTTTGTGGCTTGATGCACGAGCTCAATGAGGGTTGAGTATGGTTGGAAGTCGGCGATCTTCTTGATGGGATGATTTAGTCCATTCAAGAAACGTGCCATAGTTTGCTCATCATCTTCCTTGACATTGGCTCGAATCATGGCTATCTCCATTTCCTTGTAGTATTCTTCAACACTCTTTGTTCCTTGCTTGAGTAGTTGGAGTTTCTTGAAGAGGTCGCGGTTGTAGTAGGTTGGCACAAAACGTGCTCGCATGACATCCTTCATTTGAGCACAAGTGGTGATTGGAGGTTCACCTCTTGCTTGTCGTCGCTCAATGATTTGTTCCCACCATATGAGCACATAGTATTGGAACTCAAGTGATGCCATAGCGATTTTCTTCGCTTCATCGTAGTTGTGCAACCGGAAGATTTTGTCAACCTTCAATGCTCATGAGAGGTAGTCTTTGGGGTCATTGCTTCCATTGAACTTGGGCATGGTGAATTTTAGCTTGCCGTAGCGTTGTTCTTCATTGTGTTGTTGGCGATGTTGATGATGACGCTCTTGACGTGGATTGCAATCGTCTTCATGTTGCTCTTGGCGTGGAGGAAGACCATGATCCACTTGCTCTTGTTGAACTTGAGGTTGAAGTGGAGCTTGACGAACTTGTGGGGGGGCTTGAGGAACTTGACGTTGTACATGAGGTTGGTAGTTCCTCTCTTGGATTTCTTCCCGAAGGGCTTCTTCTTGATTGCATCGTTCGCGATTGCGGTTGGCGAAGGCTCTACTTGATTCTTGAAGGGCACGTTGCGCCTCAAGAGCTTGCGCTTCACGTTGTTGTTGTTGAAGACGTTGAGCCTTGGCGTCTTGTTCGTCTTGGTGAAGATGTGCTCGTTCTTCCTCTTGTTGGCGACGAAGACGTTGTCGTTCTTGAGCTTGAGCAAAAGCGTCTTGGTTTGATTGAGGACGAGGAACTTGATCGTCAACTTGCTCTTGTGAATGCTTGTCATGTAGCGGGTCGCGAGATGCATGACGGTCTTGACGTGCGGCACGACGAAGAGTGTTTGAAGTAGGTGTACTTGAGTCGTAGAAGGTGTCGTCGGAGTGTTGACTCGATCGGCTCCGTCTTGATGATGAAGAAGTTGAATGATGCCGGTTTCTCATCAAGGCGCGGATCTCGTCCATTCGTGCATCATTCTCTTGCTTGTGAGTGTCGAACTTGTTGTCGAAGTAGTCCCTTGTACGTTGCTCGGAGTGAGTGGCGAGGTTGTCGATGCGGTCGCTCATTGCTTGTTGTTCTTGGTGCAACGCTCGTTGTGCACCAAAGAGGTGGCTCTCGGTGACGTATGATGACATGTCGTCGTCTTGCTCGATGAAGAGTGGGTTGGTAGAAGTACTTGGCCTATCCATCATTCCAAGCAAAATGTGAGTGGTAGAACGGAGAAGAACTTATATCAATGTACCTTTGACCGATGTTGATAATGGATCAAGTTCACTCAAATGCGGACAATGAAATAGCACTATTGGTACCAATTCTTGTCGGTTCTCACACCTACACAAATAAAAGCTTATGGTGGAGCTCGGTTAGGATGGTGGCACAAAATTTGATGCAATTGTAAGTGAGATTCAATAATGTTGGAAATGATTCACAAATTTGCAAATGCAACAAGTAGACCAATAGCAAGATACGGTACACGGAAACCCACACGCAAATAGATAATATGGGGTTATGCAACCAAGGATGAGCCAAAATGTGAATTCACCAAGATGCTCTTGTTGTACAACACTAGAGAGACGCTAGCACGATTGCACAATAGGCGGATACGAACTTGTGCACAACCTACTAAGCAAAAATGCAACGACTTCTATCCCAAGTATGCTATATGTATGGTGTTTCGATGTGTTGATCCAAGATGATCAAGTATGACAATCTTAATGTTGTATGATGCTATGCTTCTTGCTCATAAGCTCTTTGCTTATCTTTCTCTTTTTGCTTAAAAGCTTGGGTGGCTCTTTCACTTTTGAGGTGTTATGGAGGTAAGTGGAAGTGTATGTGGTCACGGGACAAAATTTGGCGAGAGTTAGGCGGTAAACGGGGTGGTGGATGGGGATTGCTGCTGCCAGGAGCCGGATGTCCGGGCAGGAAGCCGGATGTCCGGGGTGCCGGAAGTCCGGGCTGGTCGGGCCGGATGTCCGGGGTGCCGGATGTCCGGGCTGGTCGGGCCGGATGTCCGGGCTCTGGATCCGTGGACGAACTCGATGAACACCGCGTGGAGAGGTCAAATCCGGGGCAAAATTCGGGCGATTTTGTGGAAGAAAATTGTGGAAAAGGTGGGGGAATGCTAGATCTACCTGCAACACATGAAATCCGCGGATCAAATCCAACAAAACTTCATCACACAAACAAATCACACAAAAAATTTGGGGCTATTTTTGGTGGGGAATTTTCGGAATTAGGACAAAAACAACAAAATCAAGCTAGAAAAAGAGGGGTAGGGGCTCCAAAAACGTGATCAACATGGCTCTTGATACCAAGATGATGTAGGGCGGAACCCTACGTGGACGATCTTTCACGTTGGAGCAGATCCTATGGGGAATCACGAAGAACACGCGGAAGAACAAGAGGGAAACACGGGGAAAACGAGAGAGAAATCACTTAACCAACAAGAGATCAATCACACAAGTGCTAGATCACCGATCACATAAGGTGGCACAAGATTCAAAATCAACAAAGGAAAGATACAAACGGTATCCGTTCTTCTCCATGAGGAGGCCTTGATGGGTCCACCCAAGAAGGGGGTCTTGAATCCGCTTGGGGGATCTTCTCCATAGAGGTCCTGAGCTCCGAGGAGAAGTAGCCAAGTGGATGAGCAAAGGCTCTCACACAAAATATGAGCTAATCCAATGCTAACCCTAGAAATAGGAAGGGGATGGAGTATATATAGTCTAGGGGGCAAAGGGGTACATGGGACTCGGCCCGGATGCACTGCACGCAGGCAGGGGAGGCCGGATGTCCGGGCGTCGGGCCGGATGTCCGGGCCTTCGCGAGGCGCCGGATGTCCGGCTGGGCGGCCACTTCGCCGAATCGGGTGGCGGCGCGGTTTCAGACACTTGGCGGATATCCGGGCTGGGGCAGACGCGGATGTCCGGGCCTCAGAGACTTGGGCAGCTTGGCCGAGGCTGAGGTAGATGCTCCAGGGGCCGGATGTCCGGGGCCTTGGCGGATGTCCGGGGCTGGATGGTGAACTTGCTGCTTCGTTGGTTCTCTTCATCCATGGACTTGGCGGCTCGTCCATCTTGACGTGCATCTTCTGAAGGCTCCTCTTGACACCTAATGATGCATAGCATATCGGACTTAGGTAGTAGCCATGTCTCGAGTGGATCATATGTGATATCACTAAGGAAAGAAGTCACCTCGTTCTCGAGAGCTCTAGCTCTAGCTCGTGTCATGGGTCCTCTTGGCTCTTGATGAGACGGTTGTAGATCCGTGGGGATGATCGTGGGATGCTCCGCATCATTTGGACTTGATAGGATCTCTATTTTACAGTTCCCATGGTGGTAGTTTGGAGACCGGGCTATAGGATCGATAGTCGTACTATCAAGGGGGCTCTCAAGTGAGTAGCGTGATCGTATCATTTGTCAAGATCTCAAACCATTTCATCCTTGCATCATCTTTCTTGATTCTTATTTGTATTTTATTTTGAAGTTTTAGAGCTTGTGGTTATCTTCGTGACAAGCTCTAGTACATCAAAAACGGATTTCATATGCTTCTTCTATCGCGTTTTCGGTGTTGGAGGTTTTACCGGTCTTTTTCGAGGAAGGGTTCTCACCATTTTCTCTTGGGCCTTTTCTAATTTCCTTCTTATTGTCAGTTATCTCAAGATTGTGTTAGCCCTTGTCGCTAGCTTTCCAACAAACATGGTTTCGTTGAATTCGGAGTCCGTTTGCAGAAGTTGTGGTAGTTTCGGTGTTTTGAAAAGGCTGCAGCGGTACTACCACAGAGAGGAGTGGATGTAATTTTTTACTACCGCTCCAGAGTGGTACTACCGCGGCTACTACAGCGGTAGTACCGCTCCAGACCAAAAACTCGTCACAAGTCCAGCGGTGGTAGGCACGGATGTATTTTGTTAGTACCGCTCGCAAGCAGTAGTACCGCTACCCTTTGAGGTAGTACCGCTACCCCTTGCGGTAGTACCGTGAGGTCGAGTGGTAGTACCGCACTGTGCGGGTTGTGAGCATAACGGTTGGATTTTTCCCCACCTATAAAAGGGGGTCCTCTTCCCCAATGAACTTTATCTCTCTTGAGCTCGTTTTCTTTCCCCATTGTTGACCTTCTTCGAGCTTGCTAACTCTCAATCCCTCCATGGAATCTTGCTAGTTTTTGAGGGAAAAGAGAGAGGAGATCTAGATCCACATTTCCACCAATCCCTTTCTCCTCTATGTGAGGGGAACCCCTTGGATCTAGTTCTTGGAGTTCTTGGTGTTCTCCTTCTTGTTCATCCTCTCATTTTCCTCCCTAGCATTAGTTGCTTTGGTGGGATTTGGGAGAGAAGGACTTGGGCACTCCGTGTGCCCTTGCCATTGCATTTGGTGCATCCGTTTGAGTTCTCCATGGTGATACATGGAAGTTACACGTTGAGAAGCTTATTACTCTTGGGTGCTTGGGCGCCCTAGACGGTTGGTGGTGTTCGGAGCTCAATCATTGTGGTGCAAAGCTCTGGGCAAGCGTCGGGGTCTCCAATTAAGTTGTGGAGGTCGCCCCGAGCAATTTGACGGGTACCGGTGACCGCCCCCAAGGGTTGCCAAAGTGTACGGGTTCGGTGACCGCCCCCAAGGGTTGCCATTTTATGGGTTCGGTGACCGCCCTCAAGGGTCCCTTAGTGGAATCACGGCATCTTGCATTGTGCGAGCGTGTGAGGAGATTACGGTGGCCCTAGTGGCTTCTTGGGGAGCATTGTGCCTCCACACCGCTCCAAACGGAGATTAGCATCCACAAGGGTGTGAACTGCAGGATACATCATCATCTCCGCATGCCTCGGTTATCTCTTACCTGAGCCCTTTACTTATGCACTTTACTTTGTGATAGCCATATTGGTTCTTGTCATATATCTTTCTATCACCTAGTAGTTTATCTTGCTTAGCATAAGTTGTTGGTGCACATAGGTGAGCCTAGTTGTTGTAGGTTTTGTGCTTGACAAATTAAACGCTAGGTTTATTCCGCATTTGTTCAAGCCTAAAACGTAATTATTTTAAAGCGCCTATTCACCCCTCCTCTAGGCGACATCCACGATTTTTCAAAGGGGGTCAGGGCGGACGCGACCTCTGACTGCGTCCGCCATTGAAGCGGCGCGCCGACCTAGGGTGCTGCCTACTGCACTGCCAGTTGTACCCGCCTCCTTGCCGCATTCAAACACCTACATTTAAACCCACGTGGAGTGCGAGAAACCAACTCCGGACACACACGTCCGTTCAGGAGTGGGACACCAACCAAGCTCCTCCTTCCACCATTTTCTCCACTCTTTCGGCGGCATCCGACGAGCGGGAAGAGCAGTTCTCTAGCATAAAAGCCGTCTGGGTGGCCCGCTGAGCCCGGAAGTTATGAGCGAGGGAGCTCGCTGCTCCACCTACCTTGCCTAGACGTTGGAGCCAGTTGCCGCACTAAGCCGGCTCCACGCCGGCTTGTCGGGGAGCACGATGGCACATGCATCATCGCTTCCCTCGACGCCGCTGCATCGTACAACGCCTCCAGTGCATGCGACCGCGCCATCCGTCATCAATGCGCGGGCAGCCACACCATGTAGGTAGAGAACGAAGCCGTCGCGGATGTCAATGAGGTGACGCGGCAACGCGGATGTCGTCGAGGTGACGGCCAACATGTCCCCGCCTGCCGCCATCATCGAGAAGAAGTAAAACATGGGAGGCCGCTGCCGATTGTATCCCATGAAGGCTACCGCCGAGGCGACGCCCGCGAAAATAGCCGGTGTCTTGCACGATTCTTCTTCAGCCGGATGCTGGAGGAGGACAAAGATATCGGCCGACGACCATTCAGATTAGGTATAACTTTATCGAAAAAAATTAGATTAGGTATATTAATTCTAACTTTAGATCCAGACTAGCACAGCTTATTTAATGTAAATGTAATGAAATCCGTTATGTTTATATGAAATCTGGTCGTGTTTGCACAAATTTGCGTCCACATTCACGCTCTCGGGCGAGCGCTGTCCGTCGATGGAGTGGGATGACGGACTCCATCTCTGACAACCCCGCAAAGTGAGTCACCACCTTTGTGATGGCTAGGACGCGGCGAAAGAATGACGTCCTTCTTACCACGCCCTCGTATAGATGGCTCGGTAGCTCATGAAGCAGCACCAACAACTTGCCTTATGCGTCTAGTACTCCATTGTAGTCGTTATTGCTGCATCCACAATTTGGGATGCAGTTGGAGGTGAGCATGATGACTGTGACGCCCCAAGACAAACGCTCTAGAAGTCTTCCAGCTATTTTGTTGTCACGTGTGTTTTATTTTTGCTTGTTGCATTTCATCATGGCATCATGTGCATTGCATCCACATGTTTTCATAAAACTTGTAGCCATTCGTAGTGTCACTTCTCTCTGTCTCCGTTGACCTTTTGTTAGGCCCCCTTGTCTTTGTCGACCTCTCTCAACCCCCCCCCCCTCATGTGCGTGTCTGAAAGTTGTCCCGAACCCGACCCGCTCAGTCATCACCGATGGATCCGGATCATCCTCAAACATCCCCTAAATATCTTCGGTTCTTTGTTAGCCTGTCCTAGCCTATTTTTCCCGGGCCGTTTGTTTACGATCGAAGGGTCGAGATAACCCCTAACCTAATCTACTCGCTATATATATTTGTCTAACCGGAGACCAAATCCCTAATTTCTAGGGATCCTCCTAGCCGCCGCCGCCACTCCTCTTGTATCCTCCCACCTCGGGTTCTTCCCCAATCCAAATCCTCCCTCGAATTTCCAACCGGACCAACCACTCGCCAGCCACACCCTCCTCCCGATCCATGCACCATGGCCGTCGCCCTGCTTCTTCGAGACCAGCAGCTGCTGATCTGCATCCATGCCGCCTCCCGCCGTCGACCGCAAGCAAAGGATCCTACCCGTGCTCCTCCACCTCGCCTCGTCGTCCGGCAACCGGCGCTGCCACCGGCAACCACGAGATAAGCACCGCTGCCCTCCTCCTCCTCCTATTGTTCCTCTGCTTTCCTCGTCTCACCTCCCTGTCTCTCTCTAGGTTCAAACAGGAGCGCCATGGCTCTCGGTCCCCATCAATCTCCGCGCCCGGACCTCCTCGTCGAACCTTGCCGGAGTTCCTCCATGACGCCAGTAGGAGACCCCTATCCCACCGTCTCTCTCTCTGCTTCCTTCCCCTATTCCCTCTCTAAATCTCTCTCTCCTTTCTTTCTTCAGGCAACAGCAGCAGCCGCTGCACGCTCTCGCCGGCGAACCCAGCAGATGAGCCGCTGCCTTCCTCCACGCCTCCTCGCCGACCTCCTCCACCTCCCCACCGCGCCAGCAGCTCCAGCCGCTGAAGTCCCAGCCTCTAGTTTCGCCCCTGCCTCGCCATGGCCACCGGCCTCGTTGTTTCCTCGCTGTGAGCAACTTCTGTCATAACCGAACCTTATTTCTTTTCCTAGATCTGCTCTGGCATGTATAGTTCATTTACAGTCGCCACTATGTTTCTCCACGAGCTCAGTAGTAGCCGGACTGGTCAGAAATCCTTGCTACGTCCAAGAGGTCTTGGGATCGAGTCCCAGGCTCCTCAGGTTTTTCCTCTGGTTCTTTTTGTCAAAGCTGTCTCACACGCACTTCGGCCTAATCCGCCGGTGGTCTGCACCGACCTTCTCATTCCGGCCCAGTATTGTTTTTTCTCTGCTCAACGGTTTTCCCATTTGTCCAGGACAACTATTTTATAGATTAGTCCCTAAAGTCATGCATCTAATAACTTTTCACCCGTGCATCGGAATTAAACAAACTATATATGCAAAGTGCTTAGAATTTTGTCAAAGCCGTCTCACATGCGCTTGGGCCTAATCTGCTGGTGGTCTGCGCTGACCTTCTCATTCCGGCCCAGTATTTTTTTTCTCTGTTCAATGGTTTTTCCATTTGTCCAGGACAACTGTTTTACAGATTAGTCCCTAAAGTCATGCATCTAATAACTTTTCACCCGTGCATCGGAATTAAACAAACTATATATGCGAAGTGCTTAGAATTTTGTCTAGTTTCATAATATGTAACTTTCATCCATGTTAAAAATGTTTAAACTTGCTGTTTGTTTAGTTTTGCATAAATGCCATGTTAAAATGATTTATTTCATAACTAATTAACCATAGCTCTTAATTTAATAAACTTTATATGTAAATGGGGTGGAATAATGCATAGATCCATTTGTCCAGGACAATTGTTTTACAGATTAGTCCCTAAAGTCGTGCATCTAATAACATTTCACACGTGCATCGGAATTAAACAAACTATATATGCAAAGTGCTTAGAATTTTTGTCAAAGCCGTCTCACACGCGCTTGGGCCTAATCTGCTGGTGGTCTGCACTGACCTTCTCATTCCGGCCCAGTATTGTTTTTTTCTCTGCTCAACGGTTTTTTCATTTGTCCAGGACAACTGTTTTACAGATTAGTCCCTAAAGACATGCATCTAATAACTTTTCACCCGTGCATCGAAATTAAACAAACTATATATGCAAAGTGCTTAGAATTTTGTCTAGTTTAATAATATGCAACTTTCATCCATGTTAAAAATGCTTAAACTTGTTGTTTGTTTAATTTTGCATAAATGCCATGTTAAAATGATTTTATTTCATAACTAATTAGCCATATCTCTGAATTTAATAAACTTTATATGTAAATGGGGTGGAATAATGCATAGATTAACTTTACTTTTGCTGTTTAACAACTCTAAAATTGTGTATAGGGCAGAACAGTACCAACTTCAAACTATGCATATGGGGATTTACCGAAATTGTTGTTTGGTGTTCCGACCTTATTTAAACTTGCCAAAATAGATAGTTTATTTATGCTTCTCCTCTTGCCATGTTAATTAACATTTTATATTGTTGGGTACATAAACGGTAGAGAACTAAATATATGAATGTGGTGTTTTGTCAATATGCATCTCGTTGCACATTGAGCTCCACTTAACTTGTAGTTTTGTTTGTGCACTTTCCCATGCCATGCATATTTAAACCGGACATGCATCATGATTGATTCTACATCATGCCATGTTTATGCTTGTTGGTTTACCATGTTGTTTGCTTCTTTCCGGTTGTGCTCCTTCTCAGTAGTTCTCGGTATCGTTGCGTTTGTGAGGATCCGTTCGACTACGTTGGTTCTTCTTCTTCTTCATGGACTCGTTCTTCTTCCTAGTGGGATTTCAGGCAAGATGACCTTTACCCTCGATATCACTTCTATCTTTGCTTGCTAGTTGTTCGCTCTATTGCTATGTCGCGCTACCTACCACTTGTTTATCATGCCTCCCATATTGCCATGTCAAGCCTCTAACCCACCTTCCTAGCAAACCGTTGTTTGGCTATGTTACCGCTTTTGCTCAGCCCCTCTTATAGCGTTGTTAGTTGAAGGTGAAGTTGAAGATTGCTCCATGTTGGAACATGTTAATGTTGGGATATCACAATATCTCTTATTTTAATTAGTGCATCTATATACTTGGTAAAGGGTGGAAGGCTCGGCCTTATGCCTGGTGTTTTGTTCCACTCTTGCCGACCTAGTTTCCGTCATACCGGAGTTATGTTCCTTGATTTTGCATTCCTTACGCGGTGGGGGTTATGGGACCCCCTTGACAGTTCGCTCTGAATAAAACTCCTATAGCAAGGCCCAACCTTGGTTTTACATTTGCCTAACAACCTATAACTTTCCCTTGGGTTGCAACCCCGAGGGTCATCTTTATTTTAGCCCCTCGGGCCAGTGCTCCTCTGAGTGTTGGTCCGAACTGGGCGATGTCTGGCGCCCCCTGGGCAACCAAGGTCTATGCCAACCCGACGTCTTGCCCATCCGGTGTGCCGTGAGAACGAGATATGTGCAGCTCCTCTAAGGATTTGTCGGCACATTAGGGCGGTCTTGCTGGTCTTGTTTTACCATTGTCGAAATGTCTTGTAACCGGGATTTTGAGTCTGATCAGGTTGTTCCGGGAGAAGGAATATCCTTCGTTGATCGTGATAGCTAGTGATGGGCTAAGTTGGGACACCCCTGCAGGGTATAAACTTTCGAGAGTTGTGCCCACGATTATGTGGCAGATGGGAATTTGTTAATATCTGGTTGTAGAAAACTTGACACTTGACTTAATTAAAATGAATCAACCGCGTGTGTAGCTGTGATGGTCTCATTTTGGCGGAGTCCGGGAACACGGTTTGAGTTATGTTTGATTGTAAGTAGTTTCAGGATCACTTCTAGCTTCACGGCCGTTGCGTAGTTTCTCATCTTACTCTTGTACTCGTATGTTAGCCACCATATTTGCTTAGCGCCTGCGGCAACCTCACCTCATTACCACATCCTACCCATAAGCTTAAATAGTCTTGATCTCGCGGGTTTTGAGATTGCTAAGTCCTCGTGACTCACAGATACTACCAAATCAGTTGCAGGTGTCGATGATACCAGTGCAGGTGATGCTACCAAACTCAAGTGGGAGTTCGACGAGGAACTTGGTCGTTACTATGTTTCGTTTCCTGATGATCAGTAGTGGAGCCCAGTTGGGACGATCGGGGATGTAGCATTTGGCGTTATCTTGTTTTTTTGGATTTGTCCGCAGTCGGACTATGTGTGTACTCTGAATGATGTATGAATTATATGTTCATTGTGTGAAGTGGCAATTGTAAGCCAACTCTATTTATCCATTCCTTATTCAGTACATGGGATTGTGTGAAGATTACCCCTCTTGCGACAAAACCAAAATGCGGTTATGCCTCTAAGTTGTGCCTCGACACGTGGGAGATATAGCCGCATCTTGGACGTTACAGCAACGCTGCATGGCCATCCATCAATAGTGGCTGGTATGAGGATGACATCTCCATGTGCATCCTATTTGTACTAAAGATCATGAATGAAGAGTATAAACATGTTTATGTACAACCTGAGTGGATTGCTCTAGTGGTCATCACACCTGTAGTGTCATGCAAAGCTTCATTTATTAGGTTATAGAGTCATTTTGTTTTTGTATGTGTGATGTGACTCATCATAGAATGAGTAACTAGCTATAAGTTACTCAATTTACCTCTCTCCTCATTAACTAGTTGCCACATAGGCGAATTTGCTGAGTTGGACCTGATTTTACTCTTGAAGTTACTCCCACTGTGGTTAGTCTTAGGCCTTGTTTGGTTCAACCTCCTCCCAAGGGGTTTGGAGAGGAATGGAGGGGAATTTGGCTTGTACATGATTTAATCACCCAAAACCCCCGTTAATCCCCATTAAAACCCCTCGAACCGCACATGCCCTTAAGGTTAAAAATGACCGGGATTACATAGGACATGGTACAAAATTCAAGGATTTAAAGGTGAGGGTTTGTTTTCGACTAGCTCTACAACCTCAAGGTTTATAAATCAGACTTCACTCTCCCCTCACGCACACGCCCGGGTACAGTCACGGTGGAGCGCATTTGCACATGAAAAGGCAGGTAACATGACAATTTGAGACATCTAGTCGTCCACTTAATGTGGGGTCTGGGACCAAATGTTAGCCATACCAAGTGCGACCTGAACGTGGTGGCGCGGTTAATTGAACGAGTTTCTTTTTACTGGTATGTTAAATGGAAAGATGGCTCCGCGCGTATTCAATTTAAAACGATCGCTACGGAGAGAGAAATAATTACTATTCCACTAGTCCACTTTGGGACTTGCTTGATAGGGTTGCTCTCTTCTTCTCGCTCTCTCAGCCTCTCCAGATCTAAACAAGAGGGCGGTGTCCACTCTCTTTCTCTCTCTCTCTCTCTCTCTCTCTCTCTCTCTCTCTCTCTCTCTCTCTCTCTCTCTCTCTCTCTCTCTCTTCTCTCCGGTTGACATAGATCCGGCCGGATACCTTCCGCTGGTGGTCGCTGGTGGCGAGGGAGGAAGCCGACGCGCGCCGTCTTCTCTGACCTGGCACCGGCGTGGGAGGTCCTCCTCACCTGTGCTCCCTGCCATCGAGTTGGCAGATCCTGCCGCCTGCCTCGCCACATCCCGCCGACCAGAGGTATAACTTACTTTAATTAGAATGCCCCTTGTTCTAATGGGCCAGCTCCGCACGTCGTTGCATCCCTTTTGTCATCAAGTTAGGATTGCACCCCATGTCGCTGCATCCTACATGTGGATATTCTTCTAGTATTACAAAGATCCCAATGTAGCTAGCTCCGTCGGCTTGTCGAACACTCGAACACCACCTAAAATTTTACTACTAGAGGAAAAAAGGTACATTAGATACTAGCTAATGAACCGATATCTTGGTTGGAAAGGGAAATAAAGATGATGGCCTGACCGGTCTCTTAGTAGAAAAAGGGCAGAAAGTGTGTGTGTGTGGGGGGGGGGGGGGTTGGGTCGATAATGCAATCGAGAATGAGCATGTCTAGATATCTTGTGGTCACATAGGAAAGGTCACTGACGAGAACAAAAAATGCACAAATCTAGACATGCTTTGCATGTTTGCCGCACTTGGCAACACCTCTACGTCACCACTTTCTGCATCGATGGATATAAAACGTGCTTGTGCCTCCCCTGTCCCTATGCCCTTACTGCTACTGTTAATCTAACATCACAGGTAAAATGAAACAATGCCACTGTTAATGTGATGTCGCTGTTAAGTAATGCTGGTGTCAATCTATTGCCATTGATAAAATGAATCAATGCCACCACCGTTTTATGAAATGCTTATCTCTTGCTTTACTTCTCATAAAGAGTGTTTTGGGCCGTTACACTAAACTCTGACACCGGTAACATAGTTGCATCTCCGTCTAAATGCATAGAATTAAATTGCACAATGGTTGACACGATGATGTGTTTCTCCTTTCCGTATCACCCTTTGTTAGAACGATCATTCCAGTTAACCGTGCACCTATGTACTGATCAAGTGCTACTCCCAATCTGTCATCACAGAGTAATAATGCAATTGTTATGCATGTTAATGTAAGCCCCCGTTAATCTAGTGCCAGTGTTTATTTGATGTGATGGCACTTCTCAGTTAATGGCACTTTTTCATACTGTCACTGTAATGCCATCGATAACATATGAGATGTTGATGTTAATCATATGCTGCTGCAAAAAATGACACTCCTTAAATAACCCTATTACATATTTGTGCAAACAGGGTTGTCTATCTCCATATGGTGTATATTTGTGCAAGCAGAAGCGCAAACGTCAATTTTAGTGGAAACTGCTGTCAGCTGACCTCACGGTGCTCCAGGTATTCCTACATTCATAACTAGGTAGAATGACAGACGCTAGATGAGATAAGCTTATTCGCACAATGAGTTGCTGTTTATAGTGTGGAACGAGCCAGTCATGCGTGGAGGAGCAAACAAGCACTACAGCCGCGGCATCAATGCAAGATAAAAGAGACCGAGTCATTGATGGCTTGGCCGGCGAGTAGGGGTCGTGCAAATAGCGGTACATTATTTTAGTTGAACTGCACAAAAAAGATATTGGGGTAAGTCGGACAAATTTTCTACAGCCACACAGAAGGAATTTCGCTCATCGATTGCATAGAATTTCCTCTGTGCCATCATAGGAGATCCCAAGGTGGAAATCAACTTACCACCTATAAAATTATGCATAGTCTTCCTCACGCAGGTCAGTATCCCATTTGTCCAGATGATTGTGTTTTGTCATGCCGAGCTATTGATATGTGCTACTATTTTGTGACATCGTTTAGGTACAACACTTTCCTATCTTTTCACTGTAACATCCCAAATTTTCAATTTGGAATGTTATACATAGGTCATTCATGCACATCATATTTCATTGCATTTTCGTTCCGCAATCCTCGAAATCCTAAGCAACTCAAGGACCCTCGGAGAGAGTTGGGGATTTTCCGGTTTTCATATTTGATTTTCATCAAATAATGAAACGAGGATTTTTGATTTTAATTATTTTTCTCTCTGAAAAGTATTTCATATTAAAAATATATGAGAGGAGATAATATGACTTCTCCAAAACAATTGAAATATTGGAGGGAAAATGTTAAAATCATTTATTTGATTTTATTTGGATTTTATTTGCATTAGAAAAATTGCACGTTTTCAAAATTGCATTTTTAGGGCCAAGAAAATGTTCATCTTGTTCTAAATATTTCATTTAGACGGTGAAAATTTGTTTTGGCATTTTTAGATTTTAATTTTATTTTCTAGGATTTTATTTCTGTTGGCGAAATTATTTAAAAAAACTTCCTCACACGGATCGGGCCTAAGGCCAAGCCGAGCCAAAGCCGGGCAGGCTGCTTAGCCGCCGCTTAGGGCGCGCGCGGCCTCCCGCCGCCCGCCGGACGAGGAGTCCGAGCCGGACTCATCGCCGCCGCCGCCTTGGCCCCTCCTCCAAGCCGCCACCCTCCTTATATACACCGCCGAGCCCCCACCACCACACCACCACCGCCGCTAAGCCGCAGCCGCCACTGCCGCGCCAGCCACCACCAACACCTGCGCCTCGCCGCCGCCAGCATAAGCCGCCACCGCTCAAAGCTGCCGCCACCAGCAAGCCGCCGCCGCCGCGCCGCTGCGCGCCGCCGCCTCCCCAACCCGCCTGCGCGGAGCCCTCGCCGGAGGTACCGCGCCGATCCGTCGCCGCCGGTTTCTTTGAAACCGTTCAGTTTTTTTAGAAACCCTAGATTCGTTTTTTTTCGGTTCGCCGGTTTTTCCTGGTTTTTCTGTTTAGCAGACGTTCATCCGTTCGTTCGTTTTAACGAACGGTTGTTTGCCCGTTAGTTACAGCTAACGAACACTCATTCGTTAGTCTGTTTGTCAGTTTTCTTTTTGTCGGATTTATCCGTGATTATTTTCGATCCCGATTTCTGATCCAGTCTTAGTTTCTGTTTATCTTTTCGCTCGTTGGTCGGAATCAGGCGATTCAAGCGCCTAGATCTTCGTCTCGAGACCCTCTTTCTTTATAATCAACTTAAACAAGATTTTGGTACTGTAAAATTTGACATTAGTTCAGATTAGTAAACAGATCTTGTTTCTTTCGCCGTTTGAGTTTCGTTGCTCCGTTTGATTTGATTCTTTTTGCGAACCGGAGTTATTAAGTTGAAGTTTCTGTTCAATCTCTTTTATTTGAATTTTTCTTGTGCATCTTTGCTTGTTGCTTATGTATGTTATTGTTTGTTTGCGATAGAATTCCTGGAGTGTGAAGCGTGTTATTACGAGTCTCTAGGATTCGCGGATCGTCAGTAAGGCAAGTAACACATTGATCATACTCTTTTCATACCCAGTTTTTATGCATTAGTTCAATCCTCAAACATTGCATGATTAGGATATCATTAACTTGTGGGTTGGGAAGTAGTTGTTGATGTAGAATCTATTGCCATGTTACTATCAAACCCTTGGGAGTTACTTCTACGTGTTGCTTATATTGCTATGCTATGCTCGTAGACGTGGTTTGGGTTTGAGTGAATCCATGACAGATGTGAGATTGTTAATTAATGGTTTAACTTAAGGTGGCAACTTAAATTAACATCTGGGTGGATTGAGGCACCGGGGAACCCAAAGGTTGTCTGTATTTTTTGAAATCCTGGGTACCGTGTGATCTTCCGATGGACCGCCACCCAGGCTCAAAGGGAACTGAGATGATTCATGCTAGAAACTTCCGTGTGCAGCCACAAGCTATTATGGGCTCTAGCATAGTTGAGTAGGTTACGTGAAGCTCTTGAAGAGGTAGATCAGCAGGTAGTGGGTTTTGTAGGGTTGGTATGGTCTACCCTGAGTAGAGAGTTAATATTTCTGAAAGACTATGTCTCAGTCATCCATTTCTCAAACAGCATGCAGTGCGAGAAATCCAACGGAAGCGATCGAGTCTTGTGGGGAAAAGTGCGCAAACCTCTGCAGATTGTACAGTCTAACCATGGTTAGCCGTGTCCCCGGTTATGGACAATCTTGAGTTTCTAGTACTTGAGTTATCACATGTATCTCAACACTCTTAATTAATATTGTTGGGTTGTTAACTACTTTAATTGGGATTGAGTTGGGGTTATACCTTCTCAATGTTGTTTCAAACACCATGATAGTTAAATTAAAAATTTATTCCTTTGTTGTAGGGAAAAAATGGCTTTTCGCAAAACTATTACCATAGAGCTTTCCATCAGCCAAATATGCATGTAGTGATAGCATTATCCTGTTCTTGCTCTATTGTGTTATATTGCCAGCATATTCCATGTGCTGACCCGTTTTCGGGCTACAACGTATTATGTTGTAGACTTTTCAGATGAGGAGTAAGGTTAGTTAGGTCGTTGCCGTGCAGCTCAGCTATGCCGTTGGAGTTGATGGACTCACTTTATCTTCCAAGCCTTCCGCTGTTATCGCATTAGGTGGCCTTAAGCCATATTATTGTATTAAGTTCTCTTTTGAGACATTCGATGTAATAAGTGTGTGATTGCTACTCTGTTATAAATCCTTCGAGTACTGTGTGTGTCAGCATTACTGATCCAGGGGATGACACTGAAGCACAGAGACTTGACCATCTGAGGTCGGGTCGCTACAAGATGGTATTAGAGCACATGCTGAGTGTAGGAAACGACCACTAAGATAAACCATAGGTCACTCTTCTCTACTCATTTCTGACTCCTCTCCAATTTTCCACTCTTTACGATGACAGCGATGAAGAACAAGTTTGCACAACCGGATGAAGACACACCTTTTGGACGCCACTTGAAGGAAGTCACTAGGTACTTGAACATTGGAATACCAAGTTTCACCGGGACGTACAACGCCACCTTGCCAGAAGAGGAGCACTGGATGATTCAAGTACAAGTTCCAGGAAGGACGTTCTCACTAACTTCTAAACCCATAGAATTTTCTTTCGAAGCACCCACCTGGAGTCTAGGCAAGAGCATGGCAGCCCACATTACCATAGGACGCATTGGAGAAGTCTACAACAGGGAACTCAAGGACACGATCTATCAAATATGTGAGCGCCGAGACGAGTAATGGGAAGTAATCAGCACCAGGAAGGACAGATCCATTGCAGCTTTCATCCAGGAGCTAAACCAGCACATTCGGCGTTAGGAGAACCAGATGTGCGCAGACATGATGGAAGTGAAGAAGGCGAAGACCAGGATCATCGAGCTGGAGGAAGAACTCAAGTTTAGACGCGATTGATATGAGGAAGAAATCAAGACATTACTGGAGAAGAATGACGACATGGTTAAGAAGATCAGAGTATTCATGGGAGGACCAACACCGGTAGAAGAAGACGACGACCCCACTTGCCCGGACAACTACATCATCATCGACGACACCAATTCCGATCCTAGTGATGATGACTACGAAGACGAAGCTGGAGCAGGCATCATGGAGTCTTCCACCGATCAAAATTTCTAGATGACCACCATATATTAGTAGTATTTCCCCCATGTGTTTAGTAGTAGTTGAGCACTTTTTGCGATAGTTCTGGACCGTTTGTATGCCCTTGCTTGACTGATTGAGTGAAATGATTGTATTTGTCTCATGTGCATATGGGTAGTGCTTTCTCGTTGGACCCTTTTTTCTATTCTAATATCTTCCATCTAAACCCATCAGATGCCTCCGAGACGTGACACCGGTTTTGCTTTCCCACCGGAGCTCACCCAGTTGATCCAGCAGCAGAATGCTTTGATGCAATTGCTAGTTTAGAACTAGGGCAACAACAACAACAATAAACCGCCACCAGTGGACAACCTAGCCCGTTTCCTAAGGTTACAGCCGCCGGTGTTTTCCAGTAGCACCGAGCCCATAGTTGCTGATGATTGGCTACGCTGTATTGGAAGGGAGTTTACCACCGGAGGATGCAGAGATGCTGAGAAGGTGCACTTTGCCGCACACCAATTGGATGGACCAGTAGCCTCATGGTGGGAGAATTACACGGCTACTTTTCCTATAGCCAATGTTACTTGGGACCAGTTTCAGCAAGCTTTCCGCATAGCCCATGTCTCCACTGGAGCTATGCAGATGAAGAAGCGGGAGTTCCGCAACTTACGCCAGGGGAACCGTACTGTGGCTCAGTACGTGGATGATTTTAGCAAGCTATCACGCTATGCCCCTGATGATGTGGCCACAGATGCCGCAAAGCAGGAGAAGTTTATGGAAGGGCTGAATGATGAGATGAGCATGCAGCTGATGGTAGCAACCTTCAACAACTACCAGGAGTTGGTAGATAAGGCTCTCATGATTGAAGGGAAGCAGCAGCAGATTGAGATCCGTAAGAGGAAGTATGGACAAGGAAAGTATAACTCAGGAGCTCAACAGAAGCCTCGGTTAACCCCGAATTCGGGAGGACTTGTTCATAACCATGGAGGTCACACCCACATTGGAGGAGGATCGCATAACCACAATGGTGCTAAGAATGGAAATGGGAACAGAGCTAACAACAATCAGAATCGCTCCAATCCAGCCACACCCGCCAAAAGAGACCTAAGTCAAGTTACTTGCTTTAAGTGCGGCAAGACGGGGCACTATGCCAATGATTGCCCCGAAGGAAGGAATGGAACCGGAAATGGAAGCGCTAGGAAGAAGCCTAATACATTCAACAAAGGACAAGTGAACCACGTTAACATGGAGGAGGTTGAAGAGCAGCCGGATGCGGTAATAGGTAAGTTTTTGGTTAAGTCATTTACCGCTCTTGTTCTTTTCGATATTGGTGCATCACATTCATACATATCAAGGGGATTCGTGGATAAGTTCAAACTACCAACCCAAACCCTTAGGTCCCCTATTTTTAGTGAGCTCGCCTGGAGTAGAGTATATGGCTAGCCGATGGTGCAACCAGATACCCCTAACCATTGGTACCCATGTTTTTCCGTCCGACCTAATTATCTTGGAGTCACAAGGATTGGATGTGATATTAGGTATGGACTGGATGTCAAAGTATGGAGGAAGCATTGACTGTGCTAGTAAGTCGATTTATCTCACCACCCCGGAGGGAAAAAGGATTAAGTATGTATCTAGGCATGTGCCTCGGAGGAGCCAAGTGAATACCCTCACCGGAGTTGTGCAGGAGGAAGTGCCTGTAGTAAAGGATTACCCGGATGTTTTCCCAGAGGAGTTACCAGGCATGACACTGGATCGAGACATTGAGTTTTTGATTGAGCTATTGCCAGGTACAGGGCCAATATCTAAGAGACCCTATCGGATGCCCGCAAATGATATGGAGGAAATTAAGAAACAGATCAAGGAGTTATTGGAAAAAAGGTTACATTCGAAGGAGTTAATCACCTTGGGGAGCTCTAGTGCTTTTGGTTGAGAGGAAGGATAAATCCCTAAGGATGGTTGTTGATTATCGAGCCTTGAATGAAGTAACGATTAAGAACAAGTACCCACTGCAGATGATCAATGATCTGTTCGATCAGTTGCAAGGAGCTAAGGTGTTTTCGAAGATCAATCTACGATCAGGATACCATCAGTTGAAGATTCGAGAGAAGGATATACTGAAGACAACGTTTACCACGCGGTATGGATTATACGAGTATACGGTCATGTCGCTTGGACTGACTAACGCCCTGCCTATTTCATGAGCATGATGAACAAGGTGTTCATGGAGTATTTGGACAAGTTTGTTGTATGCTTATCGATGATATTATGGTATACTCGAAGAATGAAGAGGAGCACAAGGAGCATTTGCGTTTAGTTCTTGAGAAACTCAGGGAACACCAGCTATAGGCCAAGTTCAGCAAGTGCGAGTTTTGGTTGAAGGAAGTCGGATTCCTTGGACATGTTATAGCAGGAGAAGGTATAGCAAGAGACCCAAAGAAGGTTCGATCACCACCGAATGGTTGGCACCCACTTTAGTTAGCGAGATCCGCAGTTTCCTTGGACTCGCAGGATACTATCGGAGATTCATTGAGAATTTTTCCAAGATTGCAAAGCCAATCACTGAATTGTTGAAGAAGGATACTAAGTTTAAATGGACAGAAGATTGCGAGGCAAGTTTTCAGGAGTTGAAGAAGCGTTTGACTACAGCCCCAGTGCTAATACTGCCAGATATACATAAGGAGTTTCAAGTGTATTGCGACGCCTCTCGCATAGGACTTGGATGTGTGCTTATGCAGGACGGAAGAGTTGTTTCGTATGCCTCACGACAACTAAAACCCCATGAGTTGAACTATGGCACGCATGATTTGGAGCTAGCTGCCGTAGTGCATGCATTGAAGACTAGGAGACATTACCTTATTGGAAACCGTTGTAATGTGTACACGGATCATAAGAGTTTGAAGTACATTTTCACCCAAAAGGAGCTGAACCTTAGGCACAGAAGATGGTTCAAGCTTATAAAGGATTACGACATGAAGCTACACTATCATCCAGGAAAATCCAATGTCGTAGCAGACGCTTTGAGCCGGAAGAGTTATGCTAATATCCTTGAAAATAAAGGACTGCCGAAGGAGTTAGCTGAGGATATCATGGAACTTCGATTGGAGATTGTTCCAAGAGGTTTCGTTGCAACAATGGAGGTTTAGTCGACATTGTTGGACAAGATTCGAGAAGCTCAGAAGGATGACAACGAGATTGCCGAGATAAAGGAGAAGATGAGCAAAGGAAAGGCCAAAGGTTTTCGTGAGGATGAGCACGATACCTTATGGTTTGAGGACCGAGTTTATGTGCCCAATAACCCAGAGATCAGGAAATTAATACTTCAGGAGGCTCATGACTCACCATACTGGATACACCCCGGAAACGCCAAGATGTATTTGGATTTGAAGGAACGTTTCTGGTGGACTGGTATGAAGAAGGATATTGCCGAGTATGTGATGTATGTCAGAGAGTGAAGGCAGAGCATCAAAAGCCAGCAGGATTGCTATAGCCTATGCCGATACCCAAATGAAAGTGGGATCAACTTGGCATGGACTTTATCACCGGACTACCTAGGACCAAAGCAGGTTATGATTCAATATGGGTAGTAGTTCAGCAAGTACGAGTTTTGGTTGAAGGAAGTCACGATTTCTGATCCGATCTTAGTTTCTGTTTATCTTTTCGCTCGTTTGTGAGAATCAGGTGATTCAAGTGCCTAGATCTTCGTCTCGAGACCCTCTTTCTGTTTCATCAACTAAAACAAGATTTTGGTACTGTAAAATTTGACCTTAGTTCAGATTAGTAAATGGATCTTCTTTCTTTCGCCGTTTTAGTTTCTTTGCTCCGTTTGATTTGATTTTTTTTGCGAACCGGAGTTCTTAAGTTGAACTTTTTGGTCAATCTCTTTTATTTGACTTTTGCTTGTGCATCTTTGCTTGTTGCTTATGTATGTTATTGTTTGTTTGCGATAGAATTCCTGGAGTGTGAAGCGTGTTATTACGAGTCTCTAGGATTCGCGGATCGTGAGCAAGGCAAGTAACACATTGATCATACTCTTTTCACACCCAGTTTTTATGCATTAGTTCAATCCTCAAACGTTGCATGATTAGGATGTCATTAACTTGTGGGTTGGGAAGTAGTTTTTGAGGTAGAACCTATTGCCATGTTACTATCAAACCCTTGGGAGTTACTTCTACGTATTGCTTATATTGCTATGCTATGCTCGTAGACGTGGTTTGGGTTTGAGTGAATCCATGACAGATGTGAGATTGTTAATTAATGATTTAACTTAAGGTGGCAACTTAAATTAACATCTGGGTGGATTGAGGCACCTGGGGAACCCAGTGTTGTCTGTATTTTTTTGGAAATCCCGTGGTACCCGTGTGATCTTCCAATGGACCGCTACCCAGGCTCAAAGGGAACTAAGATGATTCATGCTAGAAACTTTCGTGTGCAGCCACAAGCTATTATGGGCTCTAGCATAGTTGAGTAGGTTACGTGAAGCTCTTGAAGAGGTAGATCAGCAGGTAGTGGGTTTTGTAGGTTTGGTATGGTCTACCCTGAGTAGAGAGTTAATGTTTCTGAAAGACTATGTCTCGGTCATCCGTTTCTCAAATACCGGCAGTGCGAGAAATCCAACGGAAGCGATCGAGTCTTGTGGGGAAAAGTGCGCAAACCTCTGCAGAGTGTACAATCTAATCATGGTTAGCCGTGTCCCCGGTTATGGACAATCTTGAGTGTCTAGTACTTGAGTTATCACATGTATCTCAACACTCTTAATTAATATTGTTGGGTTGTTAACTACTTTAATTGGGATTGAGTTGGGGTTATACATTCTCATGTTGTTTCAACCACCATGATAGTTAAATTAAAAATTTATTCCTTTGTTGTAGGGAAAAATTGGCTTTTCACAAAACTATTACCATAGAGCTTTCCATCAGCCAAATATGCATGTAGTGATAGCATTATCTTGTTCTTGCTCTACTGTGTTATATTGCCAGCATATTCCATGTGTTGACCCGTTTTCGGGCTGCAACGTATTATGTTGCAGACTTTTCAGACGAGGAGTAAGGTTTGTTAGGTCGTTGCCGTGCAGCTCAGCTATGCCGTTGGAGTTGATGGACTCACTTTATCTTCCAAGCCTTCCACTCTTATCGCATTAGGTGGCCTTAAGCCATATTATTGTATTATGTTCTCTTTTGAGACATTCGATGTAATAAGTGTGCGATTGCTACTCTGTTATAAATCCTTCGAGTACTGTGTGTGTCAGCATTACTGATCCAGGGATGACACTAAAGCACAGAGACTTGACAATCTGAGGTCGGGTCGCTACATTCACATTCAGGACAATGAAGATGATTTCAGTGGAACTGTACAAAATGGTATGATGTTGAGTAATCTCTATTGCCTCCTCTGTTTGCTGCAATGTGTCAGCGTAAATTGTGAGATCAGCCATCAAGCTAGTTGTGGAGTTGTCAACATGCTCAAAGTGCACACAACATTGAATAGAAATAAGCATGCCCAGGAAATTAATGCGTGCGTAGGGAGTCCCTTTGCTCAGAGAAGTATCGATCATTTTTATTTATTTCTACACCTTCTGACAACTTTGTCTTGGTTATAGTCTTGTGAATCATTTCGATGCTAAACATGCTGATCTTAAGTGCTTGTGATTGTTAGCTAGTATGCATACCGTATCCTGTGAAGCTTAGTTTAGTGTGAATGTTAGCGTGTCAACCTTTATAATTTATGTGTATTGTGGGCATGTTATTTGACCCCTCACTTTGCCGCACTACAACCAGTGTGAGTGTCTGCATGCAGTACACCATCCTCTAATTTGGTGGATGCCAAGCCGACCTAAAAAGGAGCTATAACTTTTTTTTCAAGTTGAAAAATGTTACTGATGAGGAGCCATAATTAAGCTGGAGGCGTCTCTTTTTTTCTTTCGGATGGGCAATAAGCTGGACAGCTGGAGAGTGTCTCCAATGAGTTGTCTCTAGTGTTAAGGCCCTCCAGTACGAAACACGGGCAGCCGACTAGGCAAATACAAAAGCCTATCCATCTTAAATCCCATTTGTTTTTGTTTTTTGCGAGGAAAAGCCCATATTTCTTGAAGAGGGGGCGATCCCAGAAAAACCCTCCTTCCTCCTTGCTTTCACTTATACTGCAGCTCGCTGGACTCTCCCACTTCCGTCGCCCCCCCAATTGCCCCCGCTCCCCATCTTCCTCACTCGTACAGAAAAAAACCCCGCTCACCTTCTTCCTCACTCGTACAGAAAACACGTGCTCCTCTTCTTCCACTCCTACAGAAAACCGTATCCCTCCTACTTCCCCACTCGCAATACCACTAGGCTCATCTCTAGCTACTCTGCTCAAACCCGCGAGCTCGGCGCGACGCCTGCAAGGAAAATGGAGTCAGCTGGCCCCAACGCCAAGAAGATGAGGCTCCCGCCAGCAGCAACGCCGGTTGTAGATCCCGCACCCGGCAGCGCGAGGAGAAGTGGCAGGACCCCCACCGGATCTGAGGAACCTGTAGAATCTCGGGTGGACTGCAATAGCGATCTCCCGGACGCCATCCTTGGGAAGATTATCTCTCTTCTACCCACCAAGGATTGCAACTACACCCAAGTCCTCTCAGCTCGATGGTGCTCTCTATGGTGCGCCACGCCCCTTAATCTCGACTGTCGTCCGCTACTTGTCGTTCATGATTTTGTGCTCCTCAGAGCCATCATCTCCTCCCACCAGGGCTTCGTTCAACGCCTCTGCATCCCGACATGCTACCTGTTGTCCATACCCTACATGGTGGACGCCTGACTAACATCCCCTGAATTCAAAAAACTCTAGCAGTTTGAGTTCTACCATTACCACAAAAACTACATACCATGAACCGAAGGCCAAGAATTTGTGCCCACACCACCATTGTTCATCTCGTAGTTTTCCTCCTCTCTCGACGCCGCCACCTTCGCCTGGTTCCATCTACCAGATGATCTGGTACAAATGCTTCGACTCCCATTGCTAATTTTTTTGCTTGTGGTGGTTTATCTGTTGGAGGCCTCACTTCACACCATCATCTACTCCAATTTCCCTGCCCTGGAGCGCTTGCTGATTGTTTGGGAATAGAAATCCATATCATTTATCTCCAAATAAAGTCGCCTCACCTTAAAAGCATTGGAATTTGTTTTGAAGGACATCAGCTCATCATCGAAGATGCCCCTTCACTTCAAAGGTTTCTCCTTCATTATTGTTATATACCTTCGCAAATAACTGTCGTCTCTGCGCCTAAACTGGAGACCTTGGGTGTAATTCCTGATCCGTTTAATTATCACAAGTTGGTGTTTGGCTCCACACTTATTCAGGTACCGTATATTATCATCTACACATTTGTAATCATAAGATGCATTTTTCATTTGTGCGCATAAGTTTTATATCATCTTGGAGTACACTTTGGGTACTAATATTATGTTATATGCTCAATGAATAGTTCGTCCATGGATAGCCTATCAATGGTGTTGGATTCTATCAAGATCTTATATATTGGAATGTTTAGTTATGATCTGAACACAATTATTGGCTTGCTGCGATGCTTTGCATGTCTTGAGAAGTTGTATATAAAGGTGATGATTTCATGCACATTGAAAGCCCACATATATTGTACTAGAATTAACCATTCAGCTGTCGCTCTTTTGACATACTCTTTTTTAGACCTTAACTATTTTCAGTCTTCATGTCTACTTAGGCACTAACACATGGAGAAAAACATATAACCAATCGGTGGCATAATAAGCACCGGGATTTTCTCAGTTCTCATAACATTTGTTTGAGGACAGTAACAATGGAAGGTTATGCATCCAACCAGGCAAATAGAAGCTTTGTCACATTCTTCCCGTTGAATGCAAGGTTACTATTGTCCATGAGGCTTAAGTTTCTCAATAAGAAATTTCTCACAGATGGATATGTTGAACAGAAAAAAAGAAGTTTCAGGTGGAGAAATGGGCTTCTAAACGTGCTTGGCTTCTATTTACAACAACTTGTCGTCATGTTCTAGTAAATTTTATCGCAGAGGATGTTGATTTTATGGATCAGACCGATCCATTTGTTTATGACTGCCAAAAACACTGGTTGGGTTAGATGTTATTGCCATGTTCTATCTGGGTTTTTTTCTAAATTTGATGAACAATTAATCCTTTGGCTTTTGTACCATCTGTAAGCTTGAGTTAGATGTTGTTGAATATTTTAACTCGCCTGTGACTGTCATATTTTCATTGAAGCAAGGCAAATGGCTTGCCATTTCCTTTATTAAAGAGAGAAATACTGTACCAACAGGGACCCAGCAGCTCGCCCAGTTGTTTTTTTAGTTTTAGAGACGGAGCAGGGTATCAACTGCGCTATGCGGGGGCTGTGACCCATTAGCCCAGGGTTTTATTTAAGCACATGATGAGCCCAGTTGATATCTTTTTTCTTTCTGAAAATGGCTAGCCCAATTCTTTTTTTGGACAATACCCAAACCAGGCCTACTTGCTTTTCTCAGCCCTACTAGGCTGCAAATCTTTAAAGACGAGGAAATGTATCCGGCTTCCCTAGAAAATGGGCTATAAGTAGTAAGAAATGGGCTGTAAATTTTGAAATCACAGAAAATCGGCAACTAGATTCAAATTTCATTTTCTTTTTCAGGATTTCAAGATTTTAAATTTCATTTTTTTGCGGGAAATTTTTTGTTGTATTTTAATTTTAAATAAAATTATTTTTAATGGGACTCGAAATTTTTTGATTAAAGAGTTTGGAACCCACCGGCATATGCAAAATTTTGTTTATATTTTAGTAGTTGCCAGAATATGGTCTGTAATGCTAATAAAAAGAATATGGGCTTCAAAATATCCTTAAGAATTATCAAATGGGGTGTAAGTTATTCAAAATAACGGCAAATGGGTTGTGTGCTGTTTTCCACATATTTGGAGGCTGACTTATGGGCCTACTAGGTTGACGATGACGTTGTCCTAATTTTTTTGACGCGTACGCAAGGCTTTATCAACTTAGTCAACACAGAGTAGTGACTGTTGGATGTCCATCCAACCGCTGTTGTGCTTCTTCAATCTCTGATTTTCCTGCTCCAGCCGCCCAAACCAACGCTGGCGAGACTGCCTGCTCCCTCCTTTGGTGGCTGGCTGTGCTGCCGCGCAGGCCTCACCGGCCCACCCTACTCCCACCGCTGGCCAGGCCATCCCTGTACCCACCCGCACCTCCTGTTATTTTTTGGCGAGGCAGCCTCACCCTACAATCGACCAGCCAGCCCTCGTACTCCCCTCAGCGTGGGCATCCAATCATGTGGCTTCGCCGGCTCTGGGTCATTCCCTTCCTGGGCCTCGCCGTCGTCCATCACGTTTTTTTACATGGGTCGTCCACCGCGTTGGTGCTCTCGGCGTGGCGTGGTCAACACGGTCAACAAACGACAGCCATTGGAAGAGGGATGTAAGTGGAGAGGCTGAAAGTAGGGACCCACACAAGCAAGTGCCTCCTATTACGCGGAAAACTGATTGCTCCTGCTGACAACTGGGAACCACCGGCAAAATCTTCGCACGGAAGGAAGTGCCTCCTTATTATGCAAAAAAAATCTATTCCTCCCGATGGAGCTGGGACCCGAAAGATATGGTGGCTGACTTGTGGGCCTACTAAGCTGACGCATATGCAAGGCTTTGTCAACTTAGTCAACAAATGATTCTAGAAGCTAGATCGTTGGATGTTAATCCAACAGCCGTGTTGCTTCTTCAACCTCTGATCTTCTTGCTCCAGCCACCCAAACCAGCGCTAGCGAGATCGCCTACTCCTGCCTACCGTGGGTGGCAGTGCTACCATGCAGGCCTCACCGCCCCACCCTAATCCCACTGCCGGCCAGGGCTTCCCTCTACTCACCCACACCATGGGCTCAGGTTTCTACTTAATTGCTTCACCAGGGACGTGTTGGCCTTTTACGGGCTTCAGCTGCATCACCTGACCCTGAGCGGTGTCCTACACGTATCTTGATTTGTGGCCCTTTACGAGTGTTTCTTGGGCATTCGACCCCACCTTTTCCTTTTTCGGTACTTCTACAAAGCGGTTCCTCATCTCAAGGACGAAAAGATCCCTTTCTATGGCAGGGCCATCGTCCACCCTCGTCAGAGCTCCACTTACTTTGCCTAGGCATTGGCCCCGGAGACTGACTCATGAATAAAAGGGTGGTGCTACGCCTCGGATAACTTCCATGATCCCCGTAACCCAGGGCTATCGGGGTTTGCCGACATGCCATGCTGACTAGGACCGGAGTGGCAGTCGAAAGTCGACCTTAACCCAGGGACCAGTTATTTTGTGGACGCCATTGTCGGTCTTCAGGGACACAGTCCCACCAGTCCGCAGATCTTGAAGACTTGGGTGTAGAGGAACATCCATCCTTTGGGTCGTTTTGACCCTCCCATGTACGAATATCGCGGGAGGTGTGACCCCAACCATTTGCTCCGGCGGGAGGTCTCGGAAAACCAGATAGAAGACCATTTGCACATGCTTACCCGTCTGCCCTTCAAAGAGCTCCGTGGCGAGGTAGTAGTGCAGCCCTACAGCATGGCCGACCCGCGGCCCACGGTGAGTTGCTTGACGTTTGTTGTCCTATTACGTCCTCGGGATGCGTTTGTCAATATCCCTCTAACATTTTGTTACTCCTTTGTTAGTCCTTTCGTCACCTGGCGCGTGAGCCCCGTCCTCTACATCCTCATAATTGCGTCGCGACCTCTTTCTTCCATGCGCTAAAGCTTATTGAGGGCGACTATAATGACTATGCGATCTGCTCTGCGGCTGGTAGGGACGGCGCAGTTAAGAGGCAAGGGTCAACATTGGAAGACGCACCTTCACCTAAGGGTGCTCAGTCTCGGGCGGAGCCCATCTCCGGTCCGCCGATGTCAGAGGAGTTCCTCATCCCGCTGCCGCATAGTCTGGGGCCGCTGAGGTGGTGGCTGGGTCTTCCGGTCTTCATGGCGGTGAGCTTGTGTCGCTGGAGCAGGATCCCAGCCGGGTGTTCACATCTCTGGCATTGATGACCCACAAGTATAGGGGATCAATCATAGTCCTTTTGATAAGTAAGAGTGTCAAACCCAACGAGGAGCAGAATGACAAGGGGTTTTTCGCAAGGTATTTTCTGCAAGCACTGAAACTATCGGTAACAAATAGTTTGGTAGCAAGATAATTCGTAACGGGTAACAAGTGGTAAGTATAAAAAAGGTGCCGCAAGGTGGCCCAATCCTTTTTGTAGCAAAGGATAAGCCTGGACGAACTCATATATAAAGCAAAGCACTCCGGAGGAAACATGGGAATTATCGTCAACACTACAAAAAAAGACACATCCGTGACATTTTGGGTCGAACGAAATTTTCTTCTGTCATGCTTATGACACTTCTATGAGGATAATTGTGACAAAACCCAGCATCATCATAGATGTGGTGGGCTCCTACTTCTATGAAAAAAAATCATGACAGAAAATGGGCTTTTCGTCATGGGCGGGCCGGAGACGCACCTGCATGACATTCTTTGGGTCGCCCATGACGAAAAAAATCATGGTAGATGCGAGGGCGAGGAAAATATCGAGGAGTTCCCGGTTACGGTGGGTGGTCGGGGCCGATCGATGCACGGAGGTTTACGCGTTTCTCTCGTACATGTATGCGCTTGTGTGTGAGGCGTTGCGCTCTAACTAAACCAGAGCGAGGCGTTGGGCTCTAACTGAACCGGAGCGATTGCACTAGCTAAATTACTGAACCCCGATTAAACCATTGTTGTTAACTGAACCCGAGTGATTCCTTCGCTACTACTGCTAACTGAAGCTGATGAAAACCGACTAGCGATATGCTAATTCGTGCGTGTAGACGACCCGACCTTTCACGGGATGCAAGATAAGTAGTCCTTTCCCCGTGTTCCTCCTCGCAACCTCCAATAACAATCTCTACCCGTACCTAACAAGACGCTTAACAAAGATAATGACCCCCTCGGATCAACACGTAGGCGTCGATGTGATGATCAACCCTCCGTCGCTAGTAATTTCCTCGATGGGAAAATCACAGAAAATACTCAAGATTAGATCGGCCCAAAACTGGACGTTTTTTGAACCTTGTTCATAACTCACAAATAAAAATCCAAACTAATCTCAATTACATGGACGCAAGGCATTTATCTAGCCTGATGCACGCAGGGCCACACAACCTGGACACCTAGTTACCTACGTACTAGTAGAAGGAAAAACTATTAGTGCTATCCCTATCTCTAGAAGGTAATTAAAAGGCTCACGGCCAGTACCAAAAAAGATCCTCTCAACATTAGTTGCACGCAGATCCTCTCAAATATTAACTGCATGCATGCAGTTTTAAAAGGAAACGACCAATCTTGATATTTCCTGAAGGTGTACGAAAGTTTGGAGCCACCTTGATGGGCGCTAGATTTTGCTTGATTGTTCGGTGGTCTCCTTGATACGTGACAAACACTTCTGGCAATATTTGACGTGCTTCACCTTTAGCTCTATTTTTGCATAATTCATTTACGGGCATGACACGCTGATATATCTGATTATGTTTCAAGTTGTCTACTTTCGCCACGTCCGCAAACCCGGGTCCACATACCATGCATATCTTTCCATCTCTACCTCATCGTAGATTAGACATATGAACGACCTTCCTGACAACAATGTCATTGATGCTCGCCTTCTTCTGTTCCGCACCCACATTGTAATCTAACTTGGAAATTAAATTGGTGTTCACTGCTTTGACAATTTTAGCTTGAGTAACATCAAAATTTGATGATAGCATGCTCACATCAGAAGCCGATCGAAGCTGCCTCTTGATGAATAGTTCCCGGTGGGGGTTGGATGAACAGGATCCCGTGGTAGTAGAGGCTCTTGCCGCTGGATGAATAGGACCCCGATCGAGGAGGCTTGGGGGTGGATGAACAGTAACTGGTGGAGACACCCCGTATGTGGAGGGCTGGTTGAACAGGACCCCATGGAGGGGCTGGTTGAACAGGACCCCGTGGAGGGCTGGTTGAATAGTAGCCGGTGGAGGCTGGATGAAGAGGACCCCGTGGATGAACAGTAGCAGGTGGAGGCTGGAGGAAGTCGACGGTGGATGAACAGTAGTAGGTGGAGGCTGGAGGAAGTCGACGGTGGATGAACAGTAGTAGGTGGAGTCTGAAGGAAGTCGACGGTGGATGAACAGTAGCCCATGGAGTCTCGTTTTGCGGTACGTAACACCCCTCCCGATGAACAGGAGCCCATTTCGACCATAGGCGGTCGAAGAGAAGTCTGTTTCCTCCATTTTGCGGTACGCCACACCCCTCCCGGTCAACAGGACCCAATTTCAACCATACAAGATCGAACACAAGTCTGTTTCCTCCGTTTTGCGGTACGCCAGACCCTTCCCGATGAACAGGACCCTGTTTCAACCATACGCGGTCAAACAGAATGCCCGTTTCCTCCGTTCTGTGGTACGCCAGACCTCATTTCGGCTGTTCCGTCCAAGCCGGTTAGCTCCTGATGAACACAACGTATTCCGTTGCCTCACGATGAACACGACGCATTCCATTGCCTCCCCATGAACACGACGACGCAGTTGCTCCATTCCTACCCAGCTGGTTGGGTTCCGTTGAAAAGGATGCCATAGCTGCCGTCTGTGGCCTCTCCATGTACATGGGACCTGGCCGTACGTATGCGCGGGTACGCGTTTGAGACCCCGCCTGTATGTACGTTCGTGGCCTTATTTTTTGGCATCTGGCTGTACGTACGTGTACAAGGTTTTGACTGGACTGCCTGAACTGCTACTGCTCCTTACTCGGCCAACATTCATCGTGGCAGACAGACCGACCGACCGGCATGTACACAGATAACGCTACGTATGCTTCAACTGGGTGGGTCCCAGCTGTCAGGGAGGATAAGGACACACTTCCTTGCGTGCGAAGATATAGCTGGTGGGTCCCAGATGTCAGGGGGAAGAATCATTTTTTTGCTCGTAATAAGGACGCACTTCCTTGCATGCAAAGATATAGCTGGTGAGTCCCAACTTTCAGGGGGAGAAAAAATAGTTTTAGGATAAGAAGGATGCAGTTGCATGCATGCGTCCATGGGCGTGGTGCATCCCCACTATCAGCCTCTCCACGTACAATCATCTTCCGATGACTCTTGTTTGTTGACCACGTTGACCACACCCCGCACCAAGCCGGTGGACGACGGCGAGGCCCCAGACTGGAACGCCCCAGAGATGGGGAAGACGCGGCAGTGGAGTCATAAACGGAGAGGAGTGGGAGACTTGACTGGTTCGGGTGCGGAGTGGGCCTACACTCGGCGGAGAATAACATGAGGTGCGGAGGAGTGGAGGGATGGCCTGGCCGTCGGCGGGGTAGCGTTTCGCTGCGAGGCACGCAAAACAGCACCGCTGGATGCCGGAGGCTGGAGCAGGCTGTCCCGGTATCGCTGGGGGAAGAAGACGAGAGATTGAAGAAGAATGCCGACCGTTGGATGTAAATTAGACGCCTTGCTTAGGCTTCAACCTTTGTATTTTTATTTTTTGCGAAAGTGCTTAAGCTTCGACCTACTGGCCCACATGTTAGCCAATCAATTTGGTTTTCTAGTCCATTTGGTGGGGTGGGTGAAACAATGATGTCGCATCTATGCAGCCCGTTTATATATTATGGTAGAATTTAAAGCCCATTAGCATTTTTCTCGAAATCCACGGACTTGCTGGGCTGGGTGAAAATATCATGTTGGGCTGGACGGAGAAATGTGATAAAAACATAAACAGATGATTGAACGTCTATTACTGCATTGGTCAGTAAATTCTTTGCAAGCCTATGTACGCAATCACTATGAGTTAACTTGCCAAGTTATATATAAACAATTATTATTATTATTTTGTAAGAACTTCCGATTTATGAAATAAAATATCATTTTAATTTGATGAGTTAATAGGATGTGGGGTATTATTATTTTTTAGGCTAGACGTGGGACAATTGAGTTGGTTCTAGGGAAAAGTACTGGGATAAAACTCAGATTACATCGAAAAAGAATGTGGGAGAAAATTCAGATATAGGATTAACGAAAACAAAAAATAAAGGAAGTGGGAAGGTCTATAAAGTGGTTGGACGAACGACAGGTTTAATGGATCCTTATGTTGTTTCTATTATATATATGTAGTAAAATAAGATATATATATATTATATATATATATATATATATATATATATATATATATATATATATATATATATATATATATATACACTATTGTAGAAGGGAAAACATAGGTTCAGTTTGGATTCTTATAGAAAAATAGAACTGAGCTGCGCATCGTCTTGAAAAAACAAACATAACATGGGTTGGGGATTTTATTGACAAGCTAGGCTGGGAAGCCCAGAGGCCGCTTGATACCTGCTGGATCCAAAAATTGAAACATGTCGTGGGCTGCCCATGTTAAACAACAAAACCTAGGCCATGGACCTGGTGGGCCCGGGACTGTCAGCCTCTCAACAAACAGTCGTCTCCCGATTCCTCTTGCTTTGCTGACCATGTTGGGAACGACAGATGGCGGCGCCGCGGCGAGAGCACCAAGGCGGAGGATGACGTCAAGACCTCGGACCGAACGAACCAGAGCGGGGGAAGATGCAGACGGAGGAGAGTACGAGGGTTGACTTGTTCGGGTGCAGGGTGGGCCGGTGGAGCTGCCACCGCCGGACAATGTGTGGGAGTAGAGGGATGGCCTGGCCAATGCCATAGGCTATGATGGATCATTGAGGTGTGCGCGACAGCGCCACCCGCCGCTGTATAGGAAGAAGACGAAAGTTTGAACAAAATAAAGAAATACAAATGGATAGGTGGTTAGTCCCATATGTCTGTGTATGAGACCTGCTGGGTCCACCTAAGAAGGGGGATACGTTGGGAGGAAGGATATTCAAAGCACGGCAACCGACTGAACTAGTTACATACATAAGCAAAGAGCCACTAAAAAAGCAAACGGGTTAATGGGTTCTTAGAAGAAATCTTTCGGACAAAACAGATAGTTATGACACATAGGCTAATGCATGAAACACTCAGATGATAAAGGTGCTGAAATAGATATGCCCTCTTGGCACACTTGATCATGAAGCTACGGCTATTCGTGTACTCGTCGGTTACGGGAAGCAGACATGCCCTCTTGTCCAAGATCCGCCTATACATGTCGTAGCATGCATATGCGTCCTTGGCCGTGTAGGTTATGTAGGCTAGATTCAGAGGTACCTCCCATCTGTCCAGGTCCTTGGTATCGTTGTCTTCTTTCATGTTGGCATAGTAGGGGTCGATGATGGTCTCGTCGAGGTCAACCACGGAGTCCTTCTCCTACCCGTTGCCGATGATCTTATATTGCTTCTGGATGTCGACAATCTTGTTGCACCAGATGGCTGAATCGTTGCGTTCTTCCTTCTCTCCATCGTAGCGAAGGTGCAGTCGGCGCTGCCGATGAAACGGGCGAATACTCCAGAACCTTTGATGGCCCTACAGCGATGGTAGACGAGAACCTCGTCCCGCACGCATACCTGGGCGATGGCGATTTGCTGGTCCCTGTCAGGAGACGAATGGACGGGCACAAGGTCTAGTCCTGCGACCTTGTGCTTTCTCATCATGTAGGTACTACTTGAACTTGGCGAGGCAGAGCTTCACTGAGTCCGGATCGTTGGTGTACAAGACATTCAGCTTGGTGCAGCCATGGTACTAAACGGCGAACTCAAAGGTGAACTCCTTGCTGAAGTCCATATCCAGCAGGCTAACCCCTCGGATTGCCATTGGAGTCTCTTCAAGTGAACGAGTGGGTAGGCGGCGGCAGCAGTTCATTTTTAGCTCTTGGGGAACAGGATTCAACAGTAAAATGAGTGTGTACAGGCGACAACAGTTACTACCGTCCCAAGCCCGCTGCACGCACGGTAGAACATGCACCCTCGGCGCATTCAAATGCCTCAATTAAGAAACCTATTCCAGCCACACGTCGCTTCACGAGCGGGTTTGTATTGGTACTGTAATAACAAGTGTTAGTGGTCACTTTAATTAAATTTAATTATCTTTAATTGAAATTTATTCTTAAAATAAGCAATGCATTCGCTCATTCTATCAGTGCCACAGGATCAACATGCACAACAATTAGAATTATTATTCTCGGGACGCACACGATCGGCACATTTGTCGCACTTTCACACAGATAATACTATCAAGTTAGAACTGTTTGTTATGGTTGCTGTCCTCTGCATCATCATGCCATGTTTCACAACTTGCAAAATCAGAACCAACAAATAAGATTCAAATAATAAATACAACAAAGATGCCTACACATCTCATTGATTCCCAGCTTGCAGGATTCAGAACCAACCCATTAGAGCCTTTTGATAAAGTGAATATTGGGATTAGATCCATCTTGGCTAGCCGTGTCATACAACCCAAGAACTTGGCGAATGCTCTTGACCATCACAACATCTGTAGTTGAGTATTCTTGTTTGCACAGCACAGATAATAAAGAGCATGATTATTTTATAATACTGGCACTAGTGGAAGTCAACCTGTAGCTCCGCTCGATGATTCAATTCATGTGACTTTTTATACAGTTTGCCTCAAATGAAGAAAAAATTGCATCATTCAGCTAGAAAGAAGTACTTGCTCTCATGAGCTGGCAGGTTCTTTTCTAGTAGTTGCACAAAAATTGAGCAACATTAAGGTTGGTTGTCCTGCTCATGTAAGGTGCAACTATAATTTGCTTATCCTTTTGTGTAGTTCCACTAAAATAAAATGCCATTGTGGTGACAGTGACGGTTCAGCTTGCAAAGGCTAATAAAATGTTAAACGAGATTACCAACAGAAGTTTATGGAGATTTTGGAAATTCCAATCACCATTTTGTGCAGTTCCACCAAAAATGAGTGATGTTTCCCACGTGACATTTTGGTTGAACTACACAAGACACTCATTCCAAAAATAAGTGTTTTGTGCAGTTCACCAAAAGGTCACAATAGCAACAAGGTGAAATGGATATCCCTATCTGCACAAAAAGATAGAAAGAAAACAGTTCTTGGTCAATAAGAAGATACGAAACATATAAGAAATGAAAAGAAGCATCTTAATTATGTTCATGGCAATCATGCAAGGACAGTAGAAATTTTAAAACATCAGCAATGCTTCATGTTACCGGAAGCATTACGATCAACAATGACATTCGTCAAATATGGGATTATTTTAATGGTGGCATTGCTTGTTTACCAGATACAGTAAATCAACAGCAGCTAAAGAGTTTGTTTAAGGGCATGGGACCGTGGGGACACCAGGACACTCAGCAGCGTAAAGAAGCAACTTACTTATCATACTGGGGAAAACAGCAGGTGTATCATTTGTAAAACAGTTTAATTGCATCATATCACTGGAGGTACTAAATTAACAATAACACTGGTTAGATATGTCCTTAAGGTAACAGTGTGATCGCTTCATATTACATGCGCCCTTACATTAACAATAGCAAAAAGTTGGTATAAGGACATGCGACAGTGGACGCATCAGCACAATGTAGCTGCAAGGAGGCATAAAGTGGTGATGTCGAGTTTGTTCATACTCTGTGAGGGCAGCAAATCTAATCTTGTAGACCTTTTACTATGTGAGGGCGGCAAATCTAATCCTGGACATACTCTGTTGACTTGTCCACCAGCGACACTGTCTATTCTTTTTTCAGCCAATAATAGATCTGTTCCTTATCCTGTTTGTACCGTGTTTTCCCTTTATTTCCCTTTTCAACCAAGAGACCGGTTGGGTATCCGGTCTCTACTACTTTCCCCCTGTTATTTCCTCTTTGAATCAAGTCCTAGATTCATGCTACGACTTTCCCCCCTTTCTTCGTTGTTTGAACCAAGTCCTAGATTGGACTGCATGAAGTAGCTTTACCTCTAATAATACTAAAGTTTAGGTGGCTTTGGAAGAGCTGATGGAAGTAGAAAAAGAAGCACATGCAGACACGTGGGGAGCTGGGGCAGTAGAGCAAGGACGCTTTCAAAGAACTTATACCTGAGGGTCGTCGGGATGTCGGCAGCGGAAGGTCGGATCTGCGCACAATACAGCAGGGAGGAAGAAGGGTCGGAGGACCTCCCGAGCCGGCGCTGTGTCAGAGATAATGTCACGGGCAGAGATTCGGGTCCTACCCGCAACTGTGGGATTCCTCCCTCGCCGGCGATGACCGCGTGAACGATGCACCTACTCTTCTACACACACCGGCCGAAGGGATCCGGCCGGATCTGTGACCAGCGATGAGCAGAGAGAAAATGTCGCTACCGTTGTGTTGTTTAGATCTAGAGAGGATGAGAGAATGATGAGAGCAACCCTAGTAAATTAAGCGCTCAGGCCCCTGCCTACATATATAGTGGAGTGGTTATCTTTTTCTCTCCACAACAAGCATTTCAATTTGTGTATGTGGCATTAAAGAAAAGAAACTCTCTATTTAATGTGACTAACTATACGACTCCTACATATAGGTAGTAGTATTGTTTCCCTTGTGCTCCCCGGCCCTCCATTCATTGAACAACCCCACAGGTGAATAAACATACAGTACTAGTATTTATATAGAACGAACAAGCGTGACCTGTTTTCGCGTAGTTAAAAGTTGAGGGCGGAGCTTTTCCCGGGCAGTACACGAGGTAGTTTTCGCGTAGGCGGTTTGACAAAGAGGCGACGAGGGTGCGGAGTAGCGGATTCAACTTACTTACTGCTGGAAAGGTAGGGCTGTGTGATTTGACGGCGCTTTACTGCTGGAAAGACAGGGTCTTATGATATGACTAGAAAGACACGGTCTTGTGATATGACTACTCACTACTGGCGCTACGACCGGGGTGATGCCCCCCTTCTGTTCCCCACTCTAATCTGGTGCATGACAAGTTGACCAGGATGCTGGCTCTCCCACATGTCTGTGAAGTACGTAAGAAGGAGCAAAGAATTATACAATATATATAGTCTATATACTAGTACTACTACTCATGTCGAGGGAATGCGAACCAGGGCAGCCCAGTGAACCAGCAGGCGATAGGCCATACTCCTCTTTGTTTGGATCCCTGAGTGAACCAACAGTGTGAACCACGGCAGCCGAGTGAACCAGCAGTAGAAAACAATGTGGTGATATGGCCATAAAAAACAATGTGCTACAGTCCAGTGTGTAGCAGGTACAATACTACTCCTCTTTGTTTGGATCCCTGAGTTAGTGCTAGTTTTGGCTAGTTTGGGCCGAAATAGCCTCAAAGTATCCAGGCAGGAGGGGTTAGTTTGAGCTAGTTTGCTCTAACCCAGCTAAAAAAACTAGCCCGGTGGAGATGTTCTAATTGGGTTAGTTCTCCTCGGGCCCACTAAAAGAGAACTAAAAATCTCTCCGCCCGCACTGATCGCCTCCCTCCGACCCCCGCCGCATGACTCCTCTGCTCCCCATCGCGCCGCCCGCCCAAGCGCCGCTCCGCTGCTCGCCCTCTCCCTCCTACGGCCGCCCTCTCCGTTTGGCCTCCGACGCCCTCCTCCGGCTGCCCTCTCCCTCCAACCTCCGAAGCTCGCCCCGCTCCCCCTTCACCGGTCATTTTTCGCCCTCTGTCGTGTGCGGCCGCGGTGCATCTACCAGGGAGGTCGCAGAGGGGTGAGTTTGTGCGTTCCTTCTCTGTCTCACAGCCATATCATTGATCTTGCTCACTCTAGCGCTAATTCTGATTTGGAAAAGTAGATCCTGATTAAAGTTGGTATAGATTTGTGGTGAATGCATGGAATTGTTTGATGTTGCTTTAGGAGGTAATAAATCTTTCTAGAGGCCCAAATATTCAGTTCACCTTTCTAGGTATTTTAGTTTCAGGCTTGCATTATTTCTAGAGGCCCAAACATTCGGTTCGCAGTCGTCGGCAAGCGGCCCTGCTGCCCAGGCCGGTCTTGACCTCAACTCGCAAGCGCCAGCATCAGAGGGGTTCCCAGGGCTTGGGCTCTATAGAGACTTCCTCCAGAGCGCTGATGATGAGCTCCTCTCTAGGCGTGTCAGGGGCTCCGTTCTCCCTCCCTATCGTGAATGCCTTCCGTGATGAGTTAGCTCATGCTTTGTTTCATGGAGTGTGATTTTTTTGTGAAGCTTGATTGTCGACTTGTATGTTTAAGCGGGATACTCATTTGTATGGACAAAACAAAATTTATCATGTTTTGCATGCTTGATTTGTAAAGATGGTTCGTTTATGTCAATTGTGAGTGGAAGGAGGCCACACAAGAGCCGGCCACACCAAATCCGGTAGGAAATAGGTTCCAAAGTAGTCAAATGATTGAGAAAGAGCATTTATTATCAATCTAACCCTGCCATCCAAACACCTCTTCGGTTAGAGCTAGTTCAGGGTTAGTTCAGGGTTAGAATCTAATCTAACCTCTAACTGAGTTAGAGTTCTCGTCGTCTCGGTTCATCGCCATCATACTTTCCCCATTCCTGTGTTTTCAATATCCTGCGAATCAAAGAAGCCCTTAGACTGGTTTAGGTCCGGTCGTTTTTCATATTTTTATGTCCAAAATTTAATGAACGTGCTTCGGTTTCTACAAGAAGAATACAGTTTCATGTAGTAATTCATTTATTTATTTTTTCTTCTACGGGGAATTTGCATGTAATTCGTGAGGTCTGAAATGTAAAGTACCCCGGCATGGTTGCATATGCTCCGAGTCGTGCATGCACTACGACCCAGATGCTATATGTCCCACATGTCAGCGAATGGGAGTGCGTGGAAATAGCCTAGGAGTACATATAGGAGGATAAATGCATGAAAAAATATGTACTATGAAGTGTAGCTGCGGTTAGAAAAGGAGACCTAAAGTGATTACAGGTATAGGTCGCACGCACCCAACTAGTGGTACTAGACGTACGACTACTTTTTCCCTAAAAAAGCGGTACAAGTGCTCAGTACTCATATTCTATCAACACGAGTCCCATCTGACAACAGTGTCCATGCTACAACTAGCTCTTCTCCCTCGTTTCTCTCTTCTAATTCTAAACTTAGCCGACGCGTGGTGGGCGGGGTGGGGATTTGCCGATGGTTGGTTTTCTCAAATGCGGCTCCACTGCACAGTGAAAATGTTATGAATGGAATAAAAATGCCATATACTAATAAAACATTAAGGCCACGAGGCGATGCGGTGCTGGTTACAGGAGGCAAGAAGAAAGATGCATCCATCGACGACGTCCACCTCATGGACTCAGGGCGCCGGTCGACTGAACAGCGGCTAAGTAGCAGCGACTTTTGTGGCCAGGTCAACGTGCTTCTGAACAATGGCGTCCAAAGATTCCAGCCCCTTGAAGAATGGCAAAGTCTTTCTGTCCTCGCTGGCCTTGTAGTGGCCTATGTAGATGATTTCCTCATAGACGTGGATGTGCAGGTCGACGGTTTCTTGCATGGCGAGGCGCTGCGCGGCAAGCGTGGCCTCGAGGTGCACATTCTTCGTCGCGACCTCTGGTACCTGTAGGGCCACCAAGGCTTGAAAGAGTTCATCACCATGGAGGCCGAGGAGGGTGGCAGGAAATGAGGAGGCTGGGTGCGCGGGCTGGAGCAGTACGGCAAGGTCATCCGCGCGCTTCTTGATGACGGTGAACTTGCGGATGGAGTGGACCATCATGTCGTCCATGCGAGAGGCGAAGCTGGTGTCGGCGAGGGCTACAACGCTGGTGGTCGCCAGCACCGTCTGGAAACGCTGCATGGTGCGGGGCCGCAGGCTGGCGTCTTGGATGATCTGGCACAGGCGACTGCCGCTCGCGTCCATCGCCTCCATAGGTGCTTGTGGCTTCTGGTCACTTGGTCTTGGATTGGAGTGAGCAGTGTTGCGCAGAAACGGAGTAGATGGATTGGAGTGGTGGGGCGCCTTTATATGAAAGTCCAAACTCTATTGCATTCACATCATGTTGGCTCTATTATGCTTCTCCAATTAATTCCCTCTGCATGCTAATTGAGGATGCATCATTGACCGTTCAACGTCAGGGGAACCGCTACCCTCTCCCTCCTTGGCATTCAAGCCGTATCAATGTAAATGCGGGTCAAGAAGATATTAGTTACTACATTGTGCACCGCGACCGTGTGGGGATGTGACACGAACGGCACATGCATGCTGTACTTGTTCCACTTTCTCGTTTTGAACTCGTGACTTGTAGTAACGCTCAGTTTCGAATATATAAGTTTGGTTGTCGCGCCAATATATACAGTACTCCCTCGATGTAGTTTGGGTTGCTAAAGTCAAAATTAGACACAAAACACGATGATGACGAACCAGTTTACCTCCGTCCTGGTTTATTGCCCCCCATCGTAATTTATGCCAAATTTTGACCATAAATTTGACTAACAGAAGGTTCATGCATGTTAGCAAAATTATATCATTGAGAACTATGTTCAAATACAAATCAAATGATATAATTTTTGTTAATATGCACCAACATTTTGTGAGCTAAATCTTTGGTCAAAGCACAAATTACAAAAAGGACTAATAAACCAGGACCTAGGTAGTACACAAGGTCGAAGACAGAGATACTACATATAATTAACGCCAAATAAGAGCAAGAGATCACACATCTCATTTACGACTGGAATAAAAATGCCATACACTAATAAAACATTAAGGCCACAAGGCGATGCAGTGATGGTTACAGGAGGCAAGAAGAAAGATGCATCCATCAACGACGTCCACCTCCTCGACTCAGGGCGCCGGCTCACCGAACAGCGGCTAAGTAGCAGTGGCTTTCGTTGCCAGGTCAACGTGCTTCTGAGCAATGGCGTCCAAAGATTCCAGCCGCTGGAAGAAGGCCAACGTCTTTCTGTCCTCGCTGGCCTCATAGTGGCCTATGTAGATGATTTCCTCGTAGACGTGGATGTGCAGATCGACGGTTTCTTGCATGGCGAGGCGTTGCGCGGCAAGCGCGGCCTCGAGGTGCACATTCTTCGTCGCGACCTCCGACAGCTACAGGGCCACCAGTGCTTGAAAGAGTTCGTCACCTTGGAGGCCGATGAGGGTGGCAGGCAACGAGGAGCCTGCGCGCGCGAGCTGGAGCAGTACGGCAAGGTCGTCCACGCGCTTCTTGACGGTGGTGAACCTGCGGATGGAGTCGACCATCATCTCGCACATGCAAGAGGCGAAGCCGGCATCGACGAGGGCTATGACACCGGTGGTCGCCAGCACCGTCTAGAAACGCTACGCGGTGCGGGGCCGCAGGTCGGCGCCTTTGACGACCCGGCATAGCCGACTGCCGCACGCGTCCATCGACGCCCTGGGTGCTTGTGGCTTCTGGTCACTTGGTCTTGGTCTTGGATTGGAGTAGCAAGTGTTGCACAGAGACTAGGAGTAGATGGATTGGAGTGGTGGGGCGCCTTTATATGAGAGTCCAAACTACGTTGCATCCACATCGTGCTAGCTACATTTTGCTTCTCCAATTACTTACTCCTACCTCTGCATGCTAATTGAATGGGGAGGCATCATTGACCGTTCAACATTTCGGGAACCGCTACCCTCTACATCGTTGGCATTCAATTCGTATCAATGTAAATGCATTTCAAAAAGAGACTAGTTAGTAGTAGTATACTCAATATTGTGCACCGCGACGAAGGTGGAGAGGAAAACGAGAGAACTACATATTTATTTACGGTGTAGTCACTTGTTGAAATGTCTAGAAAGGTGAATACTCCTTTCAGGTTTACAAGGCTATACTTGCAAGTACAATAGTGGGCTTATAGCCTGCTTACATGGCAATTTTGTCTCATGCAAGAGCCTAGCTATATGCATGCTCCAAGGCTCCACACCATGCCCCACCCCTACAGAAAGACTACCACGCGAGCGTTCGCAACTGCCACGTTCGGGTTGCACTTGGTTCTTGTGGGATCAAAACTATGTCTAGACGGGGGGTGATTAGACTACTTGACCAAATAAAAATCTAGCCTTTTCCCAAATTTAAGTCTTGGCAGATTTTAGCAACTTTGCACAAGTCAAGCAATCAACCTACACATGCAATTCTAAGAGTATATCAGCGGAATGTAAAACAATTGCATATGAAGGTAAAGGGAGGAGTTTAAGGGAGCAAACACAATGTAGACACAGAGATTTTTTATCCGTGGTTCCGATAGGTGGTGCTATTGTACATCCATGTTGATGGAGACTTCAACGCACGAAGGGTAACGGTTGCGCGAGTCCACAGAGGGCTCCACCCAAGAAGGGTCCACGAAGAAGCAACCTTGCCTATCCCACCATGGCCATCGCCCACGAAGGACTTGCCTTAGTAGGGTAGATCTTCACGAAGTAGGCAATCTCCTTGCCCATACAAACTCCTTGGTTCAACTCCACAATCTTGACGGAGGCTCCCAAGTGCCACCTAACCAATCTAGGAGACACCACTCTCCAAAAGGTACTAGATGGTGTGTTGACGATGAACTCCTTGCGCTTGTGCTTCAAATGATAGTCTCCCCAAGACTCAACTCTCTATCATAGGATTGGATTTGGTAGAAAGATGATTTGAGTGGAAAGCAACTTGGGGAAGGCTAGAGATCAAGATTTATGTGGTTGGAATGGAATATCTTGACCTCAACACAAGTGTAGGTGGTTCTCTCTCAGAAAATGTATGTTGGAAGTGTAGTCATGTTCTGATGGCTCTCTCCATGAATGAAGAGTGAGTGGACGGGTATACATAGCCTCCACACAAAATCTAACCGTTACACACAATTTACCAAACTCGGTGGGACCGAATCAGAGAACTCGGCCAGACCAGTTTAGTTCAAAATGTGAACGTTAGGATTTTCGGTGGGACCGACATGTCAACTCGGTGGGACCGATTTCATTAGGGTTAGGGCATAACGTAATCTTGGTGAGACCGATTACACAAACTCGGTGGGACCAATTTTGGTAATAAGCTAACCAGAGAGTTGGTCAGGCAAACTCGATGGGACCGATTCGTTCATCTCGGTGAGACCGAAGCGTTACGAAGGGGAAACAAAGAGTTTGCATTGCGAACTCGGTGGGACCGATCGCTCATCTCGGTTAGACCGAAACGTTATGAAGGGAAACAGAGAGTTTGCAATCCCATCTCGGTGAGACCGAGATCCCTATCGGTGAAACCAAAGTGACTAGGGTTTTGTGGCATTGGCTATGTCAAGAGAACTCGGTGGTGCCGGATAGAGAGTTTCAGCGGGGCCGAGTTTGACTTTTGGTTTGGGACATATGTTGATGTGAGAAAGTGGTTGAGGGTTTTGGATCATATCACTAAGCATTTTGAGCAAAAACTTATTAAGCAACACCTCATTCCCTTTTAATAGTATTGGCTTTTCCTATGGAATCAATGTGATCTTGGATCACTAAAAGTAAAATGTAGAGTCTTGAGCTTTAGAGCTTGAGCCAATATTTTGTCCTTAGCATTTTGAGGGGTCTACATTCCTAATCCATGCAATGCCAACCATTGAACTTTCCTGAAATATTTATCTTGAAATGGCATTAGTTCAATGAGCTATATGTTGTTAGGAATTACCAAAACCAACCAGGGATAGTTGCACTTTCAATCTCCCCATTTTTGGTAATTGATGGCAACATATAGATCAAAGCTTCGACAAATGATAATAAGATTGAAATACATAGTCGCTTTGAGAAGTATGTGATAAGCAAGAGCTCCCCCTAAATTTGTGCCTTATTTAAGGTTTGCTTTTGAATGCAAATGCACAATCGATTAGGATCATGGGTTACTGTTCCATGTCACATACATCTTGGTGGAGCACTCAAAATGATATAAATTAAAAGCATGCATTAAAGTAGCATATGATCAATCACATGATCATGCAAGTATCTCACACAAGGACATAAAGTATAAACCAAGCACACAATAAAGTTTAACCAAATGCAAGAGAAACAAAGAAGCAAAATACTCTCTCTCGAAGCCTATGATCTATACATATTTCTCCCCCTTTGGCAACAAGTTACCAAAAAGTTCAAATATGCATAGTGCTATGCGTCTTTAAGGCTTGGTCTTCGGGAGGTGGTGTAGAGAGAACTCCAAGGACGAAGGCATCTGTTGATGTAGTTGGAGCTGGTGGAGTGGCTGCTGGAGGTGGCACTGAAGCTGTGGCTGCTGGTGCTGATGTTGTTGCTCTTGTATCAGGTACAGGCACTGCAGCAGACCTTTGTCATCTGGGCACTCGCTGAAAAGCATCAGTAGTTGTCTTCCCTTTCCTCTCTTCTGCTTCCTCCTGGAGCTGCTCAACTGTTGTTTGTATCTCAGTAACCTTCAGATCAAGATCATAAAATTTTGTCTCTAAGACCCTCTCCAGACTCTCCTGGTTTTGTGTCAGGGTGGCCAAGCCCTTCTCAATCCTCAGTGTAGATTGGATCAGATATGCAAGTTGATCTTGCTTGCTCTTCAGGAAAACTTGAGATGCTTCCTCTGCACTTGGCATCTTGGCAGCTTTCTCAGCCTTTGCTTTAGCTCTTTTTTCTTGTGCTTGCACTAATGAAGGTTCATTCTCATCCATCACAACTTTGTTGTCTTCAAATTCTGGATAAAGTGGTAAATGCTCCTTGTCCAACAAATAGGTGCTTGTGCCCATCTTGGAGTTGATGAGCACCTGAATGTGTGGAGCATACCCACAAGATCTCTTCTAGTCAGCAGTTGTCCTCTTGATTGTCTCTACAATCAGACTCATGACCTTGAACTTTTGAGGGACATAAAAAATGTGCAGCAAGTTGATTGAGTTTCCTCTAATCATCTTGTGATCTCCTGACTTGGGTAGCAAAGTGTTCCTTAGGATTGTGTTAATGGTAGGGAGACCACACAACAAATAGTGTACAAATCCAAGCTTGTGTGTCTCCAAAGCTTTATCAGGGATCTCTTTGTACATGTTAGCCATGGAGTTGTGGTCTTTCTTCTTCTTGGCATACACATCCAAGTCATCTTCATGAGCCTCTGGGGCATTGATCAACTTGGCCCATTCATCAAAAGTTGATTGGTACCTAGTACCTTCTGACATCCAAACTATCCTCCCATCTGGATAGAAATGAGCAGTGGAGTAAAATTCCAGTATAAGCTCATCATTCCATTTGGTAAGTTTCTATCCAACAAACTTATCAACTCCACAATACTTGAAGTTGTCATGTACTCCTGGGAAGTGATCTTCATTTTCCTTGATGTATTCCGAATCAACCCATCTCATGTCACATACCATTGGCTTCTTGTCAAGAAGAATGGTCTCATAGAAATCTTGTTGTTCTTTTGTATGAAATCTGTAGTCAACTCCAGTCCTCCTTCTCACAACATAGGGATCATACTGTCTCCACAGTCTCAGTCCAACATCTTTTCTGATGTGCATGTCCTCAGCCACTGGATGAGCATCATTGTGGTCTGGAATCTTGGGTTTCAGCTTTCTCAAAACAAGTGACTCATCATCCTCTTCTTCAGCTTGAGGCACTGGGGCATTGTTCTTCTATTCTGCAGGAATACTTCTGGTGTTCCTCTTGGACTTTGGGGGTTTCTGAGCTTGAACTTTGGGAGCAGTCTTGGGCTTTGATGGAGCAGCCCCTGACTTGATTGTATCTCCCATAAGCTTTTGAGCTTTGGGTGCTGGAGCATCCTCTTCTTCTTCTGACTCTCTTACCATAGTTGATTTTCCAAGAACTTTTGTAGTTGTGGTTCTTGCCCTCTTCTTTTTCTTGTCGTCTCCTGCTGCTTCACCATCATCAGATTCTATGGTGAATTTCATTGTCTCTCCTGTTGCAACCTTCCTTGGCTTTGACATTGTGATTCTTCTGGCAGGTGCCTTCTTGTTCAAGCCTGGCTTTGTTGCGGCAGTTGTGCCATATTCCTTCTTCAATACTTTGTTCCTAGAGGTGGCCTCATCCTCAGAGGTTGAGGCTCTCTTCTTCCTTGTCCTAGTGGCTGCCTTGGGCAAGTTACTAGGTGTGCTCCTGCTGCCCTCATCATAGCTGCTTGAGGGATCTGAACCCTCACTCAATTGCACTTGTTCCTCAGATCTGCTCTGACTGTCACTCTGGTCAAACATCTTGGCAAACTCACTGACAGCAGAACCTGTGTATAGATGTAGATGAGGTAGAGTGGATGAGCATCACAATGTACGGAAGTTTTGTAAAAGAGATGACTTAAAAACTTAGTTTTAGTTCTCCACATAAAGCATTTCGGAGCTATCAGTTTGATAAACTCGGTGATATAAGCAATTTCGGAGCCTAAACTAGTGAACTCGGTCAGACCGAGTTACAGTTTGGTGGCACCGAGACTGCTAGGGTTTCACAGAGAATCGAACTCGGTCACACCTATGTGCAGTTTTTGGTTAGACCGAAAATGCATGTGCTATGGCCTAAGCCAAATCGGTGAGACCGATTTCTACAACTCGGTCATTCCGAGATGAGTTCGGCGGAGACCTAACCCTAAATTTTCAAATCAAATCTTATCTAAGGAGGTTTTCAGTGGATAGATCGTTTTGCATACGTGCTAAAGATCATGGCAAAGCAATGTGCTATTAATCGGAGTTAAAGGAATAGCACAAAGAATCGAACCATACCCTAGTTCGGCGGGAGTTCGCTACGGTGACAATGGCGGAGCAGATTTCCGTTGACTGCGATGGAAACCAGCGGCGGGAGGTCGCTGGCGGCGAGGAGACGATCCGGAGACCCAAGGAGGTAGAGCAGGACACACACGCGGGCTGAGGAGTTTGAAGAATTTTCCAAAGTCTCACCCATGGGTATATATATCCCGACCCTGTCGGTGTGACCGAGTGGAACAACTTGGTGGCACCGAGATGCAGAATCGCAAGCGGTTACTACAACTCGGCGTGACCGAAAAGTTCAAATCGGTTGCATCGAGATGAAAAACCTATATCAACTTAGTGAACTCGGTGTGACCAAAGTGAATGACTCGGTCATACCGAAATGCACAAAGAGGTTTTGGAGGTTTTAAGTCTAGGACGAATCGGGGAGTCTGAGTGCTCCTCACACAGAGTGGTTTGAATCTGACTTGATCACACTTTGTGATGTAGCATGAATAGAGTTTGAGACGAGAAGAGCATAGATAGCTAGAGGGAGTTGTTAGGCATTCTTGTCCATCCATTTGGCAAAATAGAAAAGGCCAAACAATCAAAGCAACAAATGGATGTCCTCGAATGAGTAAAATATGCAATCAACATGCTCAGACAATAAAATGGAAAATTAAATATGTGACAAAGCATGCACAAACACTCTAGCATCTATCAAGCAATTGGCGATGACTAGGTCATCTATATATGAGTATATTGACTTAGGAGTCAAATGAGAACATTTGGTCATAGGTCATACTCATCGTTTAAGCACAAGTGGGGTTACCACTTATACATAAAGCATTATTGTGTTCACATCATTAGAGTTGCTTTAGCTCAATTGATTAGAGTAAAACTCCCCCTAGATGTGATATCCACCCTAAGAGGGATGAACTAACCTTGGGTTTTGTCGATGATGACTTCACGTAGGTGTTGAAGATGTGGACGCTCAATGTTGATGTAGATCATTCGGAGCAATCCATTGGAGTGAGTTGCACTTTCAAGAAATACACGGGTTAGTTCCACAAGGAACAAACAAGGATATCCATAGACATAGAGTGATGTACACATAGATGATTTCCATGAAAGCATTAGGTTACCTTGTCCCTTCTCTTACCAACAAGAGGGTTTGTGACTCCTTGAACTAGTGCATGATGTGGAAGTTGTTTGCACTTGTCGTTGCCAAAATGATATGAGTGAAATATGCTGGCGGAATCACCCTCAAGAACTCTCTAGTCCTTCTTCTTCGGGATCCACACCATCTTGATGGGAATCCTAGGAGTTGTAGTCGTACTTGATGAAGTAGAACTTGATGTAGTCTTGGCAACCCACTTGACCAAGGCCTTGGGAGCTTCTTCAAATGCATCAATCTCCTCTTGAAGCTTATCCTTGCCTTTTTGCTTGTGGTCTAGTGGTGTAAGATCATCTTGAGCTTGTGTGCCTTTGAAAGAAGTAGGATCATACTTCTCTTGGTGAGGGACAAACTTCGTCTTGGGGTATTGATCTTCTTCCCACTCAACTTCATTGGCATTGAACTTTCTTTCAAAACCAACACCTTGATTCTTCCGATGTCTTCCTTGCTTGCATACAATTTCCTCAAATTTCTTACTTCCGGAAAGGCTCTAGTAAACACCTTTCTCTATAATTCCCTTCAATAAACTATTTTCTTGCTCAATGTAACTTGGCTAAGAGAATCATTAGTGGAATCAAGAGAACTACTAGAAGCAACAATATTTGATTTAGCATGATTATTTTTACTACTAGATGAAGAATCTTTCTTACTCTTGTTGCTAGATTTTACTTGTGGCATGTAAGTAGACAAGAGTAAACGCTTGGCAATGTAAGAATAACTTTTCTTGTGAACATCATCATTGATTGCCTTTAACAACTCATGCTCTTGCTCAAGGTTGAGCTTTTCATAGCGTAGCTTCTCATGAGTCTTTAAAAGTTCTCGATGATCTTCCCATGTAGTTTCATGAGCTAACTTAAGAGTGTTTAGTTCTTTAGTTAGACGCTCAATCTCCTTCTTATCGTCATTCGTTTTATCTTGATTAGCATGATTAATAGCAAGTTCATCATAGTTTTCATTACTAGAGTTGTCAACAAGTAAATCATCATCTCCTAGCAAATCATCTTCATCACTATTGAAATCAACATACTCGGGGTGTGATACCTTTGGGCCTTTATCCATGAATCATCTTCCAATTCCTTCATTTGGTGATTCAAATATGTCATAGGAGTTGGTTGACACAAGTGCTAGACCGGCAACACCTTCATCTTGAGTATATTCAGAGTCGGAGTGGTAACTTCTTTCGGAGTGATGGTCGGAGTCAGAGCCGGATACCCATTCACCAACATGAGCTTGATGTCTTCATTTTGTGTAGCTCTTTGATGATTTATCCTTCCTTTCTGAATCCTTGCTTCTCCGAGAGGTTCTTCGCTCATAACGATCATCTCTACTCCTTCTCTCTCTTGGTGGAGATTCTTCTCTTCTACTTCTTCTTTTGGGAGAATCTTCTCTTCTACTTCTTCTTTTGGGAGAATCTTCTCTTCTTTTGTAGGGAGTCGTACACTCATTGGAGTAGTGTCCGGGTCTTCCACAATTGTAGCAATTACGTTCACGACTTGAAGATCTTTTGTCATTGTAGGACCTTGACTTGGAACTTCTCTCCTTGCTTCTACTCTTGTAGAACTTGTTGAAGTTCTTCACAAGTAGGCTCAATTCTTCATTGAAGGCCTGTTTCTCACTTGAAAATGTGGGAGCATCACATGAGGCTTTATAAGCACCACTTGACTTGTTGTGAAGCTCTTCCTTATCCTTGAGTGACATCTCATGAGCAACAATTCTTCCAATGACTTTCGTAGGCTTGAGAGCTTTGTAATTGGCCATCATTTGGATCAATGTGCACATGATATGATATTTTCCATCCAAGCCTCTTAGGATCTTCTTGATGATGAATCTATCGGTCATTTCTTCACTTCGTAAGCCAGATATCTCATTTGTGATGAGAGCAAGCCTAGAGTACATTTTAGCAACACCTTCACCATCCTTCATTTTGAACTTGTCAAGCTGACTTTGAAGCACATCCAATTTGGATTCCTTGACGGAGTCGGTACCCTCGTGCATATCAATCAAAGTATCCCAATTTCCTTTGCATTCTCAAGACGGATGATTTTGTTGAATTCTTTGGGGCACAATTCATTGAAGAGAATATCACAAGCTTGAGCATTGTATTGCAGCATCTTCAACTCTTCCGCGGTAGCTTCACGGTTCGGTTCTCTCCCATCAAAGAATTCACCTTGCAAGCTAATACACACAATAGCCAAAACGGCGGGGTTATGTCCAAGAATATGCATTTTCAACTTATGCTTCCAACTAGCAAAATTAATACCATAAAAGTAAGGACTTCTACGGTGGTAATTTCCCTCGCTAGACGCCATACTCTCTTAGGTTGTGAAACCAAGGCTATGATCACCAAAAGCTATGGAAATCAAGGCAAATGGAGACCATAGCTCTGATACCACTTGTAGAATCAAAAGTATGTCCAGAGGGGGGTGATTAGACTACTTTACCAAATAAAAATCTAGCCTTTTCCCAATTTTAAGACTTGGCAGATTTTAGCAACTTTGCACAAGTAAAGCAATAAACCTACACATGCAATTCTAGGAGTATAGCAGCGGAATGTAAAACAATTGCATATGAAGGTAAAGGGAGGAGTTTGAGGGAGCAAATGAAATGTAGACACGGAGATTTTTTATTTGTGGTTTCAAAAGGTGGTGCTATCGTACATCCACGTTGATGGAGACTTCAACCCAGGAAGGGTAACGGCTGCGCGAGTCCATGGAGGGCTCCACCCACGAAGGGTCCATGAAGAAGCAACCTTGTCTATCCCACCATGGCCATCGCCCACGAAGGACTTGCCTCACTAGGGTAGATCTTCATGAAGTAGGCGATCTCCTTGCCCATACAAACTCCTTGGTTCAACTCCACAATCTTGACGGAGGCTCCCAAGTGACACCTAACCAATCTAGGAGACACCACTCTCCAAAAGGTAATAGATGGTGTATTGATGATGAACTCCTTGCTCTTGTGCTTCAAATGATAGTCTCCCCAACAATCAACTCTCTCTCATAGGATTGGATTTGGTAGAAAGATGATCTGAGTTGAAAGCAACTTGGGGAAGGCTAGAGATCAAGATTTATGTAGCTCGAATGGAATATCTTGACCTCAACACAAGTGTAGGTGGTTCTCTCTCAGAAAATGTATGTTGGAAGTGTAGGCATGTTCTGATGGCTCTCTCCATGAATGAAGAGTGGGTGGAGGGGTATATATAGCCTCCACACAAAATTTTACCGTTACACACAATTTACCAAACTCGGTGGGACCAAATCAGAGAACTCTATCAGACCGATTTAGTTCAAAATGTGAATGTTATGATTTTCGGTGGGACCGATTTCATTAGGGTGAGGGCAAAACGTAATCTCGGTGAGACCGATTACGCAAACTCGGTGGGACCGATTTTGGTAATAAGCTAACCAGAGAGTTGGTCAGGCAAACTCGGTTGGACCGATTCGCTCATCTCGATGAGACCGAAATGTTACAAAGGGGAAACAGAGAGTTTGCATTGCGAACTCGGTGGGACCGATTGCTCATCTCGGTTAGACCGAAAGGTTATGAAGGGAAACAGAGAGTTTGCAATCCCATCTCGGTGAGACCGAGATCCCTATCGGTGAAACCAAAGTGACAAGGGTTTTGTGGCAATGGCTATGTCAAGAGAACTCGGTGGCGCCGGATAGAATGTTTCGGTGGGGCCGAGTTTGACTTTTGGTTTGGGACATATGTGGATGTGAGAAAGTGGTTGAGGGTTTTGGAGCATATCACTAAGCATTTTGAGCAAGAAACCCATTGTCGGTGTCAAAACCGGCGGATCTCGGGTAGGGGGTCCCGAACTGTGCGTCTAGGCGGATGGTAACAGGAGACGAGGGACACGATGTTTTTACCCAGGTTCGGGCCCTCTCGATGGAGGTAATACCCTACTTTTGCTTGATTAATATTAATGATATGGGTAGTACAAGAGTAGATCTACCATGAGATCAGAGAGGCTAAACCCTAGAAGCTAGCCTATGGTATGATTGTTGTTCGTCCTACGGACTAAAAACCCTTCGGTTTATATAGACACCGAATAGGGTTAGGGTTACACAGAGTCGGTTACAATGGTAGGAGATCTACATATCCGTATCGCCAAGCTTGCCTTCCACGCCAAGGAAAGTCCTATCCGGACACGGACAAAGTCTTCAATCTTGTATCTTCATAGTCCGTGAGTCCGCCAAAGATGATAGTTCGCTATCCGGACACCCCTAGTCCAGACTCCTCAAGAGCCCCGAACCAGGCTTCAATGATGATAAGTCCGGCGTGTTGATTGTCTTCGGCATTGCAAGGTGGGTTCTTCTCCAAATTCCATATACTTGTCGAATAGTGTCCGACTTCTGATAGATGCTGCGCTCCTTGGCTTCCACGCCCAATAATGGCCATCTTCCACTCGTTTGAATGAATGCGAAAAGCCAGGGTATTTTTTACACTTATCCCCCTAGCTGCGCAAATGAGCCGCCTATAAAAGGGACGAGGATCTAGATCTGAGTCACACCAACCCCCTTCCGTGAGCTTTCATCGGAGCGCCTTCGACAAAAATCCATTCCATCATGGACGGTCGACGCGGCTCCTCCTCTCGCACTCCCAGCCCTCAGCCTGGAAATTGGGAGAGATGCTCAGTCCCGCATAGCGAGCTAGTGACACTCCAAACCAAGGGGTTTCTTCCCCCGGCCTTCATGGTTCCGGTTCGAGCCGGACTTGCCACCTACAAGGGCGGAAAGCAAGCGGAGAGTGTCCCCGATCCTCTAAAGGAGAGCGGGTATGCTTTATCTCTTATCTAGTAAGAGGACTCGGTTTCAATTCATCCGTTTCTCCGGGGGCTCTTGGAGTTCTAGGGCCTCCAGTTGCACCACCTTACGCCTGCCTCCATTTTGCACATCGCGGGCTTCGTGGCCCTTTGTGAACTGTTCTTGGGCGTCGAGGCTCATTTTGCGCTGTGGAAGAGATTATTCTGCCTTGTACCCCATTCTCATGAGGGGTTAATATATCAAGTGGGCGGAGCGAACTATGGCGATCGCCGGACCGGATATCTATCCGAACTCAAGAAGCGTCAAAGATTGGCCTTCGGAATGGTTTTACATGGAGGACGTCCCGCTGCCAGATCCTGTTCGGATCGGCCTTCCGGAGTTTAGAAACCCTCCTCTAAAGAAGCGCCTAAGATGGCGCCTGCGGAGCCCCCAGAGGGAAAATGACCGGGACGTCCTTTACTTGATGAGCTGAATAAGATTACTGGCTCATGCCGGATTGACCATGATTGGAGTCATGGCAATCTGCATTGTGAGGGGAGTGCAGCCGCTCCAATATAGGGGCCACCCCATGTGGGACTTCAACGGGGAGGACGATGCCACCCGCCATGGCCGCAAAGGGCTGGGATCGGTCACCGAACTGGTGAAGACCTTGTCCGCCATGTACAAAGTGGAGGAGGAGGATTTTCTCCGCGTCAATCCACTGAGCGGGTTTTCTTCGAATAATCCTCGAAGTTGGGTAAGCAAACATCTTTGTGGCCTGTCCGATCCATGTTCCCGTGGTTAAATATCTCATTTCATGGTTTCTACGCAGGAGCTGCGCCGGGCCGTGGAGAAGATACACAGCCCGCCCCCACAACCCGAGGATCCGGAAGGGTCCCTTGATCCGGCCTCCGTAGAGGACCCGGATATAAAGGTGGAGCTGATCGACGGGGTGTTCCACCAACTTAGCATCGACAATGCTTTGGTTGCCATTACGGCCGACTACCCCGGTTTATTTCCGGCCTCCCAGGTAACCGTGACCGAAGTCCGGATACCATGACCCACCCGTGCTTTACTTCTAATCACCACGTATTTGATGGTGTTTCGCAGGGGGTGCCTTCAGAACGGGAAGCCGAGCCTACCGCGGCCGTCCAACGAGGGACAGCTCGGCCCAGCAGGCAGAAAGAAGTGCGTTACGACTCGAGATGTCGCCGTAACGGTATGATGTGCCATCGTGTTTTAAGGAGAGGTTCCTGGGAGGCACACCGACGCTCGTGGTTTTTTCAGGAAAAAGAGCGCTCGCCGGACTGAGTCCGGAGAAGTTGCCAATCGGACCTCCGCCAACCAGGCTCAAAAGCCGAGTCTGGAAGGGGGTACAAACACGAGGCATGCGTCGGAAGCTCCTCCAACGGAGGATGCCGACAGACCATCCGCCACCAAGTCGGAGGTGGAGAGAGCCATGAATCATAGGCGCCGCCGGACTATTCTACGTGACGCATGTTTCTCCCAAGAGGCATTGGACGCCTTTAGTTCGGGAGAAGCGCACCTCCGTGCCGCTCAAGATGGCCCAGCCAGAGCCACGGAGCAGTATGTGAAAGACATACGGGTAAGGAATTTTGACAGGTATATATGCCAGTAGCCCCCGAGACTGAAAATAGTTAGGATAACTGATTTAAGGATCATTTGGAATGCAGGTTCTTACCGAAAAGAATACCCGTTTGTCCCAGGAGCTTGAAGAGTGCAAGGCCCAACTTGAGGCTGCACTGGCCGCGACCGGGGAAGCCATGAAGACTCCCTCTGGTAATATATGCCCTTCAAAGTAGAAGTAGTTTCCAAAGTGCGGCGTGTGCATAAATCTGACATTAACATTGCAGATAGCGTCGGGATGGATCCGGACAAGCAACAGCTCCTGCGCCAGCTAAAGGCCGGCGAGAGCGTGCTTACGAGGGTGCGGCAGGAGAAAAATAACCTCCAAGATGCCAACACCCAACTGGGTGAGGAACTAAAGGATGTTCATGCCCAGTTGTCTGACTCCGTAAAGGAGAATCGACGGCTTCGTCGCGACATTTTCAGTAAGTGCTTAAATGAACTTTGAAAGAGTTCGGCGAGGAAGGCGACTAACATAAACATGTATGTAGGTTTGCTCACAGGTCGTCCTGAGGAGGAGATGCCCAATTCTTCGGGTGATCTTCTTCTGAAACTGTGTCAGCTGCACGAATGAGTTCGGCAGGTGATGAAAGGCGTCGCCCAGGCCTTGTGGCCATCTATCTCCCTGCCCGAAGGCATTGGGGAGCTAGCAGAGCGGCCTCAAGGAGCACGGCGGCGTTTCCGACTATGGAAGATATCGGCCTGCCGTCAAGGCGCCAGGGAGGCCTGGGCCATTGTAAAGACGCGGTACACGAAGGCTGACCCAAACCACATGGCCGAGGTCGGACTGTGGGGCCCGATGGGAAGGAGATCCTCAGAAGCTTAGTGTACGACCAAGTAGAATTGGCCGCCAAGTATTCCCAGCAAGATTGTAAATTAGATAGCCTATTAGATGGCATTGAGGAGGAATACAATTAGTCGAGTTGACTATCTAATTGAATATGACATGAAAAACGTCTTCTAGCCGGATTGTAGATCATTTGTCATAGCGGACCTTCTCGCTTCGACCTCGGGACCCAATAGTCCGGAGTGTGTCCGAATACCCTCGCGGTTATGTAAGAACCGGGGCATGCATGGAGACAAGGTGTAGGGGTCATTATTTTTGTATCAGACAAGTGCCCAACTAGTTATGTTATATTACATGGATAGTAAGAAACATCTTCCAGGGAGAATAGTTCCGTTAAGGGTTCCTTTCTCGGGAGGCATGCCCCAAAGTGTATGTCCAAACTGCTAAGAAAGCGAAAATCATCCGGGGCAGATGGATAAATAGTTAAAAATCATCTTTCAGTTCACCGACCGAATATTCCCTTAAGAACGCTAGCTTTGGCTTCACCCACCGAGGTACACATCCGGCTGACCCAGATAACAATAATCGCAGAGGTGCTCCTTTACCACCTAGCCGAACAATCGGGAACATAGGGGTAAGCACAGGAGCCAGGCAACCCAGCTTGGCCAAAACTTAAGTCATATCGATGCATATAATGGTGAGTAAAAGGTACATGCGGAAGTTTGACACATGTGTTGGGTGTGACGTCCCCGATTCAATCATACACTAATCATGCACGCAAATGTGTACGATCAAGATCAGGGACTCACGGGAAGATATCACAACACAACTCTAAAACATAAATAAGTCATACAAGCATCATAATACAAGCCAGGGGCCTCGAGGGCTCGAATACAAGTGCTCGATCATAGACGAGTCAGCCGAAGCAACAATATCTGAGTACAGACATAAGTTAAACAAGTTGCCATAAGATGGCTAGCACAAACGGGATACAGATCGAAGAGGCGATGCCTCCCGCCTCGATCCTCCTAACTACTCCCGGTCGTCCGCGGGTTGCACGTAGTAGTAGGCGCCCAGTGTAGTAGTCGCCATCGACAGATGGCGTCGCTCCTGGGATCCATCGTCTGGTCGCATCAACCGGGTAAAGAAAGGGGGGAAAAGGGGGAACAATGCAACCGTGAGTACACATCCAAAGTACTGCAAGCAAGGAGCTACACTACATATGCATGGATATATGTGTAAAGGGCCATATCGGTGGACCGAATCGCAGAATGCCGAATAAGAGGGGATAGCTAGTCTTATCAAGACTACGCTCGCAGCCTCCGTCTTGAAGCATGTAGAAGAGAGTAGACTGAAGTCCTCCAAGTAGCATCGCATAGCATAATCCTACCCGGTGATCCCCTCCTCATTGCCCTGTTAGAGAGCGATCACCGGGTTATATCTTGCACTTGGAAGGGTGTGTTTTATTAAGTATCCGGTTCTAGTTGTCATAAGGTCAAGGTACAACTCCAAGTCGTCCTATTACCGAAGATCACGACTATTCGAATAGATTAACTTCCCTGCAGGGGTGCACCATATAACCCAACATGCTCGATCCCATTTGGCCGGACACACTTTTCTGGGTCATGCCCGGCCGCGGAAGATCAACACGTCGCAGCCCGACCTAGGCCAACAGAGCAGTCAGCACACCGGTGTAATCCTAAGCGCTCAGGGGTCTGGGCCCATCGCCCTTAGCACACCTGCATGTTGCTAACGCGGCCGGAAGCAGACCTAGCAACCTCCATTACAAAGGAAGTCACGTTACGCGGTCCAATCTGGCGTGCACCGCTCAGTCGCTGACGTCATGAAGGCTTCGGCTGATACCACGACGTCGAGTGCCCATATCTTTCCCACGTAGTTGGTTAGTGCGTATAGACCAAATGGTCAGACTCAGATCAAATACCAACAACTCGTTAAGCGTGTTAAGTATCCGCGAACTCCGAACAGGGCCAAGCCCACCTCTCTCCTAGGCGGTCTCAACCTGCCCTGTCACTCCGCCACAAAGATCCATCCAAGGGCCGTCGGGACAAAGGTCCTTTCAGCCCCCAATCCGTGAATCACTCGCGGGTACTCCTCGAGCCGACCCGACTTTAATCACCACATGTATCATGTATAAAGTATATAGTATATACCCGTGATCACCTCCCGAGTGATCACAGCCCGATAGTATATCACAGCAGACGGACAAGAATGTAGGGCCACAGATGGAATACTAGCATCCTATACTAAGCATGTAGGATTGAAGGTAAAGGTAACAACAGTAGTAGCAAGGACAAGCTATGCATCAGGATAGGTATAATGGAAAGCAGTAACATGCTACACTACTCTAACGCAAGCAAGATATAAGTAGAATAGGCGATATCCGTGATCAAGGGGGCTTGCCTGGTTGCTCGAGACAAGAAGGAGGGGTCGCCGGTGACGAGTCGACCACCGGGCATCAAAGATCGCCACGGGTGTACCGAGAGAGAAGAGGGGGGAGAAACAGTAAAAACATAGCAAGCAAGTGCATAACAGGACAACAAGTAGAGCTAGACGTGTTCTAACGTGGTATGAGGTGATACCGGTGAAGGGGGGAAACATCCGGGAAAATATCCCCGGTGTTCCGTGTTTTTGGACAGATGAACCGGAGGTGAAATGTTCCAGGTCACTATGCTAGGGACGCGTGGCGGACGAACGGGCTGCGTATCCAGATTCGTCTCGTCGTTCTGAGCAACTTTCATGTACAAAGTATTTTCATCCGGGTTACGGATTATTTTATATTAATTTTTAAAGATTTAAATCATTTTTAGAATTCAACAGATTTAATTAAATTAGAAAATGCAATTATGACGTCAGCATGATGCCAGGGTGATGTCAGCGGTTAACTTTGAACGTTGACCAGTCAAGCTGACGGGTGGGGTCAGTCTGCCATAGACCTAACTAATTAACAGATTTAATTAACTAAGTTTAGTTAATTAGGTTAACTAACATGATTAATTAAGTTAATTAATTAATGCATTAATGTTTTTAAAATCATTATTATTTTTACATTTTCGTTTCTTTAAAAAAATAGGTGGGCTTGCCCCGTGTGGCAGTGGCCCAGTCGAACCACTCACGCACGCACACATTCACAGCCACGGCCGTGGACATGGCTGGCGGCAGCGGCGGGAAACGGCAAGGGGCCGTCGACAGGAAAGAGCGCCCACCGGCGAGGCCAACAGTACGAGGCTGGGCGACAATGGGGCTCGCGGCCGGTGCATATAGAGGGCGGTGGTGCGACAGCTGGGTGCGGGGAGTGGGGCGCGGCTCGCTGCCACGAGGGCGGCCGGCGTAACGTCAGGCCACGGCGGGCAGCGCATCAGTGGCGAGGTCACGACGGGGGTGGTTTGCTCACCCGCGTTGAAGGGGAGGCCCGATGCACGGGAACGTGACGACGGGGAGGTGGCGCATCGGGGTCGAGGAGGCGATGGGCGGTCTTTGTCAACGACGACGGCGAGGCGTGATAATGGGCGCGATGGCGGAGCACGACGACGATGAGGGGGAGGGATCGGGCCTGGCGCAGCGAGCGCCAGATCGAAGCGGGATGAGCGGCTCGGGCGCCTGAGGTTGAGCCCTGCCTGGATCGGGGTGGAGGGGCCGGGGCGGCACGCGGATAGGAGGAGAAGGAGGGACGGGCGCCGGCGAGGTGGTGACGGGACGGTCGGGCGGAGACGGGTTCGACCCCCCCGATCCAATCGGGGGGGGGGGGGGGGTGGAGGAGCGGGTCGTGGGGGGGAAGTGGGGGCGAGTGGGGAGAGAACCGACTAGGGTTCGGCTCGGGGTGGGTAAGGAGAGCAAGGGGGGTGGCTGGGCTGGCTTGGTCTGCTGGGCCGGCTGGTTCCTTCAGCCAACTGGGCCAAGGCCCAGTGGGGGGGTTGTCTTTTATTTCTTTTTTCCTTTTCTACAGTTTTTATTTTATTTTTGCTCTGGTTTGTTAATTGGTTAACCACCAAAGGACTTATGTAAATCATGTAGCTTGTCACATGAACATCATTGCATTATATAGCAATGCCACAAAAAGCTGAAGGTCTTTCGAAAAGGTTTAATTATTTTTAGAAAGCGAAAAGGCCAAGTGATGTGCTGTTGGTCCACTATTTTAATTCCTAGGGGCATTTCTGGAGTTTCTAAAGTGTTGGTTTTATTGTTATAACAGCTTAGGTAATTGCAATATTGTGAACATTTTAGTTTTTAGCGTTTGAAAACTTTTGTTGTTTGTTTCTATTTTAAATTTTAATTTGAATCGGTTTCGAACTAACGCGAGATTAGCACAGAAAACCGGGGTGACGTGGCATCGTTAACGTGGGATTACTGTAGCATGATTATCCGGGTGTTACAAATCTCCTCCACTACAAGAAATCTCGTCCCGAGATTTAAGAGGGGAGTAAGGGGGAAAGTTCTGGTTATGATATTCTAACGGATCTTCTCGGTCTTGGTTGCTCTTCTCGAAGTGGTCGACCCACTACGTTGATGTCTCCATTTCTCTGCTTCATGTCATCATGATGAAGACGGCATCCTTTCTTCGGAAACTCCATCGTACTTACGAAAGGATAAGGGGCAGCTCAGCTACGACAGAATGCTTATGAGGGAAACAATCTAGGGTTAACCCATGAATGAGCATAAGATTATCTCTCGAGTTGAACATATAACATACATCGAGAGTAAGGTATGAAGGTACAATAAGAGGTTCCAAGCGGATAGATAGTTGCTCGAAGTCTGAACCAGAGTGAGAAAGGGGTTCAGAGTAGCGAGAGTAAGTATTGTGTCTGATACCAGAATAGAGCACTAGGAAGGTGGCCCGTGAATTACATACGAGGCCACACGCGAGGAATAACTTGTGAAACCGGGGGTGTGCAGGAGAGTCACGTTTCGATCCTATGGATCTGTGGTTTATGGGCCCACCATGGGGGTTAAAAGTAGGAAGGCGATGACGTCTTAGCCGATCATGTAAGCAAGGCATGTCAGAGGATAGCCTATCAGTTATGTCGACAACAACATCGATACTAAGGGCGAGGGACAAAGAGAACCATTTTCCTGCTCGTTGAATGAGGCGGACCAATAGGCCAAGTTCTCGTCCATCGGTGGCTACCGGAATGTCATCAACAATATTAACAGGTTCTTGCTGACAGAATTGTACACCGAGGAGTTTACATAAGCAGTAGAGTATTGCTGCTTAGATCATATAGATCACAAGAAAGGTTAAACCAAACAATGGAAAGGAAAATATGAATATCAGATTAAATGTAACAATGGAAAGGAAAATGTGTTAAAACACATATTTCGAGGGTATTTCCTTCCCAAGGACAACAGAGCATGATATCCATGACAGGATATAACGTAGAAAACCATTTAGGTTAGGGGAGAGGAAGTTCATGACATTACCCAAACAATGATGTTTGGATAATTGAGCAAGAAACATTTAGCATTGCGCTTCCAATGTTCTTATTGAAGATCAGAGTACCACAGACAAGCTTCGAGATAGCATTGACATGGTCTTCAAGCAAAGGTCGGAATACGGATACACGAAGGATCCATTAAGAACAACTTGTAGAATAAGTCTTACAATTTCCTCATGGAAGAATGGATAACCTTGCTAAAAAGGAAACTATAACAGTAGGTCCTTCGGCCAGGTGTGCTGGGCATGACATCACCTTACCGGGTCATAAAAGACCAGTGTTATAACTCTTGGAAAAATGTTACAACCATCATATCTGACCGAGATTCAGATCTGATCGGTGTTAGGATACCTTAGACTCAGGATGTCCGAGAAGAAAAGGTGCGACACAAATGGACGAGATGACATTGTAAAATTCTCGGGAAATGAACTATGGAAGCGAGTTCCGAAACAAGAGTTCATTAGTAAACCAACGAGAGGATGAGGAGGTGGGCGATAGAATCAACGACAATACCTGGAGGTTTCCAATAAGATGGATTTCCAGAGTTATGTGAACAAGGAGATAACAATTGTCAGATCAAATGATATAATGATGTATGTTCGAGGAAAACATCCACAATTAAACTTGCTTGACAGGTGCACCCGAAATATGGGGATGGGTTGTACGATAAATATTAGGATGATGACTTAATGAACAAAAGAATTAAAATGAATCAATCGACCATTCACTTCAAAGCAATAGGGTAGCTAGGAATTTTGAATTCACACATCATAGTTCAATTGTCGGTATTCTGGTTAGAAACAACACGGGGACCAAGAAAGAATGGTGATGATGAGAAGTATCACTATACCAAGAATTCTTAAGAGGTGGAGTAGTCCTCACGACATTCTTGACATAAAAGATGGTAACACTCCAAGGTAAAGAAGAACAAATGCTGGATAGCAAGGAACTCAAGGTATAACACAGAACACGAACAAGTTTGTGTTGGAGGGAAGGCAATAAAGTGGTTTATGACAACACAAATCATCGAGGGAAAGGATGGTATTTCTCATCAAGAATTCAACAGATATTTGGAAGAGCTCAGGATGTTGATGATGTTCACGACACATTTGTCGCGAGATTTCATGAAGATGTAACCGATTGGCGACAACATCAGATCAAAGGAATGATGAAGCGAAAGGTTATTGGGACCATGGGTACGACATCAACTCGGAATCAAGCTCGCTGTTTGAAGTGAACGACAAGACGAGGAAGATCGACGTAAGCTTAGCTCATCATCGCAAATGGTGCTCCGGGAATAAGGACTAGGTAGCACAGTTAAAAATCATCATGATAATGATATAGCCAAACAGGCTAGGAATGACGTGATTGGGTACAAACCCATAAGTAAAGAAGATTACTAAAAGTTGTTGAACCGTAGTGCAGACTCAGTACACTATTTGGTGTTCTTAGTTGGCGACAACCCAGAACCCAGGAAAATTGGAATCGGAATAGTTGATGAAGAACCCATAAGAAGTATGCAGTTCCATGATATTCTCGAGAAATCATAGTGCAATACTCGACGGTAGAGCAGAGTAGAGGATGGACACGTGAAATGATCTGCAGAAGACAAGTACTTCATCTTGCCTGAGAAACGGAATCAAAGGAGAACAATCATGGTCGGAGCCACGGTTGCAAAGGATCAATTCACAGATACCAGTTGATAATATATCAAGGAAATCGTTGTTATTTCAAGAAGCTTCCGTGATAGGAACTACATCGTGTCCATGGGCATGAACGCAAGGTTCAGGGTCGACTCCCACTTCTTCAATGTATAACCTCCCATTCACTTCTCGCTTTGATAAGGGCATTAGTGTTGAAAGTTTTACCTGCTGGAATACCAAATGAGCATGACTCGTGAAAACTTCCGAGTTCACACATATTAAGGAAGGAATAGGTTCAACCCGTCAGGGTATCATGGAAACATATACCACAAGCTTCAATAGTAAATACCACCAGCTCGAAAACAGAGCATGGTTGAGAAAACAGAGGATACAATTTACCCAAGGCTTTAAATATCCGTGGAAAGATTCACAAGGTTATTGAATATGAAGGACGATGTCGGATGAAATCCAACAATGGATCGGGCGATCCACACCGAAGCTGATGTGAGTATCAGTACTCAATCAGAGGAAGAAATAATGCAAGGGCGTCAGATTATAGAACATCTTAACAATTCGATACTTAGATAACAAAGGAATTATGATTTCCAAAACGAAGGATCAGAAGCAGACGCTCTGATCAAGGATGGATAAACTGAATAGACCCGAGGCACAATCGACGACAAATAGTTTGGTCGAGAACCAGCTCATGTTCAAAATGACGTCTGAGCTGGAAAGATAATTTAGAAGGGTCGATTGATGATTGTGTGTATTCGCACACATCTAAACTCAATAGGATCAAAATGATAGTGTCAAAAGATACTAATGAATAGTGCTAGTGACATGGGAGCATCCATAATGTAAGCATACAAGTATTTGCAAAGCAATAGTTCGAAGAGGATGCTCAAAAGGTCGGATAGTATTTCAGAGTATCTTATGAAGCATACGAACAACTGGGGATGAACAGGTACTCAATAAGTGCGAGGAATCTTCAATAGGGGTATTCATGTGGTAAAGAACTGCAAGGCAATAAGCTTAAAGGGTTTCCAGAACAACAGAGAGCAATTTAGGGCATCTTGTAATAACAAGAGCAACTGAGAATGAAGGTATGAATGACAATTGTAGGTAGTTATCCTTAAGGGTATATCAGTGGTAGGGGATTGTAAAGTCGGTGGGCACAAGGGTCTCAGGAAAACCTTGGAGAGTATCTTCGGAATCTTCTGGTGCAGCAAGCGATCATCTAGAGTGAGGGGCTCTCTGGGAGAAAGTATTTACGAGAACCTACAGTTAGATTTAGCAAAATTCATTTAACCCAAATAGAAGAGAGATCAGAGTCCCAGAGTATAGGCAACGAGTAAAAGATCCTAGTACCACCCAATGGCGACGTGGGCCCGTAAGCCGCACAGCCATGTTAGTAAAACCTTTTCAATGACTAGACTCAACTTCGGCCAAGGAGTTGGAAAGGGGGATTCCTACAGGCAGTCGGCTCTAATACCAACTTGTGACGCCCCCGATTCAATCGTACACTAATCATGCACGCAAACGTGTACGATCAAGATCAAGGACTCACGGGAAGATATCACAACACAACTCTAAAACATAAATAAGTCATACAAGCATCATAATACAAGCCAGGGGCCTCGAGGGCTCGAATACAAGTGCTCGATCATAGACGAGTCAGCGGAAGCAACAATATCTAAGTACAGACATAAGTTAAACAAGTTGCCATAAGATGGCTAGCACAAACTGGGATACAGATCGAAAGAAGCGCAGGCCTCCCGCCTGCGATCCTCCTAACTACTCCTGGTCGTCGTCCGCAGGCTGCACGTAGTAGTAGGCGCCTCCAGTGTAGTAGTCGTCATCGATAGTGGCGTCGCGCCCTGGCTCCATCGTGCAGTCGCAGCAACCGGGTAAAGAAAGGGGAAAAGGGGAACAAGGCAACCATGAGTACTCATCCAATGTACTCGCAAGCAAGGAGCTACACTACATATGCATGGATATATGTGTAAAGGGCCATATCAGTGGACTGAACTGCAGAATGCCAGAATAAGAGGGGGATAGCTAGTCTTATCGAAGACTACGCTTCTGGCAGCCTCCGTCTTGAAGCATGTAGAAGAGAGTAGACTGAAGTCCTCCAAGTAGCATCGCATAGCATAATCCTACCCGGTGATCCCCTCCTCATTGCCCGGTTAGAGAGCGATCACCGGGTTATATCTGGCACTTGGAAGGGTGTGTTTTATTAAGTATCCGGTTCTAGTTGTCATAAGGTCAAGGTACAACTCCAAGTCATCCTATTACCGAAGATCACGGCTATTCGAATAGATTAACTTCCCTGCAGGGGTGCACCACATAACCCAACACGCTCGATCCCATTTGGCCGGACACACTTTTCTGGGTCATGCCCGGCCGGGGAAGATCAACACGTCGCAGCCCGACCTAGGCCAACAGAGCGGTCAACACGCCGGTCTAAACCTAAGCGCCCAGGGGTCTGGGCCCATCGCCCTTAGCACACCCGCACGCTATGTAACGCGCCGAAGCAGACCTAGCAACCTCCATTACAAAGGAAGTCACGTTACGCGGTCCAATCTGGCGCGCGCCGCTCAGTTGCTGACATCATGAAGGCTTCGGCTGATACCACGATGTCGAGTGCCCATATCTTTCCCACGTAGTTGGTTAGTGCATATAGACCAAATGGCCAGACTCAGATCAAATACCAAGAACTCATTAAGCGTGTTAAGTATCCGCGAACACCGAACAGGGCCAGGCCCACCTCTCTCCTAGGCGGTCTCAACCTGCCCTGTCGCTCCGCCACAAAGATCCATCCAGAGGGCCGTCGGGACAAAGGTCCTTTCAGCCCCCAATCCGTGAATCACTCGCGGGTACTCCTCGAGCCGACCCGACTTTAATCACCACATGTATCATGCATAAAGTATATAGTATATACCCGTGATCACCTCCCGAGTGATCACGGCCCGATAGTATAGCACAGCAGACGGACAAGAATGTAGGGCCACAGATGGAATACTAGCATCCTATACTAAGCATGTAGGATTGCGTAAAGGTAACAACAAGAGAGTAGCAACGACAGGCTATGCATCGTGATAGGTATAACGGAAAGCGGTAATATGCTACACTACTCTAATGCAAGCAAGATAGAGTAGAATAGGCGATATCCGGTGATCAAGGGGGGGCTTGCCTGGTTGCTCAGACAAGAAGGAGGGGTCGTCGGTGACGTAGTCGACCACCGGGGCATCAGCATCGTCACGGGGTCTACCGGAGAGAAGATGGGGAGAAACAGCAAATACATAGCAAGCAAGTGCATAACAGGACAACAAGCAGAGCTAGACGTGTTCTAACGTGGTATGAGGTGATACGATGAAGGGGGGAAACATCCGGGAAAATATCCCCGGTGTTCCGTGTTTTTGGACAGATGTACCGGAGGTGAAATGTTGCAGGTTCACTATGCTAGGGACGCGTGGCGGACGAACAGGCTGCGTATCCGGATTCGTCTCGTCGTTCTGAGCAACTTTCATGTACAAAGTATTTTCATCCGGGTTACGGATTATTTTATATTAATTTTTAAAGATTTAAATCATTTTTAGAATTTAACATATTTAACTAAATTAGAAAATGCAATTATGACGTCAGCAAGATGTCAGGGTGATGTCAGCGGTCAACTTTAAACATTGACCAGTCAAGCTGACGGGTGGGGTCAGTCTGCCATAGACCTAACTAATTAACAGATTTAGTTAACTAAGTTCAGTTAATTAGGTTAACTAACATGATTAATTAAGTTAATTAATTAATGCATTAATGTTTTCAAAATCATTATTATTTTTACATTTTTGTTTCTTTTAAAAAAACAGGGGGGCTTGCCGCGTGTGGCAGTGGCCCAGTCGAACCACTCACGCGCGCACATTCACAGCCACGGCCGTGACCATGGTCGGGCGGCAGCAAGGGAAACGGCAAGGGCCGTCGACAGAAGGAGCGGCCGCCGGCGAGGCCAACAGCGCGAGGCTGGGCGACAATGGGGCTCATGGCGGCGCGATACAGAGAGGGCGGTGGTGCGACAGCTGGGTGCGGGGAGTGGGGCACGGCTCGCGGCCGCGCGCTGAGGGCGGCCGGCGAACAGTGCCACGGCGGGTGGCGCATCAACGGCGAGGTCACGACGGGAGGGGGGGGTGGTTTGCTCACCCGCGTTGAAGGGGAGGCCCGATGCATGGGAACGTGACGGCGGGGAGGTGGCGCATCGGGGTCGAGGAGGCGATGGGCGGTGCTGTCAAAGGACGACGGCGAGGCAGACACCGGGCGCAATGGCGGAGCACGACGACGATGGGGGAGCGGGATCGGGCCCCTGGGCGCAGGCGGGCGCCCAGATCGAGCGGGGGATGAGCGGCTCGGGCGCCGCTGGGTTGAGCCCCCGTTCTAGATCGGGGGTGGAGGGGCCAGGGCGGCACGCGGACAGGAGGAGAAGGAGGGACGGGTGTCGGCGAGGTGGCGACGGGACGGTCGGGCGGAGACGGGTTCGATCCCCCCGATCCAATCGGGGGTGGGGCCGAGGAGGAGCGGGTCGTGGGGGAGGGAAGTGGGGGCGAGTGGGGAGAGAACCGGCTAGGGTTCGGCTCGGGGTGGTAAGGAGAGCAAGGGGGTGGTGGGCTGGCTTGGTCTGCTGGGCCGGCTGGTTCCTTCAGCCAATCGGCCAAGGCCCAATCGAGGGGGGGGGGGGGTTGTCTTTTATTTCTTTTTCCTTTTCTATAGTTTTTAATTTATTTTTGCTCTGGTTTGTTAATTGGTTAACCACCAAAGGACTTATGTAAATCATGTAGCTTGTCACATGAACATCATTGCATTATATAGCAATGCCACAAAAAGCTGAAGGTCTTTCGAAAAGGTTTAATTATTTTTAGAAAGCGAAAAGGCCAAGTGATGTGCTGTTGGTCCACTATTTTAATTCCTTGGGGCATTTCTGGAGTTTCTAAAGTGTTGGTTTTATTGTTATAACAGCTTAGGTAATTGCAATATTGTGAACATTTTAGTTTTTAGCGTTTGAAAACTTTTGTTGTTTGTTTTTATTTTAAATTTTAATTTGAACCGGTTTCGAACTAACGCGAGATTAGCACAAAAAACCGGGGTGACGTGGCATCGTTAACGTGGGATTACTCTAGCATGATTATCCGGGTGTTACAAATATCCTCCACTACAAGAAATCTCGTCCCTTGATTTAAGAGGGGAGTAAGGGGGAAAGTTCTGGTTACGATATTATAACGGATCTTCTCGGTCTTGGTTGCTCTTCTCGAAGCGGTCGACCCACTACGTTGATGTCTCCATTTCTCTGCTTCATGTCATCATGATGAAGACGGCATCCTTTCTTCGGAAACTCCATCGTACTTACGAAAGGATAAGGGGCAGCTCAGCTACGACAGAATGCTTTTGAGGGAAACAATCTGGGGTTAACCCATGAATGAGCATAAGATTATCTCTCGAGTTGAACATATAACATACATCGAGAGTAAGGTACGAAGGTACAATAAGAGGTTCCAAGCGGATAGATAGTTGCTCGAAGTCTGAACTAGAGTGAGAAAGGGGTTCAGAGTAGCGAGAGTAAGTATTGTGTCTGATACCAGAATAGAGCACTAGGAAGGTGGCCCGTGAATTACATACGAGGCCACACGCGAGGAATAACTTGGGAAACCGGGGGTGTGCAGGAGAGTCAGGTTTCGATCCTATGGATCTGTGGTTTATGGGCCCACCATGGGGGTTAAAAGTAGGAAGGCGATGACGTCTTACCCGATCATGTAAGCAGGGCATGTCAGAGGATAGCCTATCAGTTATGTCGACAACAACATCGATACTAAGGGCGAGGGACGAAGAGAACCATTTTCCTGCTCGTTGAATGAGGCGGACCAATAGGCAAAGTTCTCGTCCATCAGTGGCTACCGGAATGTCATCAACAATATTAACAGGTTCTTGTTGACAGAATTGTACACCGAGGAGTTTACATAAGCAGTAGAGTATTGCTGCTTAGATCATATAGATCACAAGAAAGGTTAAACCAAACAATGGAAAGGAAAATATGAATATCAGGTTAAACAGAACAATGGAAAGGAAAATGTGTTAAAACACATATTTCAGGGGTATTTCCTTCCCAAGGACAAACAGAGCATGATATCCATGACAGGATATAACGTAGAAAACCATTTAGGTTAGGGGAGAGGAAGTTCATGACATTACCCAAACAACGATGTTTGGATAATTGAGCAAGAAACATTTAGCATTGCGCTTCCAATGTTCTTATTGAAGATCAGAGTACCACAGACAAGCTTCGAGATAGCATTGACATGGTCTTCAAGCAAAGGTCGGACTACGGATACACGAAGGATCCATTAAGAACAACTTGTAGAATAAGTCTTACAATTTCCTCATGGAAGAATGGATAACCTTGCTAAAAAGGAAACTATAACAGTAGGTCCTTCGGCCAGGTGTGCTGGGCATGACATCACCTTACTGGGTCATAAAAGACCAGTGTTATAACTCTTGGAAAAATGTTACAACCATCATATTTGACCGAGATTCAGATCTGTTCGGTGTTAGGATACCTTAGACTCAGGATGTCCGAGAAGAAAAGGTGCGACACAAATGGACGAGATGACATTGTAAAATTCTCGGGAAATGAACTATGGAAGCGAGTTCCGAAACAAGAGTTCATCAGTAAACCAACGAGAGGATGAGGAGGTGGGCGATAGAATCAACGATAATACCTGGAGGTTTCCAATAAGATGTTTTTCCACAGTTATGTGAACAAGGAGATAACAATTGTCAGATCAAATGATATAATGATGTATGTTCGAGGAAAACATCCACAATTAAACTTGCTTGACAGGTGCACCCGAAATATGGGGATGGGTTGTACGATAAATATTAGGATGACGACTTAATGAACAAAAGAATTAAAATGAATCAATCGACCATTCACTTCAAAGCAATAGGGTAGCTAGGAATTTTGAATTCACACATCATAGTTCAATTGTCGGTATTCCGGTTAGAAACAACACGAGGACTAAGAAAGAATGGTGATGATGAGAAGTATCACTATACCAAGAATTCTTAAGAGGTGGAGTAGTCCTCACGACATTCTTGACATAAAAGATGGTAACACTCCAAGGTAAAGAAGAACAAATGCTGGATAGCAAGGAACTCAAGGTATAACACAGAACACGAACAAGTTTGTGTTGGAGGGAAGGCAATAAAGTGGTTGATGACAACACAAATCATCGAGGGAAAGGATGGTATTTCTCATCAAGAATTCAACAGATATTTGGAAGAGCTCAGGATGTTGATGATGTTCACGACACATTTGTCGCGAGATTTCATGAAGATGTAATCGATTGGCGACAACATCAGATCAAAGGAATGATAAAGCGAAAGGTTATTGGGACCATGGGTACGACATCAACTCGGAATCAAGCTCGCTGTTTGAAGTGAACGACAAGACGAGGAAGATCGACGTAAGCTTAGCTCATCATCGAAAGTGGTGCTCCGGGAATAAGGACCAGGTAGCACAGTTAAAAATCATCACGATAATGATATAGCCAAACAGGCTAGGAATGACGTGATTGGGTACAAACCCATAAGTAAAGAAGATTACTAAAAGCTGTTGAACCGTAGTGCAGACTCAGTACACTATTTGGTGTTCTTAGTTGGCGACAACCCAGAACCCAGGAAAATTGGAATCGGAATAGTTGATGAAGAACCCATAAGAAGTATGCAGTTCCATGATATTCTCGAGAAATCATAGTGCAATACTCGACGGTAGAGCAGAGTAGAGGATGGACACGTGAAATGATCTGTAGAAGACAAGTACTTCATCTTGCCTGAGAAACGGAATCAAAGGAGAACAATCATGGTCGGAACCATGGTTGCAAATGATCAATTCACAGATACCAGATAATAATATATCAAGGAAATAGTTGTTATTTCAAGAAGCTTCCATGATAGGAACTACATCGTGTCCATGGGCATGAACGCAAGGTTCAGGGTCGACTCCCACTTCTTCAATGTATAACCTCCCATTCACTTCTCGCTTTGATAAGGGCATTAGTGTTGAAAGTTTTACCTGCTGGAATACCAAATGAGTATGACTCGTGAAAACTTCCGAGTTCACACATATTAAGGAAGGAATAGGTTCAACCCGTCAGGGTATCATGGAAACATATACCACAAGCTTCAATAGTAAATACCACCAGCTCGAAAACAGAGCGTGGTTGAGAAAACAGAGGATACAATTTACCCAAGGCTTTATATATCCGTGGAAAGATTCACAAGGTTATTGAATATGAAGGACGATGTCGGATGAGATCCAACAATGGATCGGGCGATCCACACCGAAGCTGATGTGAGTATCTGTACTCAATCAGAGGAAGAAATAATGCAAGGGCGTCAGATTATAGAACATCTTAATAATTGGATACTTAGATAACAAAGGAATTATGATTTCCAAAACGAAGGATCAGAAGCAGACGCTCTGATCAAGGATGGATAAACTGAATAGACCCGAGGCACAATCGATGACAAATAGTTTGGTCGAGAACCAGCTCATGTTCAAAATGACGCCTGAGCTGGAAAGATAATTTAGAAGGGTCGATTGATGATTGTGTGTATTTGCACACATCTAAACTCAATAGGATCAAAATGATAGTGTCAAAAGATACTAATGAATAGTGCTAGTGATATGGGAGCATCCATAATGTAAGCATACAAGTATTTGCAAAGCAATAGTTCGAAGAGGATGCTCAAAAGGTCGGATAGTATTTCAGAGTATCTTATGAAGCATACGAACAACTGGGGATGAACAGGTACTCAATAAGTGCGAGGAATCTTCAATAGGGGTATTCATGTGGTAAAGAACTGCAAGGCAGTAAGCTTAAAGGGTTTTCAGAACAACAGAGAGCAATTTAGGGCATCTTGTAATAACAAGAGCAACTGAGAATGAAGGTATGAATGACAATTGTAGGTAGTTATCCTTAAGGGTATATCGGTGGTAGGGGATTGTAAAGTCGGTGGGCACAAGGGTCTCGGGAAAACCTCGGAGAGTATCTTCGGAATCTTCTGGTGCAGCAAGCGATCATTTAGAGTGAGGGGCTCTCTGGGAGAAAGTATTTACGAGAACCTACAGTTAGATTTAGTAAAATTCAGTTAACCCGAATAGAAGAGAGATCAGAGTCCCAGAGTATAGGCAAGGAGTAAAAGATCCTAGTACCACCCAATGGCGACGTGGGCCCGCAAGCCGCACAGCCATGTTAGTAAAACCTTTTCAATGACTAGACTCAACTTCGGCCAAGGAGTTGGAAAGGGGGATTCCTACAGGCAGTCGGCTCTGATACCAACTTGTGACGCCCCCGATTCAATCGTACACTAATCATGCACGCAAACGCGTATGATCAAGATCGAGGACTCACGGAAGATATCACAACACAACTCTAAAACATAAATAATTCATACAAGCATCATAATACAAGCCGGGGGCCTCGAGGGCTCGAATACAAGTGCTCGATCATAGACGAGTCGTGGAAGCAACAATATCTGAGTACGACATAAGTTAAACAAGTTGCCATAAGATGGCTAGCACAAACCGATATCAGATCGAAGAGGCGCAGGCCTCCCTTTGGGATCCTCCTAACTACTCCTGGTCATCATCCGCGGGCTGCACGTAGTAGTAGGCGCCTCCGGTGTAGTAGTCGCCATCGACAAGGGCGTCGCTCCTGGCTCCATCGTCAGTCGCAGCAACCGCAAAGAAAGGGGAAAGGGGAACAAGGCAACCATGAGTACTCATCCAAGTACTGCAAGCAAGGAGCTACACTACATATGCATGGATATATGTGTAAAGGGCCATATCGGTGGACTGAATCGCAGAATGCCGAATAAGAGGGGATAGCTAGTCTTATCAAGACTACGCTCGCAGCCTCCGTCTTGAAGCATGTAGAAGAGAGTAGATCAAGTCCTCCAAGTAGCATCGCATAGCATAATCCTACCCAAAGATCCCCTCCTCATTGCCTGTTAGAGAGCGATCACCGGGTTATATCCGCACTTGGAAAGGTGTGTTTTATTAAGTATCCTGTTCTAGTTGTCATAAGGTCAAGGTACAACTCAAAGTCGTCCCGTTATCGAAGATCACGGCTATTCAATAGATTAACTTCCTGCAGGGTGCACCACATAACCCAACACGCCGATCCCATTTGGCGGACACACTTTTCTCGGGTCATGCCCGGCCGTGGAAGATCAACACGTCGCAGCCCGACCTAGGCCAACAGAGCGGTCAGCATGCAGGTCTAAACCTAAGCGCCCGGGTCCGGGCCCATCGCCTTAGCACACCAAGACGCTATGAACGCGCCGTAAGCGCACCTAGCAACCTCCATTACAAAGGAAGTCACGTTACGCGGTCCAATCTGGCGCTAGCGCCGCGCGGCCGACGTCATGAAGGCTTCGGTGATACCACGACGCCGAGTGCCCATATCTTTCCCACGGTTTGTTAGTGCGTATAGACCAAATGGCCGACTCGGATCAAATACCAAGAACTCGTTAAGCGTGTTAAGTATCCGCTGAACGCCCGAGGGCCAGGCCCACCTCTCTCCTAGGCGGTCTCAACCTGCCCTATCGCTCCGCCACAAAGATCCATCCAGAGGGCCGTCGGGACAAAGGTCCTTTCAGCCCCCAATCCGTGAATCACTCGCGGGCACTCCTCGAGCCGACCCGACTTTAATCACCACATGTATCATGTATAAAGTATATAGTATATACCCGTGATCACCTCCCGAGTGATCACGGCCCGATAGTATAGCACAGCAGACCGACAAGAATGTAGGGCCACTGATGGAATACTAGCATCCTATACTAAGCATGTAGGATTGCGGGTAAAGGTAACAACGAGTAGCAAGGACAGGCTATGCATCGGGATAGGTATAACGGAAAGCAAGAACATGCTACACTACTCTAATGCAAGCAAGATAGAGTAGAATAGGCGATATCCGTGATCAAGGGGGCTTGCCTGGTTGCTCGAGACAAGAAGGAGGGGTCGTTGGTGGCGTGCGACCACCGGGCATCAAGATCGCCACGGGTCTACCAGAGAGAAGAGGGGGAGAAACAGCAAATACATAGCAAGCAAGTGCATAACAGGACAACAAGCAGAGCTAGACGTGTTCTAACGTGGTATGAGGTGATACCGGTGAAAGGGGGAAACATCCGGGAAAATATCCCCGGTGTTCCGTTTTTTTGGACAGATGAACCGGAGGTGAAATGTTGCAGGTTCACTATGCTAGGGACGCGTGGCGGACGAACAGGCTGCGTATCCGGATTCGTCTCATCGTTCTGAGCAACTTTCGTGTACAAAGTATTTTCATCCGGGTTACGGATTATTTTATATTAATTTTTAAAGATTTAAAACATTTTTAGAATTTAACATATTTAACTAAATTAGAAAATGCAATTATGACGTCAGCATGATGAGAGGGTGATGTCAGTGGTCAACTTTGAACGTTGACCAGTCAAGCTGACGGGTGGGGTCAGTCTGCCATAGACCTAACTAATTAACAGATTTAGTTAACTAAGTTCAGTTAATTAGGTTAACTAACATGATTAATTAAGTTAATTAATTAATGCATTAATGTTTTTAAAATCATTATTATTTTTACATTTTTGTTTCTTTTAAAAAAATAGGGGGGCTTGCCGCGTGTGGCAGTGGTCCCGTCGAACCACTCACGCACGCACACATTCACAGCCACGGCCGTGTCCATGGCTGGCGGCAGCGGCGGGAAACGGCAAGGGGCCGTTGACAGGAAGGAGCGGCCGCCGGCGAGGCCAACAGCGCGAGGCTGGGCGACAATGGGGCTCGCGGCCGGCGCATACAGAGGGCGGTGGTGCGACAGCTGGGTGCGGGGAGTGGGGCGCGGCTCGCGCGCTACCGAGGGCGATCGGCGAACAGGCCTACGGCGGGGCGCATCAACGGCGAAGTCACGACCGGGGGGGGGGCGTGGTTTGCTCACCCGCGTTGAAGGGGAGGACAGATGCAGGGGAACGTGACGGCGGGGAGGTGGCGCATCGGGGTCGAGGATGCGATGGGCGGTGCTGTCAAAGGACGACGGCGAGGCAGACACCGGGCGCGATGGCGGAGCACGACGACGATGGGGGGGGAGCGGGATCGGGCCCCTGGGCGCAGGCGGGCGCCCAGATCGAGCGGGGGATGAGGGGCTCGGGCGCCGCGGGGTTGAGCCCCTTTTCCAGATCGGGGGTGGAGGGGCCGGGGCGGCACGCGGACAGGAGGAGAAGGAGGGACGGGCGCCGGCGAGGTGGCGACGGGACGGTCGGGCGGAGACGGGTTCGATCCCCCCGATCCAATCAGGGGTGGGGCAGAGGAGGAGCGGGTCGTGGGGGAGGGAAGTGGGGGCGAGTGGGGAGAGAACCGGCTAGGGTTCGGCTCGGGGTGGGTAAGGAGAGCAAGGGGGGTGGCTGGGCTGGCTTGGTCTGCTGGGCCGGCTGGTTCCTTCAATAATGGGCCAAGGCCCAAAGGAGAGTGTTGTCTTTTATTTCTTTTTCCTTTTCTACTGTTTTTATTTTATTTTTGCTCTGGTTTGTTAATTGGTTAACCACCAAAGGACTTTTGTAAATCATGTAGCTTGTCACATGAACATCATTGAATTATATAGCAATGCCACAAAAAGCTGAAGGTCTTTCGAAAAGGTTTAATTATTTTTAGAAAGCGAAAAGGTCAAGTGATGTGCTGTTGGTCCACTATTTTAATTCCTAGGGGCATTTCTGGAGTTTCTAAAGTGTTGGTTTTATTGTTATAACAGCTTAGGTAATTGCAACATTGTGAACATTTTAGTTTTTAGCGTTTGAAAACTTTTGTTGTTTGTTTTTATTTTAAATTTTAATTTGAATCGGTTTCGAACTAACGCGAGATTAGCACAGAAAACCGGGGTGACGTAGCATCGTCAACGTGGGATTACTGTAGCATGATTATCCGGGCGTTACATTTGGCATGAAGCCCGTATAAATAAGCTTCTGTTAAAGAAGCCCCCAGGTATAATGAGCGCGGACAGCGCGTCAAGTATGTGCGAACAAAGCGCGAACGAGCCTCTAAAGGCTTCAAGAATAAAGAGGAGGAAGGAGAGAAATAAAAGAAAGCAAAAATAGAAAATGTGGATGGAGGAAGGAGACGAACTCGGTGTCCGGCGCTTAAGCGTTGAATCTTCGTAGACGGGTTGCATTCCATGGGTTCGACTCGAGTCAGTTATCCGATGCGTTTCGCAGACGGTATGCTCCGCCGGTCAGGACCTGGTCGATGATGAAGGGACCTTCCCATTTGGGCTTGAGTTTGTCCTTTTTCTTGTCCGGCAGGCGTAGAACTAGTTCGCCAACGTTGTAAGCTTTGGCCCGTACTTCCCTGCTTTGATATCTTCGAGCCTGCTGTTGATAAAATGTGGAACGAGCTTTTGCCACATCGCACTCCTCCTCCAATGCGTCCAAACTGTCCTGCCGATCGAGCTCGGCTTCTCTTTCTTCATACATGCGCACGCGAGGTGAGTCATGCATTCTGTCGCAGGGCAAGACTGCCTCTGGCCGTACACCATGAAAAATGGTGTGAATACGGTAGTACGATTCGGCATGGTCCGCAGCCCCCAGAGTACGGAGTCGAGCTCCTCAACCCAGTGCGTGTTAGATTCCCTCATGATTAGACCGTTTTCTCGCTCGACTTGACCGTTGGTTTGAGGGTGATAGACTGAGGCGTAATCGATCTTGATGCCCATGTTTTTGCACCATAATTTGACCTCATCGGCCGTGAAGTTGGTGCCGTTATCGGTGATGATCTTGTGGGGACGCCAGAACGGTGCACTCTTTATAACGCCCCAAGACCGGAGCTTCAGCTTGCCTTCCGTGGTTTCGAGTTTTGTCGTGTGATTTGTTTTGTCTCAGGCATTCATCATGTCATCTCTTGCATTGCATCATCTCATCATGCCATCATATCTTTAATTTTCAAAAACTCAACTAAATAAATCGTATGGATCTTCGGTCCATTTAAATCGAGGGATTCACATGGTGACTTCTCTTTATAACATACCCTCCCAATATTATTAGGGAGCTATATAAAATATTCCATTGTTTTGGAATCACCATAACCCACTTGCATAATAAATCCCATGCCTTTTCTGCTCCGAGTTGACCTCAAAACCTTGCCAATATTATTTCATCATTTTCCGGAGCTCCACCAAAAATCCTTGGGCCATTTTTGTTAAATCCTTCATATTTTTGTGAGCCCGGGAAAATTGTCCTCGTTCCCAAATTCTTTCCCTAACCCTCTCTTCTTTTCTTATCTCTAATTCTTTTTCTGCTAAAGATTATAAGAGAGTGGGAGAAGGAGCCCAGCAGCCGGGGCCTCCCAATCTCCTGCGCCGGCCCAAGGCCCATGGCCCAGTCGCGCCCTGCCTACCTAACCCTAGCCGCCAGGGAGCCGACCCCCCTCCTCTCGATCTCTCCCTCGACTCCCTCCACACAGACGCCCCCCGCCCGATCCCTTCTCCCTCGTCCTTCCCGATCCCTCGTCCTCCCCATCTCTCCTCTACGCCTCTCATGGCGCCCGCATCAGCCGCCCTTCCTCTCCTCCTCCATGGCGCCTCCCCTTCCCGAGCAGCCCCGCGACCACGGCCCTGGCGAACCCGGCGCCAGGCCCCCATCTCCCTCACCTGCGCCCTCAACTCTCCTCCTCGCCGCCGGCAGCAGCAGCAGCTGCTGCACCCTCCCGCCGCCGCCGGCCTCTGCTTCTCCTCTCCTCCGCGACGCCTCCCGGAGCCCGCAGTCCGCTGTCGCCTCCCCATGGCGCCGCGCCCGGCCTCCTGCGTCCGCCCTCGGCTCCTCTGCCTTGGTCCCGCCCTCCGTCGTCCCGCGTCCTCGCCTCCGGCGACCCTCGCCGCTCCCTGCACCCGGTACTCCCTCCGGCCGCCAAGCATCATCAACTCCGGCGCCCCCTGCCTCGCGTCGCCCTCCGTCATCACGCGCCGCCTCTGCCCGGATTCGTTGGCCCCGCCATGGTCGTAGCCCAGCGAGCCCCGCTCCTTCCCTTGATGCCCTGCTGGCCTCATCGCCCTCTCGTTGCTGCCAAGACTCGCAACCAGGGAAGCCCGAGGACGCCGTGGGTTTCGCCAAGATCCTCTCCGAACAAACGCACGACTACACGGTGATGCGCCAAGTACCCCCTCGGATCGTCAAGTTCGACTACACGGAGCTGCCAAGTACCATTACGATTGCTGTGTACATCTACCGTCGCCCGAAGAAACGTGTACCACGAGCGCCAAGTTCGACTACCGCACGGTTACGTCAAGTTCATCTACGGAAATGAGTACAACTACCGTTGACATGTTTTTCGCCAAGTACCTCTCGGATCCGACAAGTACCCCGATGACGTGTGTACCACTACTGTCGACCCTCGAAGACCCCGTGGACCCCGAACATCCACGGGACATGAACAACTACTTCCGATGACGAGATGTACCACTACCATCGAACATGAACGTCTACTTCCCCACGCCGTGTACGACTACTTCCTCTACTTCCCTCGACGACCCGTGAACGTCTACTTCCCTCTACGAAACGCGAACCGTCCCGTTTGATCGATCCGAAGGTATAACCCGAGACGACCGCGATGAGATGCCCTTGCATGTATGAGATGCACGATATGTTTGCACCGTGTCCGAATTGTCTTTGCGATGCCCCTCTGTTGCCATGCCACCGTTCCGTGGGAACCCGGTAATGGGGAGCACCCCACCATCCTCGCATGACTCGCTCACGTCCACACTTTCTTTTGCACCGGTATCTCCGTGAGCTACCGGAACCGATATGTTGCCGTGGCATCATTTTCGGAAATGCTGCCGTGGCACCATTTTCGTTTCGCCGCCGTGGCACCCTTTTCGTTCCGCCATGGTGACCAAATGCTTCATAACATGCTCTTGTCAACAATTTCATAATATTGCATAAAACTTGCTCATGTCATCCGCATCATGTTAACAACATTTAAATGTTTATAATTGTTGTTTGCTTTAATTTGCTTAAATGCCATGCTAAAATGATTTATTTCATAACTAAATAACCGTAGCTCCATTTTAAATAAATTATATATGTAAATGGGGTAGAAAAAAGCATAGATTAACATGGTAGCATTACTTTGCATGTTTAACAACTCTAAAATTGTGTTCAGGGCAGATCTGTTCCAAATTCGAAATATGCATATGAGGATTTTTCCGGAATTGTTGTTGTTGTTTCCGGCCTCATTTAATCTTGCCTAAATAGTTAGTTTCATATGCTTCACCCCCCCCCTTGCCATGCTTAATAACATTTAATATTGTTGGTAACCTAATCGGGAGAGAACTAAATAAGTGTTGTGGTGTTCCGTCAATATGCAACTCGTTGCATATTGAGCTCCACTTAACTTGTAGTGTTGTTTGTGCATATTGCCATGCCATGCTATTTAAACCGGACATGCATCATACTTGATTGTGCATCATGCCATGTTTATGTGATGGTTGTTTACTATGTTGTTTGCTTCTTTCCGGTTTGCTTCTCTCGTTAGCTTCGGTTTTGTTCGGAGTTGTGAGGATTCATTCGACTTCGTCTGCTTGTCTTCTTCATGGATTCGTTCTTCTTCCTTGCGGGATTTCAGGCAAGATGACCATACCTCGAAATCACTACTATCTTTGCTTGCTAGTTGCTCGCTCTTTTGCTATGCCTATGCTACGATGCCTATCACTTGCTATATCATGCCACCCACATTGCCATGTCAAACCTCTAACCATCCTTTCCTAGCAAACCGTTGTTTGGCTATGTTACCGCTTTGCTCAGCCCCTCTTATAGCGTTGTTAGTTGCAGGTGAAGATGAAGTTTGTTCCTTGTTGGAACATGGAGATGTTGTTCCTTGTGGGAACATGTTTACTTGTAGGGATATCACAATATATCTTATTTTAATTAATGCATCTATACACTTGGTAAAGGGTGGAAGGCTCGGCCTTATGCCTGGTGTTTTGTTCCACTCTTGCCGCCCTAGTTTCCGTCATATCGGTATTATGTTCCTGGATTTTTGCGTCCCTAACGCGGTCGGGTGATTTATGGGACCCCTTGACAGTTCGCTTTGAATAAGACTTTTCCAGCAAGGCCCAACATTGGTTTTACCATTTGCCTCACCTATGCCCTTTTTCCCTTGGGTTTCCGAGCCGAGGGTCATCTTTATTTTAGCCCCCCTGTGCCAGTGCTCCTTCGAGTGTTGGTCCGAACCGAGCAACTGCATGGGGCCACCACGGGCAACTCGAGGGTTGGTTTTACTCGTAGCTTGACTTATCCGGTGTGCCCGAGACCGAGGTACGTCGACTCCTATCAGGATTTGTCGGCACATCCGGCGGCTTTGCTGGTCTTGTTTTATTGTTGTCGAAATGTCTTGTAGCCGGATTCCGAGACTGATCGGTCTTCCCGGGAGAAGGAATATCCTTCGTTGATCGCGAGAGCTTATCATGGGCTAAGTTGGGACACCCATGCAGGGTTTGAACTTTCAAAGCCGTGCCAGCGTTATGTGGCGTAGATGGGAATTTGTTAATGTCCTGTTGTAGAAAACCCAAAGTGGATCTCAATTAAAATACACCAATCAAGTGTAACGTGATGGTCTCTTCTCGGCGGAGTCCGGGAAGTGAACACGGTGTTGGAGATATGTTTGACGTAAGTAGTTTCAGGATCACTTCTTGATCATAGTTGTTCGACCGTGCCTTGCCTTCTCTTCTCGCTCTCTTTTGCGATTGTAGCCACCATATATGCTAGTCGCTTGCTGCAGCTCCACCTCACTACCCTGTCCTACCTTTAAGCTTAAATAGTCTTGATCTCGCGGGTGTGAGATTGCTGAGTCCCCGTGACTCACAGATACTTCCAAAACCAGTTTGCAGGTGCCGATGAAACCGTGCAGGTGATGGATCCGAGCTCAAGGAGGAGCTTGATGAAGATCTTGTTCTTTGTGTTGTTTCGTTTCAGTTGATCAGTAGTGGAGCCCAGTTGGGACGATCGGGGATCTGTGTAGCATTTGGGGTAGTCTTCTTTTATTTTGGTTCCGTAGCCGGACCTTGATTGTATCTGTATGATGTAATGCTTTGCTCATGTATTGTGTGAAGTGGCGATTGTAAGCCAACTATGTATCTTTTCCCTTATGTATTACATGGGTTGTGTGAAGATTACCTCACTTGCGACATTGCTTTCAATGCGGTTATGCCTCTAAGTCGTGCTTCGACACGTGGGAGATATAGCCGCATCGAGGGCGTTACAACTACCCCTGATATGAAGTCTATCACCGGCCCGGATTCGGCCGTTTTAACAGGCTTGGCCTCTATCCATTTGGTTAATTTATCCACCATGACCAATAGGTATTTTTGCTTGTGGGTTCCTCCCTTAAGGGGTCCAACCATGTCAAGCCCCCAGACCACGGATGGCCAGGTGATGGGTATAGTTTTGAGGGCGGTGGGTGGCATGTGGCTTTGGTTAGCAAAAAGCTGGCAGCCGACGATCGTTGGACTAAATCCTGCAGATCTGCCGGGCCGCCGGCCAATAAAATCCTGTCTGGAAGGCCTTGCCTACAAGGGCCGGGCTCTGCGTGGTGCCCACCCAGTCCGGCATGAATTTCAGCCAGAGGTTTCTCCCTTCCTCTTGGAGATACACCTTTGAAGGACTCTGTTGTGTTTTTCTTATAGAGCTCTCCCCATGGACTTTATAGGCTTTGGATCGCCGTACTATGCAGCGAGCCTCATTTCGTCTCGGGGAGTTCCTGCCTAGTTAGGTAGGTTAGAATGGTTCCGCCCACGGGCGATAACCGCCATTATTTCGTGGGCGGAGGGTGTTATCTCGCTGGCGAGCCTCCGATTGTGTCGAGTGTTCGTGTCGCAAGGCGGTTGGGTCCGGATTGTTATTTCCGGACTCCCCTTCCCATAGTACGGATGGTTTGAACAACCGCTCGGAAGATGTTAGGCGGGGCGGCATCGCGTTTTGCGCCGATGCATGCCAATACGTCCGCCGCCGGTTGTTATCCCGGCTATATGATGAAATTCGAGCCCTTCAACCGTCGGCCGACATTTTTAGGACCGCATTGCGATCGCTGCCATTTTCGGATCTTTGGCATCAAAGTCTCCGCTTATTTGAGATATCGCGAGGTTCAATCCCGCACACCTCTAGGCGCTTAATGCCCATGGAGATGCCATCCGGAGGCCGTGCGTATGGGCCTCGATTCGGTGCGTTGTTGGAGTCCGTATACATTATCTCAAGGACGATTGGATCTGTGTCCCGGTGGGGACGCCAGACGACGCCACTTCTGTGCCGCCAACATTTTGGAGCCGCCAAAGTGCATGATCCAATTGGGTATGCGCCGCACTTTTAGGGAGTTCGACCGTCCATTCGCCACGAAGTCGTCCAAAACCTGCGACTTGATAGCTCGTCGTGGCTTATAGGTTATGTCGAATGGAAGGAGCTCTATGGACCATTTAGCAATCCGCCCGTCGCGTCGCGGTTGTTTATAATGTCGTTAAGAGGTATTTCGGAGGCTACCGTTATCGAACACTCTTGAAAGTAGTGTCGCAGCTTCCGGGATGCCATGAACACAGCGTATGCTATCTTTTGATAATGTGGGTACCGGGACTTGCATGGAGTTAGGGCAGTGGACACATAGTAAACCAGTCTTTGAAGAGGGAACCTGTGTCCGTCCGTATCTCGCTCGACGACGAGCACCGCTACCGACAACTTGATGTGTTGCGCGATATATATTAGCATTGGTTCGCCCATGTTGGGCGAGGCCAGACCGGATTTGTTGCCAATATGGCTTTTAATTCTTTGAGTCCGGCATGGCGTGATCCGCCCACTCGAAGTGTTGGTGCGCCGGAGGAGGCGGTAAAGGGTAACGCCTTTTCTCCCAAGCGGAAATAAAGCGGCTTAGAGCCGCTACATCCAAATAATTTTGTATTTGTTTGAGGTCTTTTGGAATATCCAATTGTGACAGAGCTCGGATCTTGGCTGGGTTTGCTTCAATTCCTCTACCGGACACAATGAAGCCCAAGAGCTTTCCGGCTGGAACGCCGAAGACGCATTTTCCGGATTGAGCTTAATGTCATATTTTCGGAGATTGTCGATTGAGCCTCAAGTCGCCTACTAGAGTTTCGACATGCTTGGATTTGACGACCACGCCATCTACATATGCTTCCACTGTTTTGCCGATCTGGTTTGCGGACATGTCCGAATCATCTTGCCGATATGTTGTGCCGGCGTTTTTGAGCCCGAAGGGCATTGTGTTGAAGCAGAATGGGCCGTATGGAGTGATGAATGTTGTTGCGGCTTGGTCAGGCTCCGCCATCTTGATTTGGTGGTAGCCGGAGTATGCGTCGAGGAAGCACAATGAGTCATGTCCTGCTGTAGCGTCGATAATTTGATCAATGCGAGGGAGGGGGAAGGGATCCTTTGGGCAAGCCTTATTAAGGTCTTTGAAATCAACACATAGGCGCCAGGATTTATCCTTCTTTTGTACCATCACCAGGTTTGCTAGCCATCCGGATGTTTTATATCTCGATGAATCCGGCTTCCGGAAGTTTGGCTAGCTCCTCTCCCATGGCCTGTCTCTTGGGTTCGAAAAGCACCAAGAGCCTGTTTGATCGGCTTGAATCCTTTTAGGGTATTTAGGCTGTGCTCGCCACCGACGTGGGATTCCCGGCATGTCTCAAGGGTGCCGAGCAAAATGTCCCGATTTTCTCGTAGAAATTCTCGTAGTCTGGCGTCTACATCGGGGTTTAATTGTGCCCCAATGGAGGCCGTCTTTGCAGGGTCCGTTGGGTGGACTTGGAATTTGACTATTTCATCCGCTAGTTTAAAAGAGGTGGACTTAGATCTTTTATCAAGTATCACATCGTCCCTGTTTACCGTGGAGCGCATCACAGTGAGTTCCTCGGCCGCTAGGGCTACGGATAGTGCCTCGAGGGCTAGTGCGGCTGTCTTGTTTTCGATGCAGGGTGCTATGTTCGGATCACTAGCGAGAGTGATGGTTCCGTTAGGTCCGGGCATTTTAAGCTTCATGTACCCATAACGGGGTATAGCTTGAAAAATTGTCAATGTCTCTCGCCCTAATAAAGCGTGATATCCGCTGCTGAACGGGGCCACTTAAAATGTGACCTCCTCGACCTGTAATTGTCCGTGAGCCGAACACTACGCCCAAGTGATTTTTCTGTGCAGCATGCTTCCGGCTAGGGATTATTCCTCTAAAGGTTGTGCTGCTTCGCCAATGCAGTTCCATCTATTTCCATTTTTCGGAGGGTTTCCTCGTAGATGAGGTTTAGTCCGCTGCCGCCATCCATGAGTACCTTAGTAAGGCGAAAGCCGTCCACTATTGGACTGAGGACCAATGCGGCTGGTGCTCGGGCTGTTCGGAATTTGGATTTATTGTTCCTACTTGGTAGACTTCGGCAAGGTTGCGGAGTGTTCATTTCCGCATGTTATTTGATGCGAAAGTCTCATAGACTGTTAACACCGTACTGGTGTTGCTGGGCTGGGATTCTAAGGCTAGAAGCTCTTCGCCACTTTTGGCCACCTGCCGTAGTATCCAACATGCTCGAAGGCTATGAGTTGGAGTGGCGCCTCGTGCTATGAATTTTGCAGGTCCGCTTAGCCAACCCTCCAAGACGGTTCCGCACTTTTAGGGGTTTTTGTTTTTTCATGTTTAACCCAGGTGCTTGGTGATGATGCACCCTTTTATTTCGGACTAGGGATATATTCGGGGCCGGATTATCCCAAAATTTACTTTCGGTTTTCCAAGCACTCTCCATCGCACAGTACTTTTGTACTATGGTCACCAAGTCAGCAAAGCGTGTAACTTCGCGACGACTTATGGCGCTTAGGATTCCCTTGTCCATGCAATTATTGCGAAAAAGTGAGATTGCGCCCTCCTCTCGGCAGTCCTTTATCCCGTCCATAACCAGGAGGAATCGCCCAAGAATGATGTAATTGCTTCAATGGCTCTTGCCGAATTCGGGATAGATCGCTAATGTTTGGGTGGGCGGGTGGAACTAGATCTGGAACCCCGTCCAATTTAAGACTCAGGGGCCGAGAAGTTTCCAAACTTGGAAGTTTGGATTTTTGAATGCTATCCAATGAATCCAACCCGCCGCCTGACTTTAAATTCAGGGCTTGATCGACATCTGTCCCTCTGCGGGAATCCGGCATGGAGGGATCGGGAATCCAGACGTAGCGAGTCCTTAAGATAGGAGAAGAATCGTTGTACTGCTCCTCTACCACAGCAACATGGTGGGTTGCCTGGGGAGAGTTGATCTCTCTCAGACCGGTTTTAGGCGCGATCTGGTCGTAGTCTGTGGCGACTCCCAGGGCGGCGATGTGATCAAAGAGCTCGTTTATGGAGGAGAGCTCGATCGGATCTAACTGCTCGGCAAGTTCTGAGTTAATGTGAAGATTGGTTTCGATGACCCGAGAAGTAATCATCGGCGCGGTGGCCGAACTGGCGGTCATAAGAAAACCACCTAACCGAAGAGTCTGACCAGTGGCCAAGGCTCCTTTGGCGATAGTATCGTCTTTAAAGACGGGATGAGGCATCCTTCCTGACGGCGACGGCACAGAGGAACTCTCAATGAAAGGACCAATGTCAGTGTCAAAACCGGCGGATCTCGGGTAGGGGGTCCCGAACTGTGCGTCTAGGCGGATGGTAATAGGAGACGAGGGACACGATGTTTTTACCCAGGTTCGGGCCCTCTCGATGGAGGTAATACCCTACTCCTGCTTGATTAATATTGATGATATGGGTAGTACAAGAGTAGATCTACCACGAGATCAGAGAGGCTAAACCCTAGAAGCTAGCCTATGGTATGATTGTTGTTCGTCCTACGGACTAAAAACCCTTCGGTTTATATAGACACCGAATAGGGTTAGGGTTACACAGAGTCGGTTACAATGGTAGGAGATCTACATATCCGTATCGCCAAGCTTGCCTTCCACGCCAAGGAAAGTCCTATCCGGAGTCCGGCCAAAGATGATAGTTCGGCTATCCGGACACCCCCTAGTCCAGGACTCCCTCACCCATTAAGCAACACCTCATCCCCTTTTAATAGTATTGGCTTTTCCCATGGACTCAATGTGATCTTGGATCACTAAAAGTAAAATTTAGAGTCTTGAGCTTTAGAGCTTGAGCCAATCTTTTGTCCTTAGCATTTTGAGGGGTCCACATTCCTAATCCATGCCATGCCAACCATTGAACTTTCCTGAAATATTTATCTTGAAATGGCATTAGTTCAATGAGCTATATGTTGTTAGGAATTACCAAAACCACCCACGGATAGTTACACTTTTAGCTCTTCGCCTCTTTGAGAAGACGAACAATGATGTTACTACTTCTATAGTATCGAATCAACTGCTGCATGTCCGTCCACCGCGTGCGGGAGGGATAGCTTGTTGTAGTAAGCAAAAGCATGTCCTCGTCTGCGAGCCGCCGCGCGCATGGGCGAGGGAGAAGGTGTGTACTAGTAGTAAAATCAAGCTTCTCCTCGTTGTACGAGTTGACACGACACATCATAGCATTGGCCCCACATGCTATGACCTAAACTTGGCTAAAAGACCCGCAGTGTACAATATATTTGCTACAACCTCTAACATTTACCACACCACAAATTAAAATATATATTCATATCTTCACCAGATGAGCGTGCAAACTACAATCACCAGGATGACAGGTAGGGCCAGAAGATTATTTTAATAAAAGAAATGCTTCAAGATGGACTCATAGCATGGAGCCGAGTCCAACGATTTTAAGCTTAGAGGCACGGTACACGCTATCTTAGACTAGGTCACTATACTACCTCCCCTGCACATGAAACTTCCACACGAGCATCCGGGGTGTGCTTGGCTCTTCGCCTCTTCGGGAAGTCGAACAATGATGGTACTACTGCCAGGGCCGGCCCTGAGGGGGGCAGAAGGGGCGGCCGCCCCGGGCACCCGAAATCTAGGGCCCCCCACCCAGATACGCAGTATCCCATGTCCCAAGTCAGGACGTCCAGCAGCCTCGGTAGCGCTCGGTACATAGAAACATTATCCATGCAAATCGTTATGCTCAAAACAAATATGGGTACGTAGATAGCCCACGATTCTAGGAGAACATTGTTTCCTTCTGATCGTTAATGGAGATCTTTTATTATAACAAAGATCTCTACAATCCCTAGTTTCCTACTTAGCTTTTCCATTGGAGCCCATCACTTCGATCTCATGAATTCGTGAACCGCGAGCGCAGCCGCTGCCGACAAACTCCTTGACTCCCGTCTCCAGGTGCTAAACTCACTCACGCATGGCTAGAACACATCTTCAAGCGTCTCCCGTTCGAGGATAATTCACCCCCCACTGGGTCATCATCCAGCGTCGGATCATCAATTGACCTACGTCATTCCAAGGTATACCTTGTTACCATTCGGAAATTCAGCCACTTCCGAAGTATACATGATCATCGTCGTACAAGAAAATTCAACAACCTCTGTTACAAATAATTAATTGGACCAATCATGAATGATTAGGTTTTAGTTTATAGTATCATGGTATATATAGATTTTGAAGACAGAAGGCTTCTTAGATTTGATTGAAATATTTATGTACAAATTTTTGCAGGACAATGGCTACCACTTATCATCAATTTAGTTTAGAACTCCCATGGATTGTCTTATATGATTGCATGCGCACTCACACACATAAATGCAAATTCAAGATTTTTGGATTCCTACGAAATTAAGAAAGTCATGGTATGTATCATCTATCTCCTAATTTTTTGTGCATTTTTTAGAATCAATCCATCCAAAAAACTATGTTTTTTGTGAAAACTGGCCTACAAATTAAGGGCCATGGTACGCGTCGGCCGATGTATCATTTTAAAACACCTGTCAGCTCCACGGCCGTTAGATCTATATCCATCCAGTATCTAGCACTGTCCTCATCATTGCAACAAAGCTTGTGTTGCAGAAACCTTTTGCGACATAGGTGATGTTGCAAAAAAATTCTACACTATTTTTGCAACATGGGTGTTGTTGTAGAAAAAATAAATTCAACACTGATGATACTACATAAAATATTTGCAGATTTTTCTCGTCTTCACTGTTTTTGCAACATGTATGTTATTTCGGGAGGAAATTTGCAACATGCATGATGTTGCAGAAAGAGACATGCAAAGAAGACACACGTCACATACAGCAGGCGGCGGATCATTCGTGCGTGATCCACCGGCTATAGCGTTTTCCACAAATTAAATACGGAGAAATAATTGTATAGTTATGCATCCAAACCATGCATCTCTGGTTAGTGTTAAGGGCCCCTAAATTTTAGTTTCACCCCGGGCCCCCAAAATCTCAAGACCGGCCCTTTCTAGTGCAGTGGAGTACTACTAGTATGCTTCTGGCCAGCTGATACCGAATGAACTGCTGCATGTCCCCCGCGTGCGGGAGGGAGAGCATGTAGCGAAAGCTTCTTCTAGTCCTGCAAACCACCATGCTCATGGGCGAGGGAGAGGGCGTTGTAATCAAACTTCTCCTTGTTGTACGAGTTGACGTGACACATCAAAGTAGTGCACTCGATATATTTCAATAATTTGCGTTTATCGATGCATTAATTACAACGCATGCATGCATGCCGTGACTTTCCTTTTGATACTTGCATGTGTTGATTTAATGCACCTTGAAGTAGTATGAATATGTGATGGTAAAACTTTGTAATGCCCCGGCCCTAAAGCGAGAGATGGTTGTGCACGAGGAGGACAAGATCATGCCAACGGAACATGACCCGACGATGGAGCTCTCTGTGGTCTCTATGGACCTCACCTTTCTCCACTGCCCCTTGTGCCTCCGCCCCTTGAAGTATCCTGTGTATGAGGTTCGAATATACATCGTCCATTCGGCTGATCGAGCAAGGTGCAAGTTTCTTGATTGATGTATTGTTCGATTGATTTGTGCAGTGCAAGGGATGGCAATTGGCTTGCGCGGACTGCCGCGGCGAGCGCCCCGGGAACCAGCGGCAGTGCCAGAAGTGCGAGCGCGGCGGCGGCTTCGACGTGCGGAATACGGCTATGGACGCCGTCCTCTCCTCGGTGAGGGTGGAGTGCCCGCACAAAGGCTGTGGGCTCTACATCACTTACCACAAGCTCGTCGATCACCAGAGTGTGTGTCCGCTCGCGCCCTGCAAATGCCCCATGACCGTCTGCGGCTACGAAGGCCTGCCGCCGGCGCTCTCCCACCACATCATCACCGTGCATCCCATGCCCATGCACAGGATCCAGTACGTCAAGGTGCTCCAGCTGCCAGTGCCATTGTCGGATCCACATCTCTTGTTGTTCGTGAAGGAGGACAGCCGCACGTTTTTGTTGGTCGGTGCCATTGTCGGTCGTCTACATGAGAGCGGGGGCGTCCCCACTGCTGCACTTCGTGCCCAAGCTGTGGGTGATCGACTTGCCGGGGGAGCCCAAAGGAAGGACCGATGCCGTCAAGGTGGAAATCGAGGTGACAAGCAGCAAGGATCCCGACAACGTCGCCGTGTAGGAGCTGACCTTCTACACAGTTCCACCAAAGCTGCTGGCCAGGGCTGGGTTGTCGAGGATGGTGTCCCTCCACATTCATATTGTCAAGCTCGCCTCCTAAATCATTCTACAGTGCCTTCTGTTTATCTTAGTAATATGCTAATATAGGGGTTGGCTCGGTCTACTTTAGCTTAAGAGATGGTGGGTTTTGGTTGCGATGCGGCAATTACTTCGACATCAGATCAACAGTTAAAGTAATTTCCAACAGTCGAATGGATATTTTGTGTCTGTTGGATATAAAGATCCTTTGGGGAAGAAGTATAAGCAGCTTAGTATATGCTTGTTTTCAGGAAGTGTTGCATACTTATGCGAGTTGACGTGACACATCAAAGTAGTACTACTACTAGTAGTACTCACCCGACTGCGCACCAGGCAGACGAAGCTCGCGCCGTGTTGGTGTCGTGTGCGGTCCGCACATTAACCAAAACCTCGCACCTCCAGAGTACAAGTGTATGTGGGTGGCATTGACCTAGGGAGCTAGAGATGGTGCGTGCGAGAAGTCCCGAGAGACTAGGTGTGTGCGTGGGAAAGAGGGAGAGAGATGATGATATGTGTCGATGTAATGCGTGTGAAAAAAGACTAGTCTATTGCTCGCCACGAGGCTATTCCTGTCGAACGCCCCAGTTATTGCACGTACATGGCAGTTGAAAAAGAAGTACCATGGCATATTACAAAACTGCTACACCACGGCCGAGAACACGTGCCCACTTACGCCATCCAAGAATAGTGTCGCACTTCGAAACTAGAACCGTCAATAAATTTTGAGCTTGCGTCTCATCACATTCCAAATTACTACCACGCTATATTTAATTGCAAACCTGTTAACACCGATCACAACCTAAACGATTTCCCACTTAGGAGCGTATTAGTACTCGGTTATAAATACTACTATGCCAAGATGACTGCACGTTCCTCCTCAACTCTTCATCCACAAAAAGTCATTCAACATCCTTCCCTTGCGTCTGTTACGGCCAGCGTGAGTTCTGGGCGAGAGATTACCACCAGGGAGAGGCGAGCATGGAAGCGGAAGAACGAGAGATGTCCCGCCTCGCCGCGAAAGTAGCCGACATGTCCCGCCGCGCGTCAGTAGCAGCATAGAGGTCCCGCCGCACCGCCGAAGCAGCATGGAGGTCCCACCATGCCATCGATGCAGCAGACTGGTCCGGCCACACCGAGGAAACAGCAGAAATGTCCCGCCGCGCCGCGGATGCAGCAGAGATGTCCTCCCGTGCCACGGCGACCTGGGAAAATATCTCACGGGTAGGCGAGGACTCTTACAGGTGCATGCATGCGATCGTCCATAGCCAGATAGATCAGATCTCTGGCTGGGCGAGGTTGCAGGACGACATGAAATCCTCGTTTGAACAGGCTACCGGCGTCATCCGACAACTAGGGGAGGGAAATGTGAAGCTCCGGGGCGGGCGCGACCAGCTGAGGGCGATGATCGCCGGAACGGAGGAGACCGCTGCCTTGTTGAAGAGGACGGGCGTCATCATCGAGAAACATATGGACGAGAATGCCATGCTCCGCATCGAGCGTAAAAGGCTGGTGGAGGAATCCATGGATGCTACCAAGTAGCGTATTAAGGACATGAAACTGATGAGAGAGATCATCGCTGCTCTCCGCGAGAACTAGTCTCCGCGACCTGCAGCGCATCAAGAAAGTAGAGATCAGCGAGCCAGATCATTGTATGCGTCTTCCTTCTTCTTTTGCCCTTGTGTTTCGGGCGTAGCTGCATGTGGCTTTTTAGTTATCTTCCTAAATATGTAATACAATTATTATCCACTGTCGTCATCCTTATATATTCATCAGTCTTGCCATAAGTCGCAGTACTCCCTCCTTTTCGGTTTATAGGGCTTATCTCAAAATTTTAGTTTTTCCATTTTATATGGCTCAATTTGGTTGTTCCCCATCACATGTTATGATTCCAAGGTGCATTAAATCATTTCATGCAAGTATTAATAGAAAATTGACTAATGCATGTACTTTATGCATGCATGTATTGCAATTAATACATTGGTAAACATATTTTTTGAGGAAAACAAGAGCATTAATTGGGTGTTTTTGCAAACTACAAAAAGTATTCCACCACTCACCATCTACCTTGGTTGGTGAGATTTTTGAATTGAGCCCTATAAACCGGAAAGGAGGGAGTAGATGCTATATAGGTCCGTCGGATCTTACATCATGATCCGTGCAAAATTTTCTTTTCAGATTTTCTTTTTTGTCTCTTAAATCTCAGTCAAGTGAGACATAGCCACGCCATTAAATAGGGGCTCGGGCGCCATTAATGGAGACCTTGGGAGAGAGGTGGGTGGCAGATGGAGGTCAAAGGGCTCTCCTCCCGATAAGCATGCGCAGGGGTCAGATCGCACGCCTCCCGTACTCAAATAGCTGCCCTGCATGGCGCCTCCTAGCTAATAAAAAATGGGACACGTGGCGGCATGTAAATGGTAAGTAGAACGCCCACAGTTTCATTAATACTACCTGTGTTTCTGACTGTAACGTGATAGCACTTGTTCCAAAACGACTTTGTTGATTGTTAATGTGTCAGCCTTCGCAAATCAGACAGCAAAATTACCACAACATGTTGGTGCCATGTCCTGACACCAAGCCAAGTTTCATGATTTTCATGCGTGTTTTGGATTTACAGGAATTAAAAAACAAAGTTTCTCACGAGCCTCTCGAAACCACGTAAACATGTTCCCTCTCGGAACCACGAGCCTTCTTGAGAGAATCTCCGGTTTGCATGAAGCTTATACCAAAACTTGTTCCAATTCGGCCAAGTTTTTTACCATAGCATGTTTGTGCCATGACATGACACCATGCCAAGTTTCATGATTTCCAAGCAAGTTTTGGAGTTATAGGAATTTAAAACCAAGTTTCTCAATGTTCTCGGCCGAGTCACGACGCCCAGATGTTTGAATTTCATTCCCATTTCTTGCATGGGACCTAGAAATTTACCCGAGGACACATGTGTTATTTTTCAACCAACTTTGGTGCACTAGAGCATGTGCTTGTTGTTCAAAATTGAATTATGCACATTAAATGACCGTAAACTCAATTAATGTATAAAAAAAGTCCAAAGAACCCGGACTAATCCCGAAATTTAACATGACACTCATATAGTTCTATGTTGCCTCTGTAAAGAAAATCAAGGCTGGCAGCGTATATCGTTTTGCACACAAAGGTGAAACGTTCCCTCTCAGAACCACGAGTCTTGAGACAAGCTCCGGTTTGCAAGAAGCTTATAACAAAACTTGTTCCAACTCGGCCAAGTTTTTTACCACAACATGTTAGTGCCATGACATGACACCATGCCAAGTTTCATGATTTCCAGGCGAGTTTCGGATTTACATGAACTTAAAAACCAAGTTTCTCAATGTTCTCGGCCAAGTCACGACGCCCAGATGTTTGAATTTCATTCCCATTTCTTGCATGGGACCTAGACATTCATCCAAGGACAGACATGTGATTTTTCAACCAACTTTGGTGCACCGGAGCATGTGCTTGAAGTTCAAATTTTAATTATGCAAATTAAATGTCCAGAAACTCAATTAATGAATAAAAATGGCCAAACGGTCCCGGAATAATTCCAAAATTTAACAAAATGTAAACTTAATTAATATCTTCTCTATGTGGGGCATTTAATAAATGTCTATTATATATGTTTTCTACCCTATTCAAATTTAGTAGATATGACAGTTTGATGCTCTAACATAATCTATTATTGACACTATAGGGGATGTTGATTCCTATCAACTACCATATCCTAAAGGTTAAAACAAGTACATTATCATCTTCTCTGTTTTCCACAGTGCACTACTAACCCCTATACGATGATGCACATTAAACTGTTGATACGAGTTTTATGTAAACCAGTAGCTTAAAGTTGATTTTCATATTGTTTTAAATTGTGTCAATAAAGATTTTTTTAAGAATATTGTTTGCTGATGTTGTCGGATGTGTGTATGAAAGATGCTTTCTTTTCCTCCCGTTGCAACGCACGAGCATGTTTTGCTAGTGTATCAAAAAGGCCAAATGAACCCGGAATAATTCCAAAATTTAACAGGGCACTCATATAGTTCTATGTTGCCTCTATAAAGAAAATCAGGGGGGAGGCAGTGTATATCGTTTCACACACAAAGGTGACACGTTCCCTCTCGGAACCGCGAGGCTTGTTGAGAGAATCTTCGGTTTGCAAGAAGCTTATACCAAAACTTGTCCCAATTTGGCCAAAAATTGTACATATGAAAACAGGGTTTAGATTATCCCGAACATCTCGCTACCTAGACAATGTACTGTGATTTGAATTCAAAAAAAAGGATACAGATAATTGAATTGGAGATCGTATGGTATATGTAGTTCACAGTGAAATATGATTACTGCTATATGCATGTTTTTTGTTATCAAGATAATATTTAAATGATGGTATAACTTTTTTTTGAAGGTTAAGGACAGTGGGAGAGGCTCCCACCGACCTTTGTATTACTCACAAGAGAACAGTTACATGTGTGTTACAAGGGGTTTTAGGCCCCCCAGTCGTACAAGCTATCAAAACCAAGACTAGCGTCCCAAGCTTACAATGTAATCAGAGAAAAAAGGATGAAATTTCTCTTGACAGCCAGAACTACCACTTCAAGAGGTTTTCGAATCTAGCTAGCCATGCCTCAAGGAGTGTGGAATCCCCAAGTGTTGGTTGTTTCTTCCATCCACGCACTCCAAGCACAAGCAAAAAACATCCATGAAGAGGGCCATCGCCAACCATCTTTACCCCCATGCAGTAGAGCTAATATGTTGGCTTCCCCCGGCCATGACATCCCAACCTTACTCCAGCACCGTTGACTAAAAGGACAAGTAAAGAAAAGGTGCTCCACAGTTTCCTCGAAGTCTGATGAACATGCATGCATAGTTGTCCGGCGACAGCAAAGTTTCTACGCCTTGATGTTCCGGGTGTTCAGGCGATCGACCAGAAGCAGCCACCCGAACAATTTGAACTTGATCGGGATTTTGGCTTTCCAAAGCCAACCAAATGCCTCATCGGCCACAATCTGCTTAAAACAGTGGTTGTAGTACCCTTTAGAAGAGAAACGCCCTAGTGTGCATTCCTAAGTGTCAGCATAGTTATTGGCCACCCGGACATGCATGGACCCCTGCTGGATCTCTCTGATCTCCTCCCTGGCCTGGATCGAAAGAGGCAGGCTGAAAATCATGGCCGGGTCAGCTGTCATGAGTACCTTAGCAATGGAGTCATCCTCGTTCAAGCAAAAGGAGAAGGCCCGTGGATACATGTCCATCAGCGTAGAGTCACTTTCACCAAACCAGACGTCTTTCCAAAACAGCAAACTAGAGCCATCCCCTGGGATGACTTTGGTGATCCCCCGAAAAATCCCGCTGAGTTGCATCACGTCCTTCCACCAGAAGGAGCCCACCAATTCAGTTGCATGCGGTATTTTGTTTTTGTAATATGCATCCCAGACCAGCTCAACCCAGGGTACATCCTCACGATTGTAGAATTTGAACAGGTGCTTTAAGAGGAGTGCAACATTTTGTGTCTTGATATCAATAATACCAAGGCCACCGCAGCGGTTTTGTCGACAAACAAGCTCCCAGGCAGCAAGGGAATTGTTTTTGACCCCATCGTCAGAGTTCTTCGCCCAGAGGCAGTATCTGCGCAGTTTGTCAAGATGTTCGATCACTTTGGGGTGCAGCTTGATTGTACACATTGCATAGATCAGCATGGAGGTCACCACCGAATTGACCAGAGTCAGCTTGGCCCCCGACGACATCAGTGACAGGGCAGTGGAAGTTTTCCTTTCAATCGAGTGCACCAACGGCATGAGTTCAAGAACACTCAGCCTCGTCGTCCCCATGGGGAGACCAAGGTAGGTGAACGGCAAGGTGCCAACGGAGCAGCCAAACACCTCCGCTGACTCACTAGCATGTTGGTGATCAATGTTAATGGGTATAAGAGTTGATTTATGAAAATTGATCTTGAGTCCAACCGAAGCTGCATAATCCTCCAAAATTAGTTTCATGCGGGCAACTTGTGTAGGACAAGCTTGCATCAACAAGATCGTGTCATCCGCGTATTGTACCACAGGGAAATCACCTGCATTTTCACGAGGGAGAGGAAGCTCCAGTAGACCCTGGGCATAAGCGTCATTAATTGCAGCTTGTAGAAGGTCAGCTGCAAGGACAAAGATCAGCAGTGAGAGAGGGTCACCTTGCTGCACTCCACATTTGCATTTGAATTTCCGACCTGGAACTCCATTTAGGAGAACAGAAGAAACTCCCGAGCCAAAGATCGTTTCCATCCAACCTAGCCATTTGTCATCAAAACCCATGTGTTTGATGATCTCCAACATGGGGGCGTGCTCAATCGTGTCAAATGCCTTGGAAAAGTCAAGCTTAAGTAAGACGATCTCTCTCGCAGATGTGTGGCATTGATGGATATATTCAAACGACCACGCCAGGAAATCCTGAATGGTCCTCCCCTTAATAAAACCATATTGGTTCTTGTGGATGATTTTGAGAATAACTTTCTGCAGTCGGTTAGCCAGGATCTTTGTAATGATTTTCATACAGCAATTCAGTAAAGTAATTGGTCTATAATCATTAGCGGTTTCTGGAGAGGAGATTTTTGGAATCAGGGTGATGTAGCCCTCGCTAATGCTAGTGATATCTAGCCCACATGCATGGAAAGAATGACACAGCTCGTAAAAATCCATCTTGATGATCTGCCAACAACTCTTAAGAAAACAACCATTGAAACCATCCGGGCCTGGAGCTCTGTGATTTGGCATTTCCTTAATAACAGCATCGATCTCTTCATTAGTGAAGGGCGCAGTCAGTTGATCCAACCCATCAATCCGACGGATGATCCTAGAAAGATCGAACCGCATGCTGGTGGGTTTAGAAGAACCTAACCGTTCCTTGTATGTGTTGAAGAGAACCCCCTCCTTGCCAACGTGGTCATGGATTTCCACAGCACCAACTCTAAGCATGGCAATAGCATTGTATCTATATCTCTCTGTGGCCAGAGATTGGAAAATCTTAGTGTTCTCATCAGCAAACCTGAAATACCTGATTGTACATCTCTTCCTCCAATATTCATTCTGGTATTTGAGCAAAGTCTGCAAATGAGATTTCAATATCTTCCTAAAATTTGATTCCTGGACGTATAGAGGTCGTTTGTCCTCAAGATTGTCCATGAAAACCAGAGCCTCATTACTGTTCTGAATCATAATTCTAAGTTTCGAGATATCCTTGCTCCATCTCTTAAGATCATATCTCAGGGTTTTAAGCTTTTTACATATGCGTGCGGCAGCATTCGAGGCATGGCATGTTTTAGACCAGGAGTTAGCGACAACATCAGTAAATCCTTCATGATTAGTCCAAAAATTCTCAAATCGAAATAGCTTGGACCTGGGCATATTCGATTCTATTGTAACCACGCACGGGATGTGATCAGACACAGGCTTTCCCAGAGGCAGGACCATCGTGTTTGGATAGGAGGTAGTCCAACAAGATGACGAAAAGAACCAGTCAAGCTGTTCAAGCAGGGGATCATCCTGCATATTGCTCCAAGTATAGGCTCTGCCTTTCACGGGTAATTCCATTAGTGACTATGCGCGGATAATCTCATTAAACAACAACATGTCCGCAGCGTCTTCCCCGGGTTTGTATCTGTTATTCGTAGATCGAATAAAATTAAAATCACCAAGAATCATCCAGTTCTCATCGTCAGGAATATTCAGGTCAAAAAGCCAATTGGTAAAGTCCACTCTATGCTGATCGGAGCAGGGGCCATAAACATTGATCAGTTTCCAAGAATCATTCAATTGCGTAGCGACAAAAGAAACCCCCACAGCGAAAGAATCCACATACAAAGGCGTGCCCATAAACACAGAACTATTCCAAATTATAATGATACCACCCGAGGCACCCACTGATGGTGCAAAAACAAACTTATCGAAATGCTTGGGGTAGAAAGTTTTAATAAACGCAAGATCAAAGGATTCACGTTTAGTTTCCTGGATACATAGCACAGAACATCCTCTAGTATCAATCGCATTCCTAATAGACAAAATTTTAGCATCAGAGTTTATGCCTCTGATGTTCCACGAAAGCACGTTCCATGATTTATTCATCAGCAGGGAAGACTTCAGTCGTCTGCATCCACAGGCGATCGCTGGTCATCCAGCAGCTTCTCGGGGGAGAGAACCTCCTGGGCAATTCCACAACGGCTTCCCATCTGTTGAAGATCTTCAATCGATGTTGGAGGAGGACAAGCAGTAGTCACCACCTGCACGGGAGCAGCAGCCAAAGAAACAACTGTGACAAAAGGAGTCTCTCGTGGTTTCACCCGTGATTTGGAACGTTTAGTGTCAGAAACATGACTGATCTTGAAACCATCATACTTGTTAGATCTAGTACTTCGTCTGACAGCAGTGGTGTCCAGAGGCACTAACACATTGCAGGGTTGTGGAGCATTTAACAGAGAAGAAGATGCAATCACCTGAAGAGCATTATGTGAGTCTCACAGAGGCACTGGCTGAGATTCAACATCTGCAGAGACAAGCTGTGTGATCGCCTTGAGGCCAGGAGAGTGAGCAGGAAAATCCCAGTCCGCAACTGACAGATCAGCCCTGGGCTCAGCAAACAACAGAGACGATGGAACGATAGCAGCTCCCAACAGGAATGTAGCACTGAAGATCATGGAGAGAACATCAGGTTCAGGTGTCATATTTTCAATCCAGGCTGCAGTAGCACCGTTGAGATGGTTCTGAATGAGCTTGCAAGGGTTTAGAGGTAGCATCACAGGCACATGATGTTGGAAGGTGATATCCGGTGTATATATGCGCTTGAGCATCCTTCCGATCCAAAGCAGCAACTCATGATCAACAGCAACCAAAAAATTAACAGAGCTCCCTCCGGCTCTGACGAACGCCAGTCTAGCAACAGGATTTCCATTCACAAATCCGTCAGCCAAAGGTTCAACCGCCTGAAACTCAGAGTCAGAAGACCAAATATCAGACAAGTTGTCTTGCACGTTATGCTTCGGGTCCACACCATCCATGAGTGACGGCACATCATACTGGAAGAATGTCCTGAAACTGAACCCAGTGTATGGTGGACGGACCACAGGCCACACACCCCAACCATTTTCCTGAACTTGGTCATGAGCAGGTTTAGGGGCGTTCCAAGCTGCCTCATTCAGAGCATCTTGAGCAGCCATCTCATCGATTCGTGCTTGTTGCATGAGGGTCTAGTAAGGAAGCTCGTAGGGATGCGGTGATGCATTCAGGAGCGGAGGGACATCCTCATTGCCAACTAAGTTAGGGATGGTGTTTCTGCCATATGGTATAACTTGACAACAATCATATTCAAATAAGGATAATTGATTCAAATTTAGTTCATATGGTAGACCACAATATATATGTTCATAGGCTGGAGTAAAATGTTCATATAAGATGGAAGATCAAAATATAGGACTACATCCATTATAAACCGCAAGGTCACCTAACGATGTATTCGAATTCAACATAACATGGATTCAAAAATTGAAATTCGAGATCCTGGCATTTTTAATCATATGAAAAGGGACATGACTCTTTCTTGCGGTGGGAATTGATTTGTTTTTTGTTGTTGTTGAGGGAAGTGCGAATTGATTTAGTACTGTACAGGGTAATCTTGTTCTCCTGATTTTTTTACATTTTTCTTGTAGTTTTTCAATGGCATTTAAAGCAATATAGTAAAAGGGGACATGACTCTCTTGTGTCTTGCATGAATTGTTTTTTTGTACACATTAAGTTTGTTCAACCAAACATGGAATCCGCGCCTTGTTATCCCGAAATTTTCAAGCTCGAGTATCTTTTGTCTCTTCTGCTGTGAAACTCCCGCCTCTTCAACCCGCACAGCACCTTGTTATCCTGAATTTTCGACGCGCGCAAAAACTCCCTCCTCATCCGAAATCGGTCCCGCAGCCCAGACACGCGAAATTCCCCTTCTACCCCTCAGCCGGAAATCCCGCCTCGACGTCGCGTGGTTAAAACCGGTGGGGGTACGTTCGTAACTTACCCTACATTTCGGACAAGTGCATACCAAAGCCATGGCTTCCCCTACCTTCCCCTTCGTCCCCCACCCCCATTCATACACCAAGGCCGCCAAAACCAGCGAAACCCCATGCTCCTCCGTCGGCCTCCCGACCGCCGCCCAGCCGGAGACTCTTCCCCGACGACGTCGTCCACCGCAACAGCTCGCCGTCTCTCATCCACTGCACCGGATGAGGACCCCTCGTCGATCTCGTCGTCCTGCCGGATCAGCTGCCCCGTCCTCGACCTCCAAGGAGCTGCCCCGACGTTCGCCTCCTCTATCGCGCCACCTCCATCCCCACAGTGCCGTCTTGACATGCCCCACCGGAACCACAGCACCCTCACCAATTCGTCCGATGAAGCTGACGCCTACTCAGCACCACCAAGGAGGTTCTGCACTCACAACTGCATTTTATCTTTTATTTGATCTCATGGGGCCGCCGGTGCTCGATATTGAGCAGCCATGGCGGGTCTCCTTCGACGGCGCTGTTGCTGGCCACTTCATCCATGGTGTCTCTCCCCTGTGTCGTTGCTTCCTCGGCGGCAACTTCCACACCGGCACTAGTTGCAGCTGCTCCGACTCTCGCTCGCGCTGCTGCAGCTGCTCCGTCTCTCGCTCTCGCTGCGGCTCTGTTCTTACTATCGCCGCGCTGCTGCACTACTCTTGCTTTCGTTCGTGCTGATGATATGCTCTGCTATTGCTGTTGGTTGCGCTGCTGCTCCACTCTTGCTCTCGTTCATGCTGCTGCTCTGCTCTTGCTCTCGCTCGCATTGCCGCTGCTGTTGCACGACCTCCGGCAGCTACCGGAGTTACTGCTTTAGCACTCGCTCGCGGTGCTGCTGCATGACTTGCTCTCTGCTAGTGCATTCCCTGCTAGAGCGGCTGGTAATTTAGATCACTGCTTCTCTGCTACTAGTGCTTGAACGCCCTAAACTTCTATTGCAATACTCTGCTACTAGTTCAACCAGTTCCGATAGTAAAATTCAGTTTCGACTGTAAAGTTCAGTTTCTTCAGTTAAGTTCAGAGTGAACAGTATTTACAGCATCTGTCAGACCGGCCGTGGAGCGGCTAATGCGTTTTACATCTAGCACTTTTTGTGATGTATTTTACATCATCTATTGCAGATGATATTAGAGTCTCACTTCAGATTAACATTGTCTGTCTTGTCCTGCTTTAGCCTCGCCACGGTACACCTCACCGGAGCTGCTCCAACGACGGAACCGTCCATCACAGCGGAGCTGTACCCTTGGCGCCGTTTCCAGAGGCCTCAGATCTTCTTCCCCGCCTCCGACAGTCACAAAAGCATCACCATCCTCCACGTCCAACCCAATGATGCTGAGGTCGACAAGGCTATGCCAAAGAGGTTGTACACGCGTCGCATCACTTTGTTACTATGCATTCATGTCGATCCCTCAGGGATCCTTTGCTATGGAACTACTATGGTACTACTATTCGTGCATTTGGTTAAAATGAGTGGAGCAAAGCAACACTAGAGGATTTTTTTTCCTTTGGTGTCTCTCTTAAAGAAAAACGTAGGAATTTTAATATCCACTAGGACGTCCTTTTCAAATTAATATGCATGAAGAACAAGAGTAATTGCATTATTGGCATAATAAGATTCTTATTTTTTTCATTTTCACGTGGTTTGACTTAAATTTGACCATGTTTCTCCATTCCTGTTTTCTTCCGATTCATGTGAACCAAACACCTAGCTTGACAGAAATCCTATGTTTGCAAATGCTCTATTTTGCACGTGCATTCCAATCCTATTCTTGTGTTTTTCATGTCCCTGCGTTGATAGAATCCTCCAATTCTAAGGAGCCCTTACAGATTTACTTCATTTTATGTGACGCCCCCGATTCAATCGTACACTAATCATGCACGCAAATGTGTACGATCAAGATCAAGGACTCACGGGAAGATATCACAACACAACTCTACAAATAAAATAAGTCATACAAGCATCATAATACAAGCAAGGGGCCTCGAGGGCTCGAATACAAGTGCTCGATCATAGACGAAGTCAGCGAAGCAACAATATCTGAGTACGTACATAAGTTAAACAAGTTGCCATAAGATGGCTAGCACAAACTGGGATACAGATCGAAGAGGCGCATGCCTCCTGCCTCGATCCTCCTAAGCTACTCCCGGTCGCCGCCGGGCTGCACGTAGTAGTAGGCACCTCCAGTCAGATAGTCGCCATCGACGGTGGCGTCGCTCCTCGGCTCCAACGTCTGGATGCAGCCATCGAGTAGAGATAGGGGAGAAGGGGAAACAAAGCAACCGTGAGTACTCATCCAAAGTACTGCAAGCAAGGAGCTACACTACATATGCATGGATATATGTGTAAAGGGCCATATCGATGGACCGAATCGCAGAATGCCGTAATAAGAGGGAATAGCTAGTCTTATCGAAGACTACGCTTCGTCACCGCCTTGCAACAGGTAGAAGAGGGCAGGTTGAAGTCCTCCAAGTAACATCACATAGCAATAATCCTACCCGCGATCCCTCCTCATATCCCCGAGAGAGCGACCACCGGTTGTATCCGCACTTGGAAGGGTGTGTTTTATCAAGTATCCGGTTCTAGTTGTCATAAGCTCAAGGTACAACTCCAAGTCGCCCTGTTATCAAGATCACGGCTATTCAATAGATTAACTTCCTGCAGGGTGCACCAACTTACCCAACACGCTTGATCCCATTTGGCCGACACACTTTCTCGGTCATGCCCGCCGCGAAGATCAACACGCCGCAGCCCCACCTAGGCACAACAGAGAGGCCAAGACGCCGGTCTAAACCTAAGCGCAGGGTCCGGGCCCATCGCCCATAGCACACCTGCAAGACGCTATGGGCGGCCGGAAGCAGCACCTCAGCCTAGTGGCGTTCCAGCCAATCCGGCGCACGCCGCTCGTCAGCCGACGTTCAAGTGCTTCGGTGATACCATGACGCCGAAAGTGCCCATATCTTTCCCACGAGTTGGTTAGTGCGATAAGCTCAGAGCCAACTCAGATCAAATACCAAGATCTCGTTAAGCGTGTTAAGTATCCGCGAACGCCGAACAGGCCAGGCCCACCTCTCTCCTAGGCGGTCTCAACCTGCCTGCCGCCCGCCATAAAGATCCACTCATGGGTGCTCCACCACCGACCCGACTTTAGTCTCCACATGTATCATGTATAAGTATATAGTATATACCGTGATCACCTCCCGAGTGATCACGGCCCGATAGTACAACACGGCATTTGGACAAGAATGTTGGGCCACAGATGAATATACTAGCATCCTATACTAAGCATATAGGATTGCGGTAAAGGTAACAACAATAGTAACAAGGACAAAGCTATGCAGAAAGATAGGAGTATCTGAAAGCGAGAATATGCTACACTACTCCAATGCAAGCAGATAGTGTAGAATAGGCAATATCTGGTGATCAACGGGGGGGGGCTTGCCTGGTTGCTCGCAAGAGAGAGGGTCACAACACCGTAGTCGAACAGGCAGCAGCAGCGTCGGTCTCGTAGTCTACCGGAGAGAAGAGGGGGAAGAAACAATGAATAACATGTAAACAGATGCATATCGATGCATGACATGACAAGTAACGATGCTAGGCGTGCCCTAAATTGGTATGAGGTGGTACCGGTTAAGGGGGGAAACATCCGGGAAAATATCCCCGGTGTTTCGTGTTTTCGGGCAAAGCGAGGAGCCGAGGGGAAAGTTGCGAGTTCGATTGGTTAGGGGGGTGTGGCGGACGAACGGACTGCGTATTCGGATTCGTCTCATCATTCTAAGTAACTTTCATGTTGAAAATATTTTAATCCGAGTTACGGATTAAAAGATATGATTTTCTAAAGATTTTATTAATTTCTGGAATTTTAATTAATTATTTAATTAATTAGAAAATGGATTTATGACGTCAGCATGATGTCATGCTGACATCAGCAGTCAACAGGGTTGACTTGGGCAACCCGACAGTGGGTCCCGTTAGTCGCTGATGTTAACTAATTACCTAGTTAGTTTAATTAATGTATTAATTAGGTTAATTAAACATGATTAATTAAGTTAATTAACTTAGTTAATTAATTAATTAATTAGTATTTTTATTTTAATTTATTAATTTTATTTATTTTATTATTTTTTAATCCTTTTTTGTTTTGTTGTTTTTTAATAATCGTTACAAGGGTCTCTTTGTCATTGGCCCATCTCGCCAATGGAGCGGGCTATCGGGCTGCAGAGCGGGCGCCGCCTCAACGGGCACGAGCGAAGCGGTCGCCGGGCGCAGGCCGTGGCCATGGCGGGGGTCGCCGGTCGGCCGCTTCGGCGACGGAAGCTTGCGCAAGGGAGGGCGGGCCAGACGGGCGAGGGCCCGCAGGCGCGCGAGGAGACAGCAGGGCGCCCGCCCACGGGCATGGCCAGGTCGTCGGTACTCGGCGCCGACAGAGTCCGTGGCTAGGGCGCGCAGCCGGCCGGAGAAAAGGCGGCCAGCGGGCGGGCGCCGGCCGCAAAGGAGGCCGCCAATGAGTGGAGGGGAAGAGCGGTCGCGGCCGAGCCGGGCGAGGGTAGCCGCCGCGGTGAAGGCGGGAAGGACGGGCGTGGCGTGGCGAGGCGGGCTCACGGCGATGGGCGCGCAGACGCGGGCGGACGCGAGCCCGTCCGGAGCTCGGGCGCGGGCGACGGGGAAAAAGGGAGGGCCGGGCGCGGGCGATGGTGGCGCCGGGCGCGGCCGACCGCCGGGGAGGGGGTGACGCGGTGGCGCCCTAGGGGAGAGGGGGAGCGAAGGGGAAGCTCACGGGGTGGGGCGCGAGGGTACGGGCAGCGGGCTGGGGCGGCCGGAGAAGACCGGGCGAGGAGGAGGGCGGGAGGTGGCGCCGGCGGCGACGAGGCGAGGTGGTCGGGACGGATCCGAGGCGACGGGCGCCGGGCATGCGGCGAGGGGCGCCGGTGTCTGGGTGGCCGGTCGGGAGGAGGTGAGGACGGGCGGCCTCGGTGGGGGTGGGGCGCCCGGCGTCGGCGTCGACGGGATCGGAGCCGATCCCGATCCAGATCGGTGGGGGAGAAGGGATCGAGGGGAGTGGGGACGCCGGCTAGGGTTTCAATCGCCTGGGGTTATGGGAGTGAGGGGGGGATGGGCCATGGGCGGTCGGCTGGGCCGTTTGGCCCAGTTGGCCAGGGGGTTTTCCCCTCCCCTTATTTATTTGTTTGTTTTCCTTTTCTTATTTTTCCTTTTCTGTTTTAATTCATTTTAATAACTTAGACATTTTATAAAATGTGTTTACTCCACCATAATTAACTTTGTAATATTTGACAGCCCCCGAACATTTTAGTTTTGATTTTTTTTAAACTTTTATTGCCATCATAATTTTGAATTGAATTTCGAAACCGTTTTGATTTAACCCGTGATTAACTATAGTGACAGAGGTGACGTGGCACCATCAACGTGAGATTACTGTAGCATGATTACCCGGCGCATAAATCTCCTCCACTACAAGAAATCTCGTCCGAGATTTAGGAGGTAGAAGGAAAGAGTGCGGGTATTCATCACGAAGACGATCTCTCGCTCCTGTGTGGCTTCATCTTCGAGTGATTTGACCATCGGACTTTGAGGAACTTGATCGCTTTCGACGTGTGCGGCATTCGCTTGGTCGAGAATGCGGACCGGATGCTCTTTATAGGAGAGGTCTGTTGCAATTCGAGCACTTCATGGTCCATCGCCGGATTGGGTCCTTGAAGCAGCGCCGGAGTTGTGACACGTGGAACACATTGTGAACTCCGAGAAAGGTTCGACGGAAGCTCCAGCTTGATATGCCACTTTTCCACGCCTTTCCGAATAGTGAATGGGCCAATATAGCGAGGAGCTAGCTTTCCCTTGATCCCGGCGATGAGCACCCTTCATTGGTGTAACGCGAAGATAGGCCTTTTCGCCAAAGTTGATAGACCATGTCTTTATGATGACGGTCATAATTACTCTTTTGACGGATCGAGCAGTCTTGAGATTCTCGCGAATAATGCGGACTTATTCTTCGCATGTTGGATAATATCCGGACCAAGAGTAGACGCTCCCGCTTTCGACCAGTTCGGAGGGTTCGCACTTTCGTCCATATAACACTTCAAGGGGGCCATCTTCGACTAGCTTGATAGCTATTATTATAAGAGAACTCAGCATATGGGAGAGATTCCTCCCATTTCTTACCAAAGGAAAAAACACAAGCTCAAGCATGTCTTCGAGAACTTGGTTGACACGCTCAACTTGCCCTTGTGATCATGGGATGAAAAGCAGATCGAAAGATAAATGAGTCCCCATAGCTTCTTGAAAACTTGCCCGTAATCTTGAAGTGAATAAGCTGCCACGGTCCGAGCTGATAACCAGTGGAATACCGTGAAGTGAAACAATTTCGACATATAGAGCATTGCAAGCTGACTAGCAATGATCGCTTCTTTGACCGCCGTAAAATGTGCAACTTTAGAAAGCCGGTCAATGACGACAAGAATAGCATCATTACCTTTCGCGATTTGGGAAATCCAAAGGACGAAGTCCATTTCAACATGGTCCCATTTCCATTCAGGAATAGAGATAGGTTGCAGAGTTCCACCGGCCGTTGATGTTCTACTTTGATACGACAAAGAAGCGCCACATTCAGCAACATAACGAGCAATGTCTCGCTTCATATTAGACCACCGTAATCTCGGCGAATGTCTTGGTACATCTTGGTGCTACCGGATGAATAGACAAAGGCGATCATGAGCTTCTTTCATAACCTTTGGAGTCAGATTCAGGTTTGCCCTCTTACTCGGTACCACTAGGCGACCTTTGAATAATAAGGTGCCGTCATCCACAAAGTGAAGAATGAGGGTTTTCCTTCTGCGAGATAAAGTTTAATCCTCTCGACTTCATCGTCACATTTCGTATCCATTTGATGGTGTCCACAAGATCTGGTTTCGCAACTGGGTATTGAGAGAACCCCGAAACAACATGGAGGTTCATCTTGCGAACTCCGAGGAGGGGAGCGAAAATCACCGGAGGAACAATATGGAGGTTCAGCTTTCAACTCTTCAACGAGTGAGGGCTGAACTTTGTGAACTCGGAGGTGGTTGCAGAAGACTTGCGGCTCAAGGCATCAGCCATTACATTAGCCTTGCTCGTGTGTAGGAAATACCCAAATCAAAATCTGCAATCTCCATCCATCTCTCGCCGACGGAGGTTCAGGTCTGGCTGAGTAAATGATACTTCAGACTTTGGTGGTCGGTGAAGATCTCGCAACGACATCGAGTAGGTAATGCCGCCATTGCTTGAAAGATGAATGACAAGCAAGCTCGAGGTCGTGAACTGGGTAGTTCTTCGTGAGGGCGCAATTGTCGAGAGGCATAAGAAACCACTTTGCGCTCTTGCATTAGGACACCGCCTAATCCTTGATGGGAAGCGTCGCAGTAAATGACGAAGTCCTTCTTAGTATCAGGAGGAGCTAGCACTGGGGCAGAAGTCAACTTGTCTTTGAGTGCCTGGAAACTTTCCTGACATTTATGTGTCCATTGGAACTTGACGCCTTATGCAACAAAGTTAGTCGAGGCTCGGCAATCTTGGAGAAGTTCTCAACTAATCGACGGCAATAGCTGGCGAGACCGAGAAAACTTCCGACTTGCTTAACGCTCTTCGGAGGAGTCCAATCGAGAATAGCCTGAACTCTTTCAGGTTGACGGCAATACCATCCTTAGAGATGACATGCCCAAGATAGGTTACTTGGGAAGCCGAATTCACATTTGGAGAACTTGGCATAAAGTTGATGCTCTCGTAGCTTTTCCAAAGACAAGACGAAGATGTTCAGATGCTCTTCTTCGTTCTTAGAAAATACCAGGATATCATCCAGATAAACCACGACGAACTTGTCGAGGTAATCCATGAATATATAGTTCATCAAAGCGAGAGAAGGTGGCTGGAGCATTTGTTGTCAAGGACATGACGGTGTACTCGTATGAACCATAACGAGTCACAAAGGCGGTCTTGGGGATATCCTCCTCACGAACACGGATCTGGTGGTAACCCAACCTCAACTCGAAGTTTAGAGAACACCGATGAATCAGCCGCTTGATCATACAGATCATTGATCCGAGGAAGAGGATACTTATTATGAATGGTAGCTTGATTTACAGGACGGTAGTCTTGGACCAATCGGTTTGTCCCATCCTTCTTCTTGACAAAGAGAGAAGGTGCTCCCCAAGGAGAGCAACTTGGGCGAATGAAACCACTTTGAAGAGATTTGTCGATTTCCTCCATGAGCTCAAGGAGTTCATGCGGCGGCATCTTGTAGGGTCGCTTGGCTATAGGAGTGGTGCCTGGTTTCAAGTCGATGACGAATTCGACAGCCCTAGCAGGGGGAATCCCTGGAAGTTCTTCAGGAAAAATGTCCTGGAAGTCGCGAACGATAGGGATGTTTTCAATGCCCTCGAGGGGTGCGGCGTTCAATGCATTCAATGCATAGAGCCTTGCCTCGGCATTTTGCTCCAGATGAGCTTGGTAAGTGACTATTTCATCCGAAGGGTGTAGCAGATGGACGGTCTTCGTGGCGCAAACTATGGAAGCAATATCGCCTTTAACCAATTCATTCCTGTAATGAGGTCAATGCTACAAGACTTCAAAGACGATGGGTGAGACAAGGAATTCCAGTCCTTCGATTTCAACGGGACGCTGTTGCAAATCATGGAGGTTCGACATTGGCCCGCTGGGTGTGTACTAATAGTGAAGCATTCATGTCTTCACATTTAATGTCCCGCAAGCATGCAAAATCTTCCGACATGAATGAATGCGATGCACCAGATCAAATAAAACGCATGCTGGTACTGAATTTACGAGGAGGGTACCCATCACAAGAGAGGTTGGTCTTGAGCTTCGCTCGATCAACGTGGTTGGCCTGAACTCGACCATAAGGCTTGGCATTGTTGTTGCGGGGCTGGTTGCTTCCACGGCCAGTCGCTGCAAGGGCCAACTGATTCTGGTCCTGGTTGCATTCTCTAGCACGGTGCCCTGGTTGTCCACACCTGAAGCACAAACCATTATTGGGAGTGGGAACAGGAGCTTGGGGTGGTGGAGCTTGAAGCTTTGGCTGCCTAGCTGGAGTAGGCGGGCGAGGTGCAGATAGCTCGCCTTGGGGCAGGTGCATTCGGCCGGTACATGCTGTTGGGAATCCATATCTTACGCTTCCTGCGAGGACGGGCTCAAGATGAGCCCGTGTCACGGTTCTTTGTTAGAGCTCTAGTATTCCTGCGCACCAGTTTCGACATTGATAGCTTTGTTCACCAAGGTGGCGAAATCAGCAAAGTCGCACTAGAAGTGCGAGCTTGATGTCGCCTTGAAGGCCGCCACGGAACTTCTCTTGTCTGCGGCATCGCTTGCAATATCCTCTTCAAAGATAGCGAGACAAGTCCAGAACTCTCACGATAAGCTTCAACAGTCTTGTTGCCTTGGGTGAGGTTATGGAACTCACGCTTCTTCCGTCCATGACCCTTGAGGGATGAAGCGGCACGAAAGCAGCTTGGAAGTCCGGCAGTGATGATTGTTCCAATCGGCGAGTACGCTGTGGCTGTCCCACCATTGAGCTGCGGGTCCCTTCAGAACAAGGAAGCAAAAGTGACATAGCTGGCGGGCTACATCGGCAGACTCCATCTCATAGGCGATGTCATGGAGCCACTCATCAGCATCCAGCGGCTGGGTTGAGCTGCGGTACACACTTGGGTTGAGGCGATGAAATCCTGCAGAGTTGTGGTGTTTGGCTGCTTGGTTCATATTGGGGCGAGGAAACTGAGCCATCATGTTCTCCATGAACTGGCGATTCATCTCAAGTTGTTGGATCATACCAGCCATGTACTCAAAGGGGTGGGAAGTTGCCACCACGACCACGACCAGCTGGTCTAACCATCCTGCTAATATATAACAGGGGTAGTTCAGCATTTGAGAAATTATGCAAAGGACAAGAATCATTCATGATGAAACATGCATAATGAAAACACCACGATAGAAACTACATAGTAGTCGGCATATCTTACAAAAGGGATCATGCATAGAGTTCGATACACAGAGTTCAGTACATAGACTAAGACATAGCTGTAGCCTGAAAGCTGGTAGTGTGGCAGCAGATAGTCCTCCACGTCAGTGACTTGGGGGCCGCGGATACTCTGGTGCAGAACCCGACGACCAAGTGGCAGGAGAGGACCAAGTGCGGGAGAGTAGCCTCCCACCTCTGGCCAACCGACACCCTGGGGCATCACGGTCCTGGCTGGGTAGATCGCAGAACGCGGCAGCTCTCTGGATCGGACAAAGGGGTGCAGCAGCGTCAGAGCACGGTAAAGGTGCTGACGGGTGATGTACAACTCGTGGCGAAGAGCTCGGTTAGCTCGATCCAGCCCATCAGCATGCAGAACAAAGTTCTGATGGTAGAAGGGCTCTCTGGTGACAGTGGAGTAGGCAGCAGTGTAGTAACCCTCCTCACCAACATCAGACGCGATAGCAATGTGCCTGAAGGGGGAGGTGTCCAACTCCCGATACTCTCCACGAAGACGCGTCAGAGCAGCATAGGCAGCATCGTGGACTGCCATATCGATAGTCACCCCAACACCATGTGCGGTGTGCAGCACAGTAGTGGAGTCATACTCCCGAGAGTAGAGGTGGACGATGGCTCGGTCTCGCTCTGGTTAAAGTCCCGGTACTCCTCAAAGACGGTGTACTCGGGGTGCCGCGATAACCCGATAGGTCATCATCTCTGCTAGCACCGCAGGTGATCCCGAGGCACCAATGGCCGTCGTGTGGCGCACGACCTGCCTCGTGGGTTCCATCTGAAAACAAAGACGTTTCAAAGGAGTCAAATGACAGTGTGGAAATTGATCAAAATACAATTCCAAGAAACAACTATGGCTTTATCCAACTTTGGGGTGAATGTGGTCACGGGATCCTAGTGTTAGTTACTAAAATCGCTTAACCCGAGTAGAAGAGAGTTCAGAGTCCCGAGTAATGGTCGAGGAGTAAAAGATCCTAGTACCACCCGATGGCGGCGTGGGCCCGTAAGGCACACAGCCAAGTTAGTAAAAGTTTTGCAATGTCTAGACTCGACTTGACCAAGGAGTGTGGAAGGGGATTCCTACAGCAATGGGCTCGATACCAACTTGTGACGCCTCGATTCAATCGTACACTAATCATGCACGCAAATGTGTACGATCAAGATCAAGCACTCACGGAAGATATCACAACACAACTCTACAAATAAAATAAGTCATACAAGCATCATAATACAAGCCGGGGCCTCGAGGGCTCGAATACAAGTGCTCGATCATAGACGAGTCAGTGGAAGCAACAATATCTGAGTACGACATAAGTTAAACAAGTTGCCATAAGATGGCTAGCACAAACTGGATACAGATCGAAGAGGCACATGCCTCCTACCGGATCCTCCTAAGCTACTCCGGTCGCCGCCGCCGGGCTGCACGTAGTAGTAGGCACCTCCAGTGCAGTAGTCGTCATCGACGGTGGCATCTGGCTCCTGGGCTCCAACGTCTGGATGCAGCAATCGAGTAGAGATAGGGGGAAAAGGGGGAAACAAAGCAACCGTGAGTACTCATCCAAAGTACTCGCAAGCAAGGAGCTACACTACATATGCATGGATATATGTGTAAAGGGCCATATCAGTGGACTGAACTGCAGAATGCCAGAATAAGAGGGGAATAGCTAGTCTTATCGAAGACTACGCTTCTGGTCACCTGTCTTGCAACAGGTAGAAGAGGGCAGGTTGAAGTCCTCCAAGTAACATCACATAGCAATAATCCTACCCGGCGATCCCCTCCTCATATCCCTGAGAGAGAGCGACCACCGGTTGTATCTGGCACTTGGAAGGGTGTGTTTTATCAAGTATCCGGTTCTAGTTGTCATAAGCTCAAGGTACAACTCCAAGTCGCCCTGTTATCAAGATCACGGCTATTCAATAGATTAACACCTGCAGGGTGCACCAACTTACCCAACACGCTTGATCCCATTTGGCCGGACACACTTTCTGGGTCATGCCCGCCGCATGAAGATCAACACGCCGCAGCCCCACCTAGGCACAACAGAGAGGCCAAGACGCCGGTCTAAACCTAAGCGCACAGGGTCCGGGCCCATCGCCCATAGCACACCAACACGCTATGGGCGGCCGGAAGCAGACCTAGCCTAGTGGCGCCCAGTCCAATCCGGCAAGGCCGCTCCGTCGCGACGTCTCGAAGTGCTTCTACCGATACCACGACGCCGAGTGCCCATATCTTTCCCACGAGTTGGTTAGTGCGTATAAGCTCAGAGCCAACTCAGATCAAATACCAAGATCTCGTTAAGCGTGTTAAGTATCCGCGAGCGCCCGAACAGGCCAGCCCACCTCTCTCCTAGGCGGTCTCAACCTGCCTGTCGCTCCGCCATAAAGATCCACTCGCGGTGCTCCACCAGGCCGACCGACTTTAGTCTCCACATGTATCATGTATAAGTATATAGTATATACCCGTGATCACCTCCCGAGTGATCACGGCCCGATAGTACAAAGACGGCGCAGCGGACAAGAATGTTGGGCCACAGATGAATATACTAGCATCCTATACTAAGCATATAGGATTGCGGTAAAGGTAACAACAAGAGTAACAAGGACAAAGCTATGCAGCAAGATAGGCGATTCAAAGCAAGAAACATGCTACACTACTCCAATGCAAGCAGATAGAGTAGAATAGGCGATATCCGTGATCAAGGGGGGGCTTGCCTGGTTGCTCCGCAAGAGAGAGGGGTCGTCAACACCGTAGTCGAACCGGGCAGCAGCGTCGTCGGTCTCGTAGTCTACCGGAGAGAAGAGGGGGAAGAAACAATGAATAACATGTAAACAGATGCATATCGATGCATGACATGACAAGTAACGATGCTAGGCGTGCCCTAACGTGGTATGAGGTGGTACCGATTAAGGGGGGAAACATCCGGGAAAATATCCCCGGTGTTTCGTGTTTTCGGGCAGAGGAGCCGGAGGGGGAAAGTTGCGAGTTCGATAGGTTAGGGGGATGTGGCGGACGAACGGACTGCATATCCGGATTCGTCTCGTCGTTCTAAGTAACTTTCATGTTGAAAATATTTTAATCCGAGTTACGGATTAAAAGATATGATTTTCTAAAGATTTTATTAATTTCTGGAATTTTAATTAATTATTTAATTAATTAGAAAATGGATTTATGACGTCAGCATGATGTCATGCTGACGTCAGCAGTCAACAGGGTTGACTTGGGCAACCTGACAGGTGGGTCCCGTTAGTCAGTGACTCTTAACTAATTACCCTAGTTAGTTTAATTAACAGATTAATTAGGTTAATTAAACATGACTAATTAAGTTAATTAACTTAGTTAATTAATTAATTAATTAGTATTTTTATTTTAATTTATTAATTTTATTTATTTTATTATTATTTTTTAATCCTTTTTTGTTTTGTTGTTTTTTTAATAATCGTTCTGGGCGGGTCCCGCCTGTCATTGGCCCATCTGGCCAATGGAGCGGGCTATCGGGGCTGCAGGAGCGGGCGCCACCCAACAGCACGAAGCGAAGCGGTCGCCGGGCGCAGGCCGTAACCATGGCGGGGTGGTCGTCGGCCGCGTTCCGGCGACGGAAGCCGGCACGGGAGGCGGCCAGACGGCGAGGGAGGCGCAGGCGCGAGGAGACAAGCAGGGCGTCCGCCCACGAGGCATGGCAGGTCGCGGGTACTCGGGGCGCCGACAGAGTCCGTGGCGGGGCGCAGCTGCCGGAGCAAGGCGGCCAGCGGGCGCGCGCCGGCCGGCAAGGAGGCCGCCAATGAGTGGAGGGGAAGAGCGGTCGCGCCGGGCCGGCGAGGGTAGCCGCCGGCGTGTGAAGGCGGGAAGGACGGGCGTGACTGTGGCGAGGCGGGGCTCACGGCGACGGGCGCGGCAGACGCGGCGGACGCGAGCCCGTCCGAGCTTCGGGCGCTGGGCGACGGGGAAAAAGGGAGGGGCTGGCGGAACGGCCCGCGCCGGCGCTGGGCGATGGTGGCGCCGGGCGCGTCGACCGCCAAGGGAGGGCGACGCGGTGGCGTCCCTAGGGGAGAGGGGAGCGAAGGGGAAGCTCACGGGGGGTAGGGGTACGGGAAGCGGGCTCGGGGCGGCCGGAGAAGACCGTCGAGGAGGAGGGCGGGAGGTGGTGCCGCTTCGGCGACGAGGCGAGGTGGTCGGGACGGATCCGAGGCGACGTTAGGCGTCAGGCGGCGGGGGGCGCCGGCCCCTGGTGGCCGGTCGGGAGGAGGTGAGGACGGGCGGCGTCGGGTGGGGTGGGGCACCGGCGTCTGGGTCGACGGGATCGAGCCGATCCCGATCCAGATCGGTGGGGAGGAGAAGGGATTGAGGGGAGTGGGGGGGTCGGCTAGGGTTTCTGTGCATACTGGGGGTTATGGGAGTGAGGGGGGGCCGGATGGGCCATGGGCCGGTCGGCTGGGCCGTTTGGCCCAGTTGGCCAGGGGGGTTTTCCCCCCTTATTTATTTGTTTGTTTTCCTTTTCTTATTTTTCCTTTTCTGTTTTAATTCATTTTAATAACTTAGACATTTTATAAAATGTCTTTACTCCACCATAATTAACTTTGTAATATTTGACAACCCCCGAACATTTTAGTTTTGATTTTTTTTTGAAAACTTTTATTGCCATCATAATTTTGAATTGAATTTCAAAACCGTTTTGATTTAACCCGTGATTAACTATAGTGACAGAGGTGACGTGGCACCATCAACGTGAGATTACTGTAGCATGATTACTCGGGCGTTACATTTTCAAATAGGCATCAAAGAAAACTCTGTGTGTTATGTCCTGCTCCTGCCGTTCCGTCATCCACCCCACCTGAGGTGCACCATCGATGGAAGTGTTCACTGCAGCAGAGAATCCCCCTAGAGACTTTCTTTCGCCGCCTCAGATCATCTTCCCCATTGTTGGTAGCCACGCCAACTACATTACCATCATCGACTGAGCAGATGAACCTGAGGACTACAGAGTTCCAGAAGAGAGGTCGCACTCTTTCGTGTCTCCTTATGTTATACATCGTTTATTCTTACCTACTACTTTCTCATTCAAACTTGAGTTTTAAAATTCCCGTTGGGCACATATCGAGGCAACAATGAATAGTATTTGTCTACTATCTGGTTCATTTGGGGTCTTCTATGTTGTTCATGTTGGGTGGGCAACAAACAGTAGATCATCCATTGTCTATCTTTTTAAACTGAAGCTATAATCTACCTGCTATCTTTAGTTTTGGATCTATCCACTCGTTTGCTACCATCAGTCTTGATTTCTGCATGCACCCCTTAGGCCTTACATAATCTAACTATGTTTTTTATTATGCATGTCAGTTATTGTATAAAATCGTACTGAACATGTAGAGAAAACGAGAAGACCATTGCGTGGGAATATAATGTCATGCAGACACCGCTCCATGGTGGGCGAAGTTCCCCCCCCCCCCTCCGCCATTCCAAATTGTATTCCAGAGGAAGATAACTATTCAGAGGGGGATTCAGAGGGAGCCGACCACTCCTATTTAACCCTTGAGGTGTTTGCTCTAACCTGGCATGCTGATGTTGGTCATATCATGCATATGGCGTCTCGCATTGCTTACATTATACATCTTATATGTCATCAGCTTAGTTTAGATTTGCTTTGTGTGAATGCCACCTGTTTGATTTCTATATCATACTCCCACCGTTCCTAAATATTTGTCTTTTTAGAGATTTCAACAAGTGACTACATACGGAGCAAAATGAGTGAATATACACTCTAAAATATGTCTATATACATCCGTATGTGGTAGTCCATTTGAAATCTCTAGAAAGATAAATATTTAGGAACGGAGGGAGTATATGGGAATCATGAAATGCCATCTTTTTTAGCCAAGCATCAGATACGTGAATCATGCAATGCCATCCTGATTAGGCAGTCATTGTATATGTGAATTGTATCGTGCCATTTTTTTCATAATGTATTCCATTTGTCAACAATTTTTATACATTCACCTACTCTTCCTGTGCATCAGCCATTTGAGTCGGTCATGGGAAAATTTGGAGTGAAAACAAGATCTTCTTAGCAGTCAGTGCTACCTGTCGATGCAGATTTCTTGCTGGTTACACATAGCTCCTCTCCGGAGGTGCATGCTCTAACTTGGCAGGGTTGTATTGCTCATATCATGCATATGGTGCCTTGCATTGTCATGCCATCTGCTTAGATTAGACATGCTTTGTGTGAATGCCTCCTGTTTGCTTTGTATATCAAATATGTGAATTATGCAATGCCATGTTTTTTTAGCAAGTTATCATATATGTGAATTATGCACCACCATGTAGCCAGGCATCATATATGTGAATTATCTCATGCCATCTTTTTCTTCATTACGTATTCCATTTGTCGACAATATGTGTATATTGAACTACTCTTCATGTCTATCAGCCATTTGAGCCGGTTATGGAAAAATCAGGAGTGAAAACAAGATCTTCAGAGCAGGCAATGGTACCTATTGAAGCATATATCTCGATGGTTACACGTAGCTCCTCAGAGGAGGATTCAGAGGCAGATGACCAATCCTATATCCCATATGAGGTGTATCCTCTAAGTTGCAATGTTTATATTTCTCATATCATGCATATGGTGTCTTGCATGTCTTAGTTTAGACATCATATGCACAATATTGAATTCCATCTGCTTAGTTTAGAGATCCTACATGCGAGTGCTAGCTTCTTAGTATATGAATCAATTCTGTCAATTATATCATGCCATCCTGTATACTTAGACAACATGTATGTGAATTATTTCATCCCAACCTATTTTAGAAAGACATCATATAGTTTTGTCATGTCATCATGTTTAAATACCCATCGTATGTTGAATTATGCCATTATATCCTATTAAGTTATCCATCATATATCTGAAACTGTGTCTCTATCCTGTTTAGTCAGCCATCATATATGTGAAATTATGTCATGTTGTCCTGTTTGGTTAGACAACATATATGTGAATTACCACATCTGTCTATCATACAATGTTTGTACATTCAATTTCTTTTCTTTTTTACAGCCATTTGAATTGGAGGGGATGATGGCAGTATCTAAGGGAGCAAAAACCTATTCTCCACAAAACATGGTGCTACCCGTCGATGCAGATAGAACCATGGTTGTACCGGCACATGAACTAGCCCCACCACACATATTGAGACTCTTCCAGATTGCACACTTACACAATTGGACAAATAACCAGCTACAACCCATCTAACCCCAACCCCAGCGCATAGTAACTCACTTCTAGTTGACACAGCACCATGTCCACCACAAAGTACCCCCACACGAGCAGTTTGTAAAGCAACTGCAGTGTGCAAAGCACGAAGAGCACCACAGCGAACCCAAACTGCACGTTTAAAGAAGAAGAGCAACTATTCTCAGGTCAGATTCCGTAGCTATGGTCCATACTCCTTTGTTGTTGCATCACTGTATTTACTCATACCAACTACTTTCAAATTTGAAGGATCCAATTGAAACTCCAATGGTGCAACAGGTATGTTTTAAACCTATTTCTTTAACTGGATTGCTGTTCTAACTTCTTGCTCTATGTTGATTTTAGTTTCAGTTGTATAAACAGTTATGTTCTCATGTGATGCACATTACAAGTGTTGCCAATGTTGTGTAGTTTCTCATACTTATATTTTGTCTATGCTGCTATGTCTTAAAAATATATGATTTGAACTGTGTCTCTATCTTGATTTGGAACATAAACTAGAATGATATGGACAATACAGCGACCATAGAACATTGATATATGTTTGTTTCATCCTGTTATCCTGTCCACCTTACTACTAAACCGGTTTACCAAAATGAGTTTCCTATACTACATGCTAAACCTGTGATGTGTCTGCTTGTTTCTCTTGTAGAATGTGAACATAATATTGGAGAAGAGCACCCCACTATGCAATGGTAGAGAAAGTAATGCAGATAAGGTTCAAGATAGTGAGAGAACCCTGTTGGTCTCCAAGAAAGGTGATAAAAACGATCTTGTAGACAGTGAGACAACCCCATAGTCCTGCGTTGATGTAGTGTTCAAATTACTGGCCACTACCGCTGGCACAAGCTCTTCGAACTCGCTGCCTGAATCACTTCGGCTTCTCTAGTCTCAGCTACAAGCTGAAAGGCATCAGTCAGCTGTGCCACGACAAGATGTCGAAGGACCGAGGAAGTCCCTGCAGAATTCAGATGCATACTTTCTGGTGCAACAGCAAGCACTGGAGGATTAAGTGCCAAACAAGAGAATGTTAATAAGCTTGCTAAGCATCTTGCAGCATTATGGGTACCCAGGATATTGTTTCTTCAGCTCTTCTGAAGTGGTTTCAGTTCTGGACTTGTTTTGCTGCGGTGTTTACTTGCACTGCTCGCCAACTTTGACAACTAGTGTATGTGATATGCTGCTTTGCTCCCTATATTTGCACTGGTGGCGAACTTTGATGCCCAGTGGATGTAATATGTGTAATAGTCGTGATAGACTAGCATAAGTTGCTTGCTAATCTATTTCCTTGTTGTCTTGTTTATTTGTTTGCTTGTAGTTAGTGCATTTCTTTTTCCACGGTTTGCTAGTGGCCCCAATAACCTTTTTTTAAAACTAGGCCACAATAACCATGGGCTACATATTTACTGTAGTGAGCCTGGGCCTCCTACGGGTCATAGAAACAATGGGCCTTCTATTGGCCGTAGAAACAATGGGCCTTCTACGGGTCGTATAATAGATTGGCCAAACATGGGCCAATAATGAACCGCATGATGGGCAGTAAACGGGCTAGAGTTGGAATTGTATGTTCATGGGCCGACCATTACGGATCGTCGTTAATAGGCCGTAATTAATGACACTATGAAAACGGCCCAACGGATTAACGGGCCACAAACGGGCCGACTATAACCACGGGCTGAATTTGGCCCACAAGTAGAAAAGGCCAGTAATGGGCCGTAAGTAACTGAATTCTGGAAATGAGCCCAAGAATAAATGGGCCCTGAGAAGGCCAAAAGATAACACAGGCTAGAAATGGCCCAATGGAATAATGGGCCATTAATGGGTATAAAAGCGATACATTGTTCATTACGTGCCAGTTTCACCACGGGTCGTTAATGGGCCAAGAGTAACAAAGGGCCTCATATGGGCCGAAAGACGTCGAGGGCCATACATGGGCCGGAAATTACAACGGGCTGGAATCATATTGGACGGCCCAGATGACGCTACTGGGCCTGATTCGGATAGGCTGTAACGGGCCCTGAGTTAGCAGGCTGTAAATGGGCTATATGTGAACAGGTCGTTAATAGGCTTTCTCTTGGGGATATTACTACTGGGTGTAAACCGGCCAGGAGAGGCCTGGTTAACTTCATCAGTAGTCAAGTATGCTTGAAGCCCGTGAGGATATTCTATAAGGGCCCAAGGCCCAGAACCGGTTTAAGGCTTGTAGCCGTGAACCGGCATTAGTATGTAACTTGTGTTGTAAGTTAGAAATACTAGAGACCGAACCGGACATGTCTATGAGCCGGTCTCGGGACTCTGCAAACCGACGGGCGTCACCCATGTATATATGGGGACGACCCGGCGGCGGTTTAGGGACAACAGAAAGCAACTCGAGACTTAGGCGAAGCTTGTTTGCTCCCTAGTCATCGAAATCCCCATCAGTTCCATCACAACTAGACGTAGGCTTTTACCTTCATCGAAGGGGCCGAACTAGTATAAACTCTCTTGCGTCCTTGTGTCCGCTTTAACCCCTTCAAGCTAACCCATAGCAATGGCTCCACGACTAAGTCCTTTCATGAGGACATCTGCCGTGACAAAACCACGACAGTTGGCGCCCACCGTGGGGCTATCGCACGATGGTTTCAAGTTCTTGGAGGGCAACTTCGAAGGACTCAAGGCATACGCTGTGGGCCGGATGACCAAGAGTCATTGCGGCAAGCTCTACATCGACGATTTAGGCTGGGGCCCCGAGGCCGGCTCTATTGAGTACGGGTTACCGGGTCCCCTTTGGTGGCATACACGTTTTCATTGGCAAGATCAGTGAAACGGGCCCTGAGCCGAACGTCTGCACCAACCTCGTCGAAACGGCTCAGCGTGCAAGATCTGCCCAAATTAAACCGGCCGTGAAGCGTGCCTTCGTGGGAGTCATCCATGGAGGAGAATATGAAGATGGATCGGCATCTGGTAGCGAGACTGTTGTTTATTTCGGCGACGAGTCCTCGACCGGAGAAATCGAATCATTGTATCAGCTACAGGACGGCCGGTTTGGGGGCTGTTCCGATGGCGACAGTATTCCGGACCCCTCTGATCTGCCCAACTGGGTTGGGGTATTCATGGCCGGTACACAGGCGGCGGTCCACTCTTCGACCGCAGCAGCAATGTTCTCCGGATCAGCAGCAGCGGCAGCGGCCGGGGCAGGTGGCTCTGTGCGCCCGCCGGCTCAAGTTTTATTTGATCTGTTTGATGCATTGGCTGTGCTTATGGCAGAGGCTAACCCGGCGGATCAGGACGCCCACAACACGGAGATTGCAAAAGTGAGGGAACAGATCACTCAGGCCAAGGCCGACCTAGCGGCTGAGAACAACAGGATGGCCGCAGAGCGGGACGCTTTGGATGCGCAGGCCTATAGGCTTATGCTGGACCAGAACGCGTCGCATGAAGTCTTGAAAAGGAAGCATCGGTCTCGCCTGCCGACGGTTTTCGATGCCAGAAACCTCTTTAATACCCCAGGAGCAGGGACTAGTAACCCGCCGTGGCTAAACCGGGCGGAGGCACCTGGGACGGGTGCGCCGGTTCAGCCTCGCCTGATGGAGCCGCCTCGACAGAATAACATCGTACCTCAGCCTGTCCAGACACCTCCAGGTCATTATTCCAATCCAATGGACAATCTTATCGCCTCCACTTCACGGCTGGAGGCCATCCCGGTTGAAGGTGATTCTCCGCAAGCGGTGGAGACGCGCCGGGTTAAGGAACTTCTTCGAACAGCCTTGGTTTAGCAAGAAGCATATTCATATAGCCGTGAACGAATTCATTCCACCCCTCGTCCATGCCGGAATTATAGCAGGCGGATGGATGAACCGGCCGTATCCAGTAATGCACGGAACCGTGAAGCGCCCCGTGGCCATAACCCGGCGGGTGATGCTCAGGAAGTGGTGGACCGGGCCCGAGCACGAAGGGATGCTGAGTTAGCAGCGCAACATGAGGCTCGTCAGCTTACGCCGGTTCGTCCAACCACCTCGATCGAGCCAGGAGTTACTTCTAGTTCTTTGGGAGTGCCTTGTCTTGTCCCCGCTTTACGCAATGTGCGCCTGCCCAAGGATTTCAAGGGCCCGTGCAAGGTGCCAAATTACACGGCCGATTTGTTTCCGGAAGCATGGGTAGAGAGCTATGAGATGGACATGGAGATGCTTGACGTAGATGAAGCGGCATGTGCAAAGTATTCACCATGATGCTTGAAGGGACAACCCGATTTGGTTAAAGAGCTTACCAGCCAATTTATCGCTTCATGGGCCCGCCATGCGAGCCGGTTTATCCAAATTTCAAGGATACAAGTAAGCAGTCCATGTCGATAGTGGACTTAGCGGCTGTGTCCAGGAGGAAGGAGAGTCAACAACCCATTTGAGTACGCCGAGTCTCGGAAATTTTGCACTCATCGATCAGATCAACGCCGACTCATGGTTATAACTTCAGAAAGCAACTACCGGTTTAAACCTCTGAAGTTGAAATTGGGACGGATGAAGCGCCATTGTAACAATATGGGGACCCTCATGACTGCGTTAGTGAAGTATTCTGATTCTGATGGTACCAAGGATCCCGAGTCTGATGATGACAAGACAGGGAAGGGAAAGAAGAACAGCAACTCCAAGGGGCAGCAACACAACACGGCGGGTCATGGTAACGGAGGCAAGCGTAAAGCGGATGGCGGCATGGACTTTGTGGCTAATACTAGCATGCAGGACAGGGGCCAGCGACGGAAGGATAAACCGCCAAATCGCGGTGGAGCTCCGAACCCCAACCCGGACCGCCTGACTTATCTATTAAACCAGCCCTGTCCAAAGCACGGGACGAACGAGACGCCAGCCACCCACCTTTGGAAGGATTGCTATATTATGCAGGAGTTTAAAAATTCTAATGCTTTCCGGTATGATCACGGATCAGGTGGTGGCTCAGGATCCGGATTCCATGGGCCGGGTCACGGTGGAGGAAATGCCGGTTCATGCTTCAATGGAGATCAGGGTGGACATAACAATCAAAACAATCAGAATAGCCAGGGTGGTTACAATCAGCAGCAGCAGCAGACGGGCTATCAGAGCAATCCAAAGCAGTTGAATAGCGGGCAATATCATGTATTCACCACTAGCTTAGACAAGCGAGACCAGAAGCTTCACAAGCGAGCAGTGAATTCTGTTGAATCGGCCGTGCCTCGTTAATTACACTGGTCCGAACAGCCAATCATATGGAGCCGAGAGGATCACCCGCCCCAGGTTGACAATCCGGGTCAGCTACCGTTGGTGGTGGCGCCTCAGGTGGGACGTTATAAGTTCACCAAGGTGCTCATGGATGGAGGAAGCAGCATTAATATCTTGTACTATGAGACCTTCCGTCCTATGGGGCTAACAGACAAGAATCTTAAACCGTCCAATACGGTATTCCATGGTGTGGTACACGTAAGTCAGCATATCCGCTGGCAAGATAGCTCGAGGTGGCCTTTGGAGATGATCATGATTCCGTCGAAACATTGGTTTTGAGGTGGTTAAGATCCGGAGCCCGTACCACGCTTTATTTGGGCGGCCGGCTTATGCCAAGTTTATGGCACGGCCCTGTTATATTTATCTACAACTCAAGATGCCGGGTCACAAGGGGACCATAACCGTCCATGGAAGTCGCAAGATTGCCTTGGAGTGTGAAGAAGGTGATGCAGCCTATGCAGAGTCGGTTTGTGCCACGGAAGAGTTGAAGTATTACAAGGATAATGTTGATCCGGCGGACATGACTCCGTTGAAGAAGCCAACCAAAGAGCATGATCCGGCTTTAAAGTTCAAATCGGCAGCTGAGATTAAGCTTGTTGACTTGGACCTGGCGATTCGTCCAAGCAGTTTAGTATCAGCACCAACTTGGATCCGAAATAGGAAAGCACGCTCATCGAGTTCATCCATGAGAACCGGGAAATTTTTGCATGGAAGCCTTCTGACATGCCAGGTGTACCGAGGGAACTCGCTGAGCACACTCTTAATGTTGATCCTAAGTACAAACCGGTGAAGCAGTTTCTCCGCCGGTTCAACGAAGAAAGGCGCAAGGCTATTGGAGAGGAAGTGGCCAGGCTCTTAGCGGCTGGCTTTATTGTTGAAGTGTTCCATCCTGAATGGCTGGCTAATCCGGTGCTGGTCCTTCAGAAAAAATGGCACCTGGCGCATGTGTGTGGATTACACAGATCTTAACAAGGCTTGTCCAGCGGATCCTTTTGCCCTCCCCCGCATCGATCAGATTATTGATGCTACGACGGGTTGTGAGCGTTTGAGTTTTCTGGATGCATATTCTGGTTATCATCAGATCAAGATGGCAGTTAAGGACGAGGAGAAGACGGCGTTCATAACCCCCTTTGGAGCCTTCTACTATGTATCTATGCCCTTTGGGCTCAAGAGTTCTCAGGCAACTTATCAACGATGTGTACAAAATTGCCTTCATAAGCAGATCGGCCGTAATGTACATGCATATGTGGATGATATTCTGGTTAAATCAAGGGAGAAGGAGACTCTGGTTGATGATTTGAAGGAAACCTTTGATAACCTATGGACATACAAGATGATGCTCAACCCGGCCAAGTGTGTTTTGGTGTACCGGCAGGCAAGTTATTGGGTTTTCTGGTGTCCAACAGGGGAATTGAGGCTAATCCGGAGAAGATCACAGCTATCACCTCTCTGGCTAAACCGAAATGTATCAATGATGTCCAGCGCTTGGCAGGCCGGATTGCCGCGTTGAGCCGGTTTATCAGCCGCCTCGGTGAAAAGGCGATTCCTTTGTATCAGATGCTGAAGAAAGCAGATCCCTTTGTCTGGAGTCCGGCCGCTGATAAAGCACTGGAGGACTTAAAGCGGCAGCTAGCCAATCCGCATGTTCTTGCTGCTCCGATTAACAAGAACCCTTGCTACTCTATGTGGCAGCAAATGCTCGTGCAGTCAGCGTAGCTATCATGGTGGAGCGCAAGGAGGCGGGCAAGGAGTATCCGGTTCAGCGTCCGGTTTACTATATCAGCGAGGTGCTTATTGAGTCCAAGCAAAGATACCCGCATTGGCAGAAGCTTGTGTATGGAGTTTTCATGGCAAGCCGGAAGCTTAAGCAATACTTTCAGGGACATCCCATCATAGTGGTCAGCTCTGCTCCTTTGGGAGATATAATTCAAAACAGGGAGGCAACTGGCCGGATTACCAAGTGGGCTATAGAGCTTGGGCCGCATGGTTTGAAATACGTGCCTCGTATGGCGATCAAGTCTCAAGCACTTGTGGATTTCATCAATGATTGGACGGAACTACAAACAACTGAAGAAAAGCCAGATCACACCTATTGGACTATTCATTTTGATGGGTCCAGGCAATTGGAGGGCTCGGGGACTGGAGTCGTATTAACTTCCCCACGAGGTGATAAGTTCTGTTACGTTCTCCGCTTAATGTTCCCTTGTACTAACAATGCAGCTGAGTATGAAGCTTTACTCCATGGTCTCCGGATGGCTAAGGAGATGAATCTCAGCTGAGTCAAGTGCTTCAGTGACTCAGACCTGGTTGCCCAACAAGTGTCTGGTACTTGGGATTCTAAGGACCCGCTCATGGCGGCATACCATCGTGAGGTGGATATTATTGCAGGCCACTTCAAGGGGTATCAGGTGGATCACGTGGACAGACGGAAGACGAAGCGGCGGATGCTTTAAGCTGGCTAGGCTCTCAGCGTAAACCGGTCCCGCCTAATGTCTTCTTGGATGTCCTGCATAACCCATCGGTCAAGCTCCCTGGTGAAGAGGATTTGGCTATTCCTGGTCCGGAGGCTCAGTTGGTGGCGGCTCTACATGTCATTCCGGATTGGACAGTTCCTTATCTGGCGTACATGAACCGGGGCGAGTTACCAGAGGATGAGACGCTGGCCAGACAGATAATCCGGTGATCCAAATCCATGACTATTGTCAATGGCGAGTTGCATCATTGCAGTGTGTCAGGAGCGTTTCAACGTTGTGTATCGCCGGAGGAAGGTTGTGAGATCTTGCGCGAAATCCATGAAGGAGATAGTGGTCACCACACCGGTTCAAAATCTCTGGTGGCTAAGGCGTTTCGTCATGGTTTCTATTGGTTGACTGCTCATGCTGATGTGGAGGACCTGGTTAGGCGATGTGACGGCTGTTAGAAGTTCTCAAGACGTGCTCATGTGCCGGCTCAAGAATTGAGGATGATTCCAATTACTTGGTCATTTGCGACTTGGGGGCTAGATATGGTTGGGCCTTTCGAACGATCCAAGGACAAGAAGACCCACCTTTTGGTGTCGGTTGACAAATTTACAAAGTGGGTAGAAGCGGAGCCCGTCAACAAGTGTGATGCAGCCACGGCGGTTCAATTCATTAAGAAGGTGATTTTCTGGTTTGGCTTTCTACACAGTATCATTACTGATAATGGTACCAATCTGTCTAAGGGCGTTATGAAGGAGTTCTGTGAACGTGAGCACATCCGGCTTGACGTTTCATCAGTGGCTCACCCACAGTCCAATGGCCAAGCAGAGAGAGCTAACCAGGAGATCTTACGAGGAATCAAACCCCGGCTTATGGTCCATTTGCAGTGGACGCCGGGTTGTTGGGTTGAGGAGTTACCATCTGTGTTATGGAGCATCAACACTACACCCAACAGATCTTACGAGGAATCAAACCCCGGCTTATGGTCCATTTGCAGTGGACGCCGGGTTGTTGGGTTGAGGAGTTACCATCTGTGTCATGGAGCATCAACACTACACCCAACAGATCGACACCATACATACTGTTCTTCATGGTCTATGGAGCGGAGGCGATTCTCCCGAGTGATATCCTTCATGATTCACCTCGTGTACCAGCTTATGTTGAAGCGGACAATGAGGTAGCACGTCAAGACGCTTTGGATCTGTTGGATGAGGAGCGTGACATTGCAGCTGCCTGTTCGGCGATCTACCAGCAGGATCTTCGTCGCTATCACAGTCGCCGAGTTAGAACCAGAACCTTTCAAGAAGGAGATTTGGTGCTCCGGCTCATCCAAGACCAGACTAATATGCACAAGCTATCCCCGCCTTGGGAGGGGCCTTTTGTCGTCAGCAAGAATCTGCACTGTGGTCGTATTATCGATTGATATTCGAGAGCATAAAGACTCACGTACATCAGAGGAGGAGACCAACAGGCCGTGGAACATAGCTCATCTTCGGCCATACTATACTTTAGCCATAGGCTCTACTTATGTACATATTATGATAATGTATATATTATGATCAATAAAATAAACCGAAGCCTTAGCTAAAGCGGGGTCTCTGTTATTTTTACATCATGAGTGGTTACACGGAGTTTTTATCTTAAAACGGTCTCCGGTTTACCTCTTGAGTTAGCTTTTTAACAAAGCTTTATATCATGTCACTTGGGGGCTTGGCCGTGTCCGAACCAATGCAACACCTTTTGATAGGCAAAAGCCACGAGATCACTTGGGGACTTAGTCACGTCTGAACCAGTCATGCCTCTTGATCGGCCTAAGGCCATAGAATCACTTGGGGGCTTTGGTCGAACCCGAACCATCGCTACACCTCTTGATCGGCGTAATGCCACTACATCATTTGGGGACCTGGCTGATATGAACCATAGCTACGCCTATTGGGGGCTTGGTCGTGTCCGACCATGGTAATGCCACTTGATCGGCTAAAACAGCCTCTTTCCGCAAAAGATTTTGTCTTTGCCTTTTGCTTGAAATTTGTTTGCCTTTTTGCATATTTCTCTTGTTGTGTTCTTAAACCGACAATTATTAAACGGATTCAACTGTCAGTTGACGGGACACGGTTTGTTGTTCATCCGGAGACACATTGCCCGGTTTGATTTTTTGATAAACATCCTATTGTGGAGTAACACCGGTGTTCATCTTAACCCGGAACGGTTTACCTGGTAAACCGACCCTATATACACAGGAGCTGTTTTCTCCTTCAGCAGAGCGGGTTTCTTACAACTCTGCTTCAAGATTGGCACAGCCAACTTCATGCCTTACGATGGCAGGCATCATATATTACCATATTTTATTATATGTTTAATCTAAAGTATTATCTTTAGTTTCATATACATGGATATGATGACCCGCCTGATGGTACAACCACAATGGCGTTTTAAGCTTTTTTGCTGCAGACAATAGTTTAAGGTTGATGATTCAACAAAAACATAAATTGCAATAAATATGCACGAAGGCATATCAACACAAAGTGTGGCAACTAGTCTATTACAAGGCAACACAGTGCCCAGATAAGATAATTGTTTTTTGGCATAACATAAGGAAGCAGTAATGTAAACCGGCCTCCAGTTTATGCTTGATCACCAGCTTGGCCTGATGGTTGCGGGTTATCCTGCGCCGCTTCAACTTCTGATTCCCTACCTAGCGGCTGGAAATCAACAGTTGTCCAGTCGATTCCCAATAATGCTTGGAATACAGCTTCATCATTGATTAGCAGCGACAGTTCAATATCAGGAGCATAAGTATGCTTATGGATTGGCGGTATAAAGGGCGCACTTCCCGGTTTATCGCTTGGAGATCCTCTTCGCTGAATTCTGTCCCGTCTTCCTTCAAGCTTGGGAAGCCTTGGGCCGCTTCAACATGGTCGAAATCCGGCACCCACGATTTGGCCCGGATTAAGGCGTTTATGGCACCGGTTCTAGCAGCAGATATCTTTAATTCTTCAAACCGGACAGGAAGCATTGACAACCTTTTAAGGGTGTCCTGGATCAAGGTCGGTGCCGGGTTGTTATGAGAAGCGGTGCTGATGATCCGCTGCGCACCAGTATAGAGTTGCTCTATCAATGTATAAGAGACTTTCAATTTCTTCTGCACATCTGATCCCAAGTGGCCAATACGTGTCCCTGTATCGTTCAAAGGGTTAATAAACTGGCAATTACATGAGAAGGCTTCATTACGTCAGAAATCAAAAAGGCTTACCAAAGACAGCGGCGGTCATGGCATGCACTTGCTGCTTTACACTGGTCAGTTCATCCACCACCGGTTTGAGGGCAGCTTCAGCATTTTCTGCCCGTTGAGTTAACGCGGCCTTTTCAGTGGCCCAATCCGCCCGCTCCTTGTTGAAGCCCTCCTTAAGCTTTTCCATGACGCTTAAAGCGCTGGTTAATTCATTCTTTGCTTTGGAGGTTTCAGCTTGCTGGGATTTCACATTTTCTTGGACATCAGCGATTTGGTTTTCTTTCTTGGTCAGATCAGCCTACATACAGAAAATCATTTGATAAAGAATAAGGTGCAGACTTGAAGTACCAACCCCATAACAAGTTATGCCTTTGGTACTTGGGGGGCTAATGCATATTTGCTGTTCATTCTACAATTTCTTTATATCAAGTCCCAAGCTCAAATACAAGTATTCAGTTAGGCACTTGGGGGCTAATGCTTATTTGCTCTGTCCTTGAGGGATACTGGATTTCTTATAGAAGTCCCGGTTTAACTACATTAAGTTGAACCGGCCCTTGGGGGCTACTTTCCCAAAAGTACAGCTTTCCTCAGAATTATATCGGGAAGTCCTGGTTTAAGTTCACATCTTAAACCGTCACTTGGGGGCTATTAGAGTCGACAGATTGAAGTATACAAGCAAGGAGTCATATGGAATTTACCTCATTTTTGTCCTTCATCATATTTACCAAACCGGCTTCATAATCACGGCTGGTATATAACCGGTTCAGATAACCGGAATGAAGATCTTGGGGATTCAAAGCGGCATAAGTAGCCAAATCGGCATTCCACTTGCCTTTACCAAACGCGGTAAATTCTTCCTTTGCAGTGTGCTTAGACATGGCGACAGGATTACCTGGCTCGGAATGGCCAAAGCTAGTAATAACAACATCATCATCCTTGGATTCGCCGGTCTGCACTGGGGTCGCCGGTTTCTCCGTATGCTTTGGTGGACTCGCTGTCTTGTCAGTTTGAGCAGGACTCGTGGGTTGATTTGAAGGACCGGTGGTATCAACATGTGCCTCTTCAACAGTAACATCATCATCTTGCAATGGTGGGTCGGTCAGCATATCATCCTGGATGTGTTCATCGGGATTTGGTGTTTGGGTCGGTTCAGGAGCATCATCTTCTGCCGCTTTGTCCAGGCGAGCTTTCTTGCTTGGCATAGGCTTGGCCCAGAAAGGAAAAAGACGGAACAGCCCAATGAACATTGAAAGTGGTATATCAAACCGCATTATCAGGAATATGGCTCACCCAAGCACTGTCTTGAGTGGTGGGAGTTGGGTGCCTGTCGACTCGCCAGAGGAAGAATGAGAAGTCACCTGATAATCGGAGTCAGATGGATTAAGAGGTTGACGAACGCAACCCGCTTTAGTATAGACATTGACGAAACAGTTAGAGACCTCTGAACGGCGTTTCCAAACCGGACTGTTCGGTAAACCGGCGGAGGTGACTACCTGGCCGCTGTGCCGGGTTGCGCGTTGAGCTTCATGCTGTTGTGTCTTCATAAGAAAGTTTCGATCCAAGTAAGCAAGAGGATGAGAAAATTTAACTTTCCGGTTTGCCCGATGGATTCTTACTAAAGGTAAAGGGTTTGAATCGGAAGAAAGAGCGATTACCTCTACAACATCAGCATGACTAGCTTTAGCATCATCCTGGCAATAATCATTATCAATAAGGCGTGTAAAAAATAGACCAAGTGAGTCAAGTTCTACCACAAGATCCGGATTACCCACATCATCGTCAGCTGGTGGATCGGAGGAGGCAGTGGTTTTCTTTCTATTTGCTAGTTTCTTCACAACTTTGGTCTTGTGCCGGGTTATTGCCACCGGTTTCTCTTGTGGAGTCTTCCTGCTCCAAAATGGATCATCACCCTGTTTGAAAGATGTTAATATCAACAAAGAGTACTTAAACATAGTCAGATTTTATAAAGGCATAAGATATGAGTCTTACGGTCATGGCGGATTGTTAATGGCGTAAAAGGGAGCCAAAGTTAGTTTGGGCGCAAGCGCTTCGATTCGCTTACCATCCTCTTAACAACCTCAAGAATTTCATCGTCTGTCAGCTGGATCTCAATATGCCGTAGAGGGTCTTTCACATCTTCTGTATATTTGCACATCAAACCAGAGCGCAGGCTTAGGGGCAGTATACTCCAAGATATCCAGCAGCGAGCAAGATCAACTCCTGTCAACCCGTTGGCCATGAAGGCCCGGAGCTTGGATAGTTGAGGGGCACATTTGCTTCTCTCCTTAGCAGTAAGTCTGTGAGGGAGCGGATGTGTGTTGCTTAGCCGCTCTGGATGGTAACCCGGTAAAGGATTTTCTCCCTCAGGGGAGGTATCTTTGCAGTAAAACCATCTTGAATTCCACTCTTTGGGATGGCTGTGCAGTTTGGCGTGAGGGTAAGTGACCACTTTCCGCTTCTGAATCGCCACACCACCCAACTCAGTGTTGGGACCATCAGAAAATTCAGTGCGGCGGTTTAGATGGAAGCAATCTCTGAATAATTCAACTGTGGGCTCCTCTTGAAAAAACACCTCATAGAGCACTTGAAAGTGACAAATATTGGTTATGGAGTTGGGGCCAATGTCTTGTGGACGCAGTTGGAAGTTGGCCAAGACATCCCGATAAAACTTTGAATCGGGTGGACTGAAGCTCCGGGCTAAATGATCAGCAAAAACAACAACTTCTCCATCCTTGGGTTCTGGAGAACTCTCCGGGCCAGGGACCCTCCAGTAAATGACGTCTTTTTTGCCTAAAGCGCCGCTACGGACTAAGTTATCCAGTTGAGTTTCAGTCACTCGAGAAGGGACCCAGTTACACTCGTACACTTGCTTGGCCATGATGTAATCTGCAAGGCAGTAATACCGGTTCAAGACTATGTTGGAAGGCTATATATTGATACATTCATTGTTAAACCGGAAGAAGTTACTTATAAACCGGAGTTTTGCAAGGTGGCAATACATAACCGGAAAAACCTTGGCGGTTCAACAAGGGGACTAATGGAATATGCCGAGTTGTCAATTTCTCTACAAAGTTAAACCGCCTGGTCTGAAACATTGATGAATCAAGAGTGGATGTGCGAAAACAGGTTTCACAAAAGCTTGTCACAGTTTTGGATCTGGAGCATATTCAGAAAAGAAATAAATATTCAAGGTCCAAAACGGAGCGGTACTGAATCAATGAGCAAGGAAGCAGGGAGATCTATGACCTTGAGATGCGCAGGTGACAGCGGATGCTAAAAAACTACCGCTACGCAGAACAAGGATTCGCAGACTTAACTAAAAGTTATCATATGAGCAAGAAGCAAGCGATGAGCACCGAAGAACATGGAAACCCTAGAACAGATCTATGGTGAAAGGATAGAAAACTTACCGGGGCTGAGGAAGAAGCGGAAGGTCGTCGTGATGCTCTGGTACGTTCAGGGTGATACAGCGGCCAAGGTTGGTGCAGAAGTTGATGGCGGCGGCGGAGCCCCGGGCGGCGCGAGGAAGACGAAGCAGAGGGGCACGAAGGGGAAAAAAGAAATGACCCTTCGGTCTATTTATAAAGGCAAGAGATATGTGTGTCAGGCGCGAAAATCAAGGAGCCGCATGTTTGGAAGCAGAGCTGTCGCGTCGATTGTTGCAGATTCATTAATGAAAATACGTTATATACAGTTCTTAATTACAGATGACATCATGCCGGTTCACCACAATCTGAGAAGATGATGTCACGGCGGTTCAACCAAGAAGATGTTGAAGACGAAGTTTTTTACTAAGGATTGACATGAACCTGTTCAAATCAATCAGGGGCCTAATGTTGGGGATATTACTCTCGATGAAACCGCCAGAGAGGCCGGGTTAACTTCATCGGAGTCAAGTATGCTTGAAGCCCGTGAGCATATTCTATAAGGGCCCAAGGCCCGTAACCGTTTAAGGCTTGTAGCCGTGAACCGCATTAGTATGTAACTTGTGTTGTAAGTTAGAAATACTAGAGACCGAACGGACACGCCTATGAGCCAGTCTCGACTCAGAAACCGACGGGCGTCACCCATGTATATATGGGGACGACCGGCATGATTTAGGGACAACAGAAAGCAACTCGAGACTTAGGCGAAGCTTGTTTGCTCCCTAGTCATCGAAACCCCCATCAATTCCATCACAACTAGACATAGGCTTTTACCTTCATCGAAGGGGCCGAACTAGTATAAACTCTCTTGCGTCCTTGTGTCCGCTTTAACCCCTTCAAGCTAACCCGTAGCGATGGCTCCACTACTAAGTCCATTCATGAGGACATCTGCCATGGCAAAACCACAACACTTTCTGTGGGCCGGCCTGCTGCCTTTTGACCAAGTCAAATGGGCCGGCCTATTCACAGGAATGGGCCTCTGTTGGGCCGTGGCATGTGTCAACGTATCATAGGCGCCCTCGGTCCAATGAGTGGATGACATCTGTCCCCAACGGTGAGCCGACACGTGTTTCCTCCAGCCAATGATGATTTTACAGATGGAAAATCCCCATTGGTCGGGGCTATTAACGGGTTATCGGATCCAAACCGGAACCTGATAGCTTAACGGCGACCCGTTATGGTGGATGCCACGTATCGGTCACCCTTGACGGAAGCACTTCCATGACGCGCCATTTATCGTCATGGAATTGGACACTTCCGTGATGCTAAATTTGGTATTGTCATGGAATACTTCTACGGTAGCACAGGTATGACTATCTTGATTCTGTCATAAAATTGTCATAGATGTACATGCATGACAGAAAACGTGACCTACTGTGACAAACACGTATCATCACGGAAGTGTATTTTTTTGTAGTGCAAGTTAGTTTTCATCATGATCAAATGATTCACGTTCGTTACTTTGATAATTTCATATGTGGGTGGACTGGTGCTTGGGTGCTGTCCTTACTTGCACAAGCCTCCCACTTACGAATAATCCCTCTCGCAAACATCCACAACTATGAAATAAGAATTAAGATAAATCTAACCATAGCTTTAAACATGTGGATCCAAATCATCCCCTTACAAAGCAATGCATAAATTAGGGTTTAAACTTCTGTCACTCTAGCAACCCATCATCTACTTGCTACTTCCCAATGCCTTCCCCTAGGCCCAAACATGGTGAAGTGTCATGTAGTCGACATTCACATAATACCACAAGAGGAAAGACAACATACATCTCATCAAAATATCAAAGTAATACCAAATTCACATGATTACTTATAACAAGACTTCTCCTATGTCCTCAGGAACAAAAGTTACTACTAACAAAGCATGTTCATGTTCATGATCAGAGGGGTATTGAATATCATTAAGGATCCGAACATATGATCTTCCACCAAATAAACCAACTAGCATCAACCACAATGAGTAATCAACACTACTAGCAACCCACAAGTACCAATCTGAAGTTTTTAGACAAAGATTGAATACTCGAGATGAACTAGGGTTTGACATGAGAAGGTGTTGGTGAAGATGTTGATGAAGATTAATCCTCCCATGATGAGAGGATCATTGGTGATGATGATGGCTTCGATTTCCCCCTCTCGGAGGAAAGTTTCCACAGTGGAATCGCTCCGCTGGAGCTCTAGATTCCTTCTGCCCAGGTTCCTCCTCGAGACGGCGGCGCTTCATCCCGAAAGCCTTCCTCATAATTTTTCTAGGTCAAAACCCTTTATGTAGCATAAGATGGGCACCGAAGGCTGGCCAGGGGGCCCACAAGCTCAGCAGGCGCGCCATGGGGAGTAGGGCGCGCCCGCAGGCTTGTGGCCACCTGGTGGGTCCCCTTCTGGTATATCTTAACCCAATATTGTTTATATATTCCACAATAATTCTCTATAAAGTTTGAGGACATTTTGAGTTGTGCGGAATAGGGATATCAGATTTTCTCCTTTCCGATCCAGAATTCCAGCTGCCCGCATTCTCCCTCTTCATATAATTCTTGCCAAATAAGAGAAAAAAGGCATAAGAATTGTATCGTAAAGTGAAATAACAGTCGATAATGCAATAAATATCAACATAAAAACATGATGCAAAATGGACGTATCAACTCCCGCAAGCTTAGACCTTGCTTGTCCCCAATTGAAAGCCGAAATCGATAATCATGACCACATGTTTAGACAGGTATCGATAAAAAAATACGGACATGAAGGTATCATGATCATCTTTAGAACAGCAATATATTGTCATATAACTTCTTATGCTAAAGTGATAATTTGTTCACAAGGCAAAGTATGAATCGTAAACTTCATTGAAAGCCAACGAACTATGATCTCAGTCATTGATGCAATTGCAATTTGCCATAATGTCGAAAAGAGTCAATGTAAGAGATTTTATTTAGCAAGTTCACATAGTCAACCATCATTTAGTCTTTCATAATAGCTAACACTCACGCGATACTTATGAGATCAAAGCTTTAGTCAGACACGTAGAAAGATAGGGGCTCATAATCTCGTGTCCCAACCATTTACCTCAAAGGTAATGTATTAGAGCATCTCCAACAGCCGCGCTAAGCGCCGCATGCAAAAAACCTGTTTGCACAAGACGCTTCGGCTGGTTTAAGCTGACCGCCAGCCAGCTGCTCCAAAGAGTCACAGCTATAATGCAGCGTCTTGCGCCCGCTCCAAAGAGCGCGCAAAAATATCCCTCCAATTTTCTGCCGACCCATAACCGAACCACCGTGCTTCGGTTTTTTTATATGCATAGCTAGGATCATTGCAAGATCCTCCTCCTCTTCCATATCAAATTCTTCTTCGGAAGAATCATACAACGAACTCATCTACAATGTTCAATACTATACTATAAAAACTACAATTCAAAACATGCGCCAAATTCATGAAGTTTGAGCAATACATACCTTGTAGGCGTTTTGTCGAATACCTTGCGGGCGCAGCGCGGCAGCGAGCGCTCGGGCGCTGTTCCTCGGACGAAGGAGGCGCGATGCCTTGGCAGGGACTAGGAGGATGGGGCGGCCTTGGCGCGGGATAGGCGGGAAGCGCTGAACAGTCGCCGGGGCGCAGGGGCGCGCGGCGGCGCAGCCGGATGGGGTGGAAGTGGGAGAGGAAGTGCGAGAGCGAAGCTCGAGTGTGCAGCGATGCTATAGCGGGCGCCGAAATACACCGCTGGGAGAGTGTTTCCGACAGTAGCGCCTAACTTCGTTATAAGCAAGGCTGCTTTTTTGCCGCTCATTGAGCGACTCACTTGTGTTCTTGTGCAAGGCTAAAACGGACCAATTTGTGGCGCGACGCTATTTTAGCACGGCTGTTGGAAATGCTCTTAACAATATATAACTCGTGATCTCCTACATTCGAGTGGATATGTGTGTCTAGATCTTTCCCAACACATAGTGCTTGCCAAAAAAAGAGAAAAATAAAAGGAAGGGTGAAGATCACCATGACTCTTTCATAAAGGTAGGTATTAAAAATAAAAGATAGGCCCTTCATAGAGAGAAGCATAGGTTGTCTTGCACTTTTTATTTGGATGCACAAAATCTTAATGCAAAGGAATGTCACTTTATATTGCCACTTGTGATAGAGAACTTTATTATGCAGTTCGTTCCTTTTATTTCTTCCCCATCACAAGTTCGTATAAAGCTTATTTTCCTCACATTAAAAGATCATACATATTTAGAGAGCAATTGTTATTGCTTGCACCGATGACAACTTACTTGAAGGATCTTACTCAATCCATAGGTAGATATAGTAGACTCTCATGACATGAAATTTGGTTAACGGTTTATGGATGCATAAGTAGTATCTCTACTTGGTGTGGAAGTTTGGCTACCATGGGATAGAAAGCGAGCTCAACATGTTGGAGGATCCATGACAATATAACTTCTATTCGGATATAAGGAAGCATATCCCATTACGTTGTCTTCCTTGTCTAACATCAACTTATTAGCATATAATATTTTAATGAGTGCTGACAATCATAAAAGATGTTCTAGATAGTGTATTTATATGTGAAGCCTTCAACAATGACCAATACTATGTTTGTCAACCTTCAACAAATTTCATGCATTATACTTCTTATATGTGAAGTCATCACTCTCCATAAGATTATTATATAATCTTTTACTTTTTTTATTCTTTTCCATCTCTAAGATAAAAACATGAAAGCAAAACACTCAACTCAAAACTAAACTTTATTGTATAACTCCCACACTCGATTACATAGATAGACCACAAAGCAAAAAACTTAAAGACTAGATCATACTAAGAACATTTATGCTACTAGATCATGATTTAACCAAAAGGATCGAACTAAGATAAATGATAATGATAAAGATGTGATGGTGATACAATATCGGGGCACCTCTCCCAAGCTTGGCACAAGCCAAGGGGAGTCGGTTTACTTACCGTATAACATACATATTTCTTTTCGGGGTTCTGGAGCGTTCTGGAAAATTTAATTTATGTACTCCTCCGGTGTTATGGACTGAACAATGTTGGTTTCAATGTTTACATGCATACATGAGATATAATGCTTGATTCTTTGCCCATTCACCACCTTCAGATTGGTGCCTTCGGCGTTTTTCATCTTGATAGCACCGTAACGATAAACTTCTTCGATAACGTATGGTCCTTCCCATTTAGAGAGGAGCTTTCCTGCAAAAAATCTTAAACGAGAATTTTATAGCAACACATGGTCACCTACATTAAATTCTCGCTTTTATATTCTTTTGTCATGCCATCTTTTACTTTTTCTTTAAACAGTTTAGCATTTCATAGGCTTTGGTTCTCCATACATCAGGTGTGCTAATGTCAAATAACCTCTTTTCACCGGAAAGTTTAAAATCATAGCTGAGGTCTTTAATTGCCCAATAAGCTTTATGGTGTCCTCCATAAGCTTCGGAGTGACACTTCCGTAGGTTTGTTCATGTTCATGCTCGGGTATACAACGTCTAATAATACCATCTACTCCTTTATAAAGGTGTGGGTCATCCCAGAAGTAATGTGTTAAATCATAGAATTTTTTTCTTTTGTTGGTATGTGAAACTAGGTGGTATAAATTTAGCAACAATATAATTAGCATAGTCAGCATAGCAAGGAGTACTACAAGAAGCATTTATGGCAGCTAGTTGTTCATCGGGAAAGCTATCATCAATAGGTAGTGATGTAGGGTGGAAACCCTAAGGCCGATCTTTCACGAAGTGGAGGTGATCCCGCGAAGAACAAGAAAAACACGAGGGGAACGAGAGGAAACACTCAAATCAACAATAAAAAATCACACATGTGCTAGATCTATACACATAGAGATCACACGGTCCAAATCCAACAAAGGACGATACATGGGGTAACTAGTTCATCTCCGTGAGGAGCCTTGAATCCGCGAGGGATCTTCCTATGAGGGGCCTTGAATCCAAGTGTGGATCTTCTCCGTAGAGGCCGTGGTCTCTCTCGATGGAGTAGAACCACAAGGATGAGCAAAGCTCTATTTCTAAATAATATAAACCAATGCTAGCCCTAGAAATGAGGAGGGGGTCGGTAACTGGGAAAGGGGATACATGGACCTCTGGCCTGACTCTGCGCGCAGGCAGGTGCCGGATGTCTGGCCTAGGGGCCAGATGTCTGGTTATTCGTGAGAAGCCGGATGTCCGGGGCACTGGCCGGATGTCTGGCCTGGAACATGCCGTTTTGCTCCTTCTCTGTATAGTTGTTGCCGGATTTCCGGGGACGATGCCGGATGTACAGGCTATGGCGTCGCGCCGAATGATGGGGCGCACGGGCTGGATGTACGACCCCTAATGCTTCGGCCATCTGTTTGTGCAGCTCCTGCATGGCTGCACAGGCGCCAGATGTCCGGCCCTTGGCCCGGATGTCCGGCCGCTATAGTTTCAACAGCATCAGGTTCTTCCGTCTTCTCTTGCAGGCTTCCCTCGCGGATGGTGTAGTTGTTCCTAGGCGCTTGCAGTCCTCCTCGACATCCGTGAAGCTCCGACAATACCTATTCATGCACGAGTGGAGTGTCAAGTAGTATACCATCCTCGAAGGGGTCAAGTGAACACGTGTAAAGGAGATGATTCACCATTGTGTATGTGAAGTAGATGTTGCACGTGTCTCTTGCCAAACGGACTCTTGACATGGTGATGTCCGTAGGATGCTCCGCATCATCCCGTCCCCCTTTGGAAAGATCCGACCTCGGATCAAAAACCAAATCACCATGGGAAAGAGATGGCTTCACCGTGTAGAAGTGGACAATCACCAAGTACTCATCATCTTCAAGCTCGAAATGGGCACTCTCCAATGTTGTACCATCTAGTGATTCCTTCAAAAGGAGAAGTACAACAAACACTAGGAAAAACAAATGTGGTTACCGTTTGTGCAAAGCCAAGCATTCAACGGATGATTCACCAAACAAGTGTCGTCATCATGCAAAGCATATGGTGTAACAAAGGATTGTGACATAGCATGTAAGCATATTAATCGAGCACAAGCAAAGATATCATAGGGACAAGTGTGCAATTGTGAGGTAGTGTTGCAAATATGTGTGACAATAGAATAGCATCTACCTCAAAGTTATAGAAAGCATTCACAAAGTGCTCAATGAAAGGTCTATGGTAGGCATAGGAATCATTCACAACACCAAATAAAATGAAGTGTCTAAACACATGGGTCAAGTGCAAGACAATCCAAGCATAATGTGCATAGGGTGTAGTGAACATAGTGTGGCAATTCTTCATGATGTGTGAGGACATCAAGGCAAGCATGTAGTAATCAATGGGACATGGCATATGTGAAGAAATGACATTATTGCAACCAAGGTTATGATAGGAGCTAGTAATCCAAGAATTGGATGCAACACACAAGGCATATATATCATGAAGCATGGAAATGTGACAATCATGAGTGTAAGCAATATCGCAAACATGCGTGCAATCAAGTGGTCCAAGATGAATAAGTCTCATGGTGCAAATACCATGAGTAGTAGGATCCACAATATTCATTGTCAAGAAAGATGTCACCTTGAAGGCATGTCCTTGTGCATTCTTCACAATGCCGAAGCACAAGAAAATGATACAGCACAACTACGGTAGGTATTTCCCTCAGTGATGAGATCAAGGTTATCAAATCAGCAGGAGAACCACACAACACCACGTAAACGGCTCCTGCACACAAATAACAAATACTTGCAACCCTACGTATGAGAGGGGTTGTCAATCCCTCACGGGTAAAAAGATAGGTAAAATTGTAGTAGATTGGATAAATAGATCTCACGGGAACGCGAGATAAAATAAATGATAATAAATTGAAGAAATGTATTTTTGGATTAATAAGTCTGAAAATAAAAGCAAATAAAAATAGATCGTGAAGGCAAATATAATAAAGAAGAGATCCGAGGGCCGTTGATTTCACTAGTGGCTTCTCTCGAGAAAAATAGCATACGGCGGGTAAACAAATTACTGTTGGGCAATTGATAGAACTTCAAATAATCATGACGATATCCAGGAAATGATCATTATATAGGCATCACGTCCAAGATTAGTAGGCCGACTCCTGCGTGCATCTACTACTATTACTCTACACATCGACCGCTATCCAGCATGCATCTAGTGTATAAAGTTCATGAAGAAACTGAGTAATGCTATAAGAACGATGAAATGATGTAGACAAGATCTATTTATGTAGAAATAGACCCCATCTTGTTAGCCTTAATAGCAACGATACATACGTGTCGCTTCCCCTTCTGTCACTGGGATCAAGCACCGTAAGATCAAACCCATCACAAAGCACCTATTCCGTGGCAAGAAAAATCAATCTAATCGGCCTAACTAAACCAAAGATTCGAAGAAGAAATACGAGGCTATAAGTAATCATGCGTATAAGAGATCAAAAGACTCAAATAACTTTCATGGATAAAAACATAGATCTGGTCATAAACTCAAAGTTCACCGGATCCCAACAAACACACCGCAAAAAGAGTTACATCAAATAGATCTCCAAGAGACCATTGTATTGAGAATCAAAAGAGAGAGAGAAATCCATCTAGCTACTAACTACAGACCCGTAGGTCTACAATGAACTACTCACGCATCATTGGGGAGGCACCAATGAGGATGATGAACCCCTCCGTGATGGTGTCTAGAATGGATCTGGTGCATCTGGAACATGCGACGGCTAGAATTGATTTTCGTCGACTCCCCTAGGGTCTCCGAAATATTGGGGTATTTATAGAGCAAAGAGGTGGTGCGGGAGGTCACCGAGGTGGGCACAACCTGTAACGCCCCGATTCCGATGCGCCAGGTGTCTTCCAGTCATTTGCCGCCATTGCCATGTCATTTTCTTGCGTGTTGCATTTTTCCATGTCATCATGTGCATCTCATTTGCATTCATGTTCGTCTCTTGCATCAGGTCTCTTTCTCCGTTGTCCGTTTCGTCATCCGACACTCTCACATGCACATGTTGCACCTTTCAGTTCTTGTTTCGTGAGTGGGAGAAAAACGTTCTCGGAATGGGCTGAGATTTGTCGAGTGGCCTTGGTACATCACGGGTAGACCGCCTGTCAAATTTCGTTCCATTTGGAGGTCGTTTGATGCCCCAACGGTTAACCGGGTAACCACGAAACCGCCCTTCTCTTTGCAGCCCAGCACCCTCCACAAAAGCCCACTAGCCCATCTAAACCCACTCCATGCTCTCCGTCGTTGGATCACGATCGTGTGGGGGAAAACCGCACCTCATTTGGACTCTCCTAGATCCCTCTACCTATAAATAAGTCCCGTCTCCTGAAATTCGCGGATGAAACCCTAGCATCTTCCATCTCGCCGCTGGACACATCCGTCCGCGCCACCGCCCCGACCAATCACGCAGCGCCACGTGGCCTCCCGCCGGCCCTCTCACTCCTCCTCCGCCGCCGGCCTGCGGGGGCCCGAGGCAGGCCCACTGGGCCCGAGAACCCGAGCCGCTGCCACGAGCGCCACAGTGCTCCGCCGCCTTCGCCCTTGCCGCCCTTCGCTGGTGTTGTCTCCGCCGCCGACCGCCGCCGGCGCTGGGTGATCGGCGTCGCGCTGCCGCCAACCACTACAGCCCCAAGACCACGCCGCCGCCGCTGCCCGGCCACCACGCCGGCGCCCCGCTCCTCCGCCGTTGGAGCTCGCCCGCGCCTCCCCAACCCTCGCCGGAGCTCGCGCCGCCTCGCCGGAGTCATCTCCGGCCAGATCCGGCGAGATCCGGCCCAGAACCGCCGGGTGGATGAGATCCACCACCACGGCCATCCAAACGTGCTCCCCGCGCCCCCGGATCCCCTCGTCCTTCACCACTTCATCCCGCGTTGACTTTTTCGGATGTTGAATTTCTTCCAATTCCCAGGATTTCTACATCATGTGCTCAACTTTGACATGCCATATCACCTTGCATATAGGTCTGATTTGTGCATATGATCTATCGAAATGTTCGCTCCATGATGCTCTTCATGTTAGTGTCATTTGCATGCATGGTCGTGTCCATCTTGATGCCATTATCCTCATTGCAGAAGTGCTATATGATGTTAACCTGCTGAGATTGCTATAATTTGATGTTTTGTCTTTTTCATTGCATTTTGTGTGTGCATCCAATGAGCATGATGTCTACATGTTTTTGGAGCATATCCATGCTATATTTTCAGTGGCGCGAGCCTTGTAGTTTTATGAGCTCTGTGGTGACTAGCACAAGCATGCAAAGTAGGTCACATGATGTTGTTGTTTTCAGACACTGTATTTCTGGTGTCATTTCCTGTTACATTATGTTGCTATGTTAACTTGTTGCCACAAGTAGATCCATGCATATTTTGGTGAAGTTCATTAAGAGTGTTTTTAAGATATGGTTATGCTCTATCCATTCATGCCTCTGGTTAAAATTATGGGGTAGTGTAGCTTTTCAGTACCACGCTCTACTTTTCCTAAATATTGCTCCTGGCAGTTTGTTAACAGGAAGTTCATTTTTGCCATGTGTTTTGCTAGTGATCCATGCACCTTATGAACTTTCTCTTGCCATGTTTAGCTTCGTAAATGTGTATTACTACTGTTGGTTACCTTGTGATGCCATGAAATGCTTTGTGGTGAGTGGAATGAGCTTGTAAAGTTGCTATCATGAATCTGTTTCTTCCATACCATGTTTTTCTACCGTCTGTAACTGTTCATATCACTTGCCATGTTTGCATTGATGCTACCATCAATTCCATGCATAATCTGGAGATGCCTACTTGAGATGTTTTGGATCTCCATGTTATGCTCTATCATGGAATGCCTTTTGATGCCTCATATATGTCCTGTAGCATATGTTCACGTTGCCATGAACATGCCTAAATGATGTTCGAGTTTTCTGTTAACTTCATGATGCCATGTTGTGAGCTTGTTATTGATTGATCTATGCCTCTTTTGAAGTTGCTCCAATTACATGATTTCGAGTATCCCAAGATTAATTTGTCCACATGCCATGTTTGTTAATTTTAGTCTTCTTATGGCTCTGTTCCAAGCTTGCAAACATGCTATGTTGGTGCTGCTGTTTTGCATTCCCAGATTTCCTCAAGTCTGAGAAACAGCTTATATCATGTTGCATCTTGTCTTGTTGTTTGCCATTGATCTAAGACTCATATAGAGATGCTTGTTAATAATGTTTTTCCATGTTTTACCCATACTTTAATGTCATGCTTCTGATTGTTATGATCTTGCACTACATCATCATTGTTTCATGCCTCTAACATGTCAACATATTATTCCTACTCACATGTATGCTCTACTTTTCACTAAGTCATAATCTGTGTTATTAAGTTGCCTTTTTCTTTGATCATATTGGAGTAATATTGATGCTTATGAACCTGAAACTTAATGATATTTTAAGCATGTTATCTCTACTTTGAGTGCATATCAAGTTTGTGCCCTTATGATTCCTGTAGCATGTTGTTTCCTTGATTGCAAAGTGCTTAGTTGCTGTTATGGGCAGATTGTGTTTAAAACTTGTATTGAGTGTATGTGTTGAACCGTGGCTCCATTGGGAGTATGCTCTATATGCAACTTGCATAGTTTTGCATTAGTTTCATGTTACCTTGTTACATCCATGTTTTGAAGTGTTGTGGTGTTGTTTTGCTTGCATTTGCATCAATGTCATGTTTAACTTGTTTTGCTCATATCTTCTAGGCCGTAGCTCCCAATTAAACGAACTTTATATGTAACTTGACTAGAAAACTGTGTAGATCATCTTGGTGCACTTTAACTTGATGTTTAACAACTTTACATAATGTTTAGTTCAGATCTGGACCAATTTCTAAATTTGCATATGAGGACTTACCGGAATTGTTATATGTTGTTTATGGCGTCATTTAAACTTGCTTTGATGTGTTGTTCTTGTATGCATCATCTCTTGCCATGAGTAGCCTCATGTAGCCTTGTCATGCATCATACTTGTTTGAGCATCATGTCTTGGTTATGTGTTGTGTGTTTACCATGTTGTTTGCTTCTTTCCGGTTGTGCTCTTTCTCGATAGTTCCTGTTTCGTTGTGATTGTGAGGATTCGTTCGACTACGTGGCTTCATCCTCTTCATGGACTCGTACTTCTCCCTAGCGGGATTTCAGGCAAGATGACCGTCACCTTGGACCTCACTACTATCTTTGTTATGCTAGTTGTCTCGATGCTATCGCTATGTCGCGCTACCTACCACTTGTTTCTGAAGCCTCCCAAATTGCCATCATATCCTCTACCCTTTTTACCCCTTCCTAGCAAACCGTTGTTTGGCTATGTTACCGCTTTGCTCAGCCCCTCTTATAGCATTGCTAGTTGCAGGTGCAGTTGTAGGTTGTTCCATGTTGGTATAGGGTTTTCATGGATATTCATGGGATATCACAATATCTCTTTTTTTCAATTAATGCATCTATATACTTGGTAAAGGGCTGAAGGCTCGGCCTTATGCCTGGTGTTTTGTTCTACTCTTGCCGCCCTAGTTTCCGTCATACCGGTGTTATGTTCCTTGATTTTGCATCCCTAACACGATGAGGGGTATGGGACCCTCTCGATGTTTCGTTTGAATAAAACTCTTCCAGCAAGGCCCAACTGTCGGTGTACTAGAGTAGGGGTCCCCTAGTATCCCGAACTCGTGACAGGCGATTCAAGCACTCCATGGCGGGGCTTGCCCAGGTGACCGCCAAGGTCCTCTGTGGTTCCTTTGGAGCCATTCAAGAACAAAGTATTTAAGCCAAGGAGACAAGGCCCCGGCAAGAGGAGCTTGCCGGGAAGGCCACTCAAGGCACCTAGAAGACGAGACCCGGCAAGAGGAGCTTGCCAGGAAGGCCCGGTGAGCGACAAGCTTCCGGACGCGACAAAGCAACAACCGCGGCAAGGTGCTTGCCGTGGCAGATTACCACTCCGTTCCTCCGCTCCAGCTCATCCACCAACGTGTCGCCATGGGACCTTTCCAGGCGCGCGTGGCAAGAGGCTGTGCAGCCAGCGGGGCATGGTGGCAAGCGGTGCTGACAAGATGGCCATCGTGGCGAACGGTGGCGCCTCTGACGGTCCTTTTCTGCACTGTTTAGTTGACTTAGATGGGCATTTAATGCCTTTGTCCCCTGCCGTCAGGATTAGGTAGGCTGCACTATACAAGTAGTTGTACCAACCGCAACTCATTTTCCCTTTTTTGCTTGTCTACGTTGCCACCTGTCGGTGACCCCTTGATCATATAAAAGGAGACCCATGCGCAACGTAGAAGGGGGTCGGTTCATTCGAAACCAGAGAACACTTAGGCTAGGTCTTGTAGCTCTCAGCGCTCCCTAGCAAGAACAGAATATAATCAGACAAGCAGCAGTAGGAGTATTATCTCTCGGAGAGCTCCGGCTGGGTAAACTGCTCGTGTCCTTCGCCTCGATCGCTCTTCGTGCGACCTCCGCCCCCACCGAACCGAAGGGGCTCGGTCCGCCGCCCCATAGGTGTTCGTGGGTCCGATCAGCCTCCCGACATCTTTGGTGCGCCAGTAGGGCGTCGAGGCTGTGTGAACCTGATCAGCGCTCACACGAGCAACATCTTCATCATCTTCATCAACATGCCACCGAAGAAGAAGGCTTCGGGCGGCGCGAGCCGCCCACGCCGATCCCGCCACCACCGGAGCAAATGGGTGGTGGGGTAGACACCGCGGAAGAACGGGCGCCGGCGAGGGAGCTCATGATGCTGCCAAGTCCAAGGACAAGGCAGCGCAGACCTCGGCGTCCAGACACGCACCGCGCCCATCTCAGAGGCGCGGGACCGACAGCGCCATGGTATTCACAGACCATACGCCGTTGGATCAAGATCGAGCTGGTGGATCCCGAGGCCCTCAAGACCAGCGTGCACGCCAAAGATGTTGGCACGAAGCGAGGCACGGTCGCTGGACGGGATATGCTCCTTCTAATATAGTTAGAGTCCGAGCATATCCGCTCCTCGCGCCATTCGCCACTACCACCCACCACTCCAGCAGAAGCTTTGGCGAGAGCTCAACTGCTCCTAGATTACCCTCCAACAGCCGACAAGGTCGATGAATGGAGGGCCACCATCCAGAGTCTCATCGACTTTGCCAACGGCGACACTCCGCGGCAAGGCGACAAGGCATGAGCCGGTGGCGACGAAACCTGTGGGGGTGCAACCACCATGCACTTCTCACCCGAAGCCAAGATCGCCGACTTCCCGGATCCTCCTCGACAGCGACTCCACCGCGTCATCGGACCCACGAGCTCGTCGTGATCAGCGCCAAGTTCTTCACGAACGGCAAGAAGACGCTCGAACTCGAACTTCGCCAAGAGAAGCGCGCGAAGTCAATCCGACCAGCGCTACTGGGCCCTCTGTTGACATGCATGCGCCCGAAGAACCAGCGACTTGTCAGACGTGGTAGGTTGCCCTCGTTCACTCGTGAGCTGCGGCAAGTCCGAGGGCCCAGCAAGAAGAATTTCAAGCCGACGTGCGAGAGAAATACGACGGCAAGACGCATCCGTCAGAGTTCCTCAGCATATACACCATTGCAGTGCAAGCAGCTGGGGGGCGAGACGACAAGATCCTGGCCAACTACTTCCCGTTGGTACTCAAGCCCAACGTCAGATCCTGGCTCATGCACTTGCCGGACAACTCCATATCCTCTTGGGCAGATCTATGCCATCAGTTTGTTGGCGCCTTCACAGGCGGCCACAAACCTCATGGCCAAGAGAGCGACCTTCATCTGCTCGCCCAGAGGGAAGGAGAGCCCCTGCGCAAGTTCATTCAGAGATTCAGCCATGTACAGCACAACATCCCAAATGTCCACCTGTCATGCGGTAATCAGCGTGTTCCATCGAGCGTCGGAACCGCAGGATGCGGGAGGAGATGGCGATGTACAAAATCAAGGACGTCAGTGAGCTATATGCCCTGGCCGACAAGTGTGCACGTGCTGAAGAAGGGAGGAGACTCCCCGGAGAGAATGTGGAGGCAGCAGGATCTGATAGTGAGGGGTCTGCTCTGGTAAAGAAAAGCCGGCAGCAGAGCAACAGAAAGAAGAAAGGCAGAGATGTACTAGTTGTCGAGCAGTCCGGCAACGGAGGTGGCGCCAAGAAAGCCAAAGTTGGTAGCTCCTGCAAGGAGGTTGCCGCGGACACCAGCTGCCAGGCTGTGGCGGTTGCCGACAAGCAGGACGGCTCCAACAAACAGTATTGCAAGATCCACCGCACCAAGGGCCATGACCTCCAGAGCTGCAAGAAGGTCAAGCAGCTTGTTGAGCAGCAGAAGGCTGAATACGAGCGGCGCGACAAGGAGAAAGCTCAGGAAGGTGCTGGAGGACCTAGCAATAAACGCCCGGCCGGGAGGACGCCTTGTGGCAAGGCCAAGCAGCGGCAAGAGACAGACCTCCTCGCGGCGCGACAAGGATGAAGATGACGACGACGATGAAGACATGGAAGATGATGAGACCGACGAGCAGGAGTTCCAGAAAGCCACACAGGTCCTGTGCGTTGACGGTGGTGCTTCTCTGCATACTTCACACCGCCAACTAAAGCAGTGGATGCGGGAAGTCAATGCGGCAGAACCATCCATCGAGTCACGCAAGCCTCTGAAATGGTCCAGACACCTATCATCTTTGATATTGAGGACCACCCCTGATCGCTTCACTGCGGTCGGGTGCTTGCCGATGTTGGTTTCACCAACTATCCGCAACCTCAAGGTCACTAAGATGTTAGTTGACGGCGGGGCCGGCTTGAACCTGATCTCCTCCGCGGTACTCCAGAAGCTTCAGATCCCTGATGGCGAGCTCGAAGAGACAGGCACATTCCAAGGAATCAATCCGGGAAGGAGCAAGCCGAAGGAAAAATCACGTTGCCCGTGACATTTGGCGTGAAGTTGAACTTCGGGATCGAGAGGGTCACCTTTGACGTTCTTGACTTCCCATTGCCTTATAATGGGATACTTGGCCGTCCAGCACTCGCCAAGTTCATGGCAGCCTCTCATTATGCATACAACTTGCTCAAGATGCCAGGCCCGATATGTGTCATTTCTATCCATGGTGACAAGAAGGATGCTCTTATCTGCTACGACAAGATCTACCGGAAGCAGCAGCTGCAAGCAGATAGCAAGTCACTTGTCACTGAAGCTCCGGGGAAGAAGAAGACCAAATCCGGCAAGAGCTCTGATGCCCACTCCGGCAAGCGCACCTCTTCGGAGTGTTGCGCTACCGTCGAGGACGCACCATCGAGCTCCACCGGCAAGTGCAAGAAGACAATGGCAGCTCCACCAAAGACTAAGAAGGTGTCCGCCAAGGAGGACGACACTAGTGGTACCTTCACCATCAGTGCCACTCTCGACCTTAAATAGGAAGGCGCGCTCGTTGCTTTCCTGGGGACGCACCATTGTCCCTTTATCCTGGCCATTTTCGGTTTGGGGGCTCGACATCCTCGGCCCCTTTTCCCGAGCAGTCGGGGGCTTTGAGTACTTGTACGTTGCAATCGACAAGTTCACAAAGTGGCCGGAAGTGGAGGCAGTGAGGAAGGTGACAGCACGCTTAGCGATCAAGTTCTTCAGTCGATTGTTTGCCGCTTGGGATTCCTAACAGGATCATCACCGACAACGGCACACAGATCCACGAGCCGCACCTTCATGCAAGATCGTCCAAGATCTTGGCGCCAAGGTCTGCTTCGCTTCTGTTGCTCATCCGAGAAGTAACGGTCAAGCGGAGAGGGCAAATGCTGAAGTGCTGCGTGGGCTCAAGACCAGAACTTTCGACAGGCTGCACAAGTGCGGAAGAAACTGGATTGAGGAGCTGCCGATGGTTCTTTGGTCGATCAGGACGACGCCAAATCGAGCCACTTGCCAGACACCTTTCGCTCTAGTCTATGGAGCAGAGGCAGTTCTCCCCACAGAACTCGTATTCGGATCACGTCGAGTGCTCGCTTATGATGAGCTTGAGCAAGAGCAGCTGCGACAAGATGGCGCGCTGCTCCTTGAGGAGGACCGTCTTCAGGCCGCTGTACGAGCTGCTCGTTATCAGCAAGCTTTGCGCCGCTACCACAGCCGCAAAGTTAATGCCAGAAGTCTCGAGGAAGGCGACCTTGTTCTTCGGCGCGTTCAGTCCGCCAAGAATTCCAACAAGTTGACGCCGAAGTGGGAAGGCCCTTATCGGGTGAAACAAGTCACTAGGCCTGGCGCTGTCCGCCTTGAGACCGAAGATGGCATTCCGGTGAGCAACTCCTGGAATATCGAGCTTCTTCGCAAGTTTTATCCGTAGGGCGCGGTTGTCGGAACCTATTCCGGCAACCACTTATCGTACAAGTCTTGCCGATGTTGCATGTAATCCTTTGTACAAAGCTGGGCGCAGATCCCGTGCATAAGTAAAGCTCATGTGTTTTGCACAATTTGTCAATTTCATGCTCTCATCATTTTATTGCATGTTTTATCTGACACTTTGTGCAGCACCTACACCCGGTAAGCAATAACGAGCCGCAAGGCTCCATGACTTTATTTTCTCTTCTTTCTCTTTCCTAAAGAAGGGAAGGTTCCCTCGCACACAAGTTAGCCGGGGGGGGAAGAAGAAGATAATGGTCTGGACCAAGCGTTGCTCGAGGAAATTTCGCCTTACCAGGAAGCAAATGACAGAAAAGCTAAGTTGCCAAAGTTTGAGCAATCAGTTTTTAAATTTTTAATTTATCTTCCTCGAACGACCGTACTATGTATGGAAAACCTGTGCGCGAAGGAACCAACTCGTAGCTAGTTGCGCCTTTATTTTGTTTTTAAGTGAGCTGCAACTAGTGGCGACAAGGTTGCTTCTCGGAAGCGGCACCGCCAGCAGGCTGCTGACGTTCCGCACTCAGCGCTCGTGGCAAAGGTGCCCGCGCCGACAAGTTCCCTAAAAGCGTAGGGCAAAAACATACAAAGGAAAGAATCAAGTAAAGGAAATAACATTGCAATCATTGCCCAAGATAGAGTTATATTACAAAATAGCTTGTCGCAGCTCTAATAGATTGTTATCCTAACATGACCAGCAGCGGCAAGGAAAAGATAAAATTGGCGGCCTAGTCTACGCGGTCACCATCAACCCTATTGATCTTGCCACCTTGTCCACAATGGGCGCGACAAGGGCCTTGAGTGCCTCCACATCAGCATCCGGCGGCAAGGACTTGAGGACGCCGGTGTTGGGGAACGTAGTAATTTCAAAAAATTTCCTACGATCACGCAAGATCATGGTGATGCATAGCAACGAGATGAGAGTGTTGTCTCACGCCCTCGTAGACCAGCAGCGGAAGCGTTGACGCAGCGTAGAGGAAGTAGTCGTACTTCTTCCCGATCCAACCGATCCAAGTACCGAGCGTCGGCACCTCCGAGTTCTGCACACGTTCAGCTCGATGGCGTCCCTCGAACTCCGATCCAGCCGAGTGTTGAGGAGAGTTTACGTCGACCGATGGCGTGGTGACGATGATGATGTTCCACCGGCGCAGGGCTTCGCCTAAGCTCCGCAGCGGTATATTCGAGGTGTAGTTTGGTGGAAGGGGCACCGCACGGCTAAGGAACGATCTCAATGATCAACTTGTGTGTCATGGGGTGCCCCTGCCTTGTATATAAAGGAGGGAAGGGAGGGGCTGGCCGGCCAGAGAGAGGAGGCGCACTGGGGTTTCCTACTCCTACTAGGAGTAGGATTCCCCCAATCCTAGTCCAACTAGGTTTTCCCAAGTGGGAAGAGAGAGAGAGAGAGGGGGGCGCCCCCTTCTCCTAGTCCTAATAGGACTAGGGAAGGGGGAAGGTGCAACCAGCACTATGGCCCCCTTTCTCTTTCCCACTAAGGCCCATCATGGCCCATTGACCCCCGGGGTTCCAGTAACCCCGGTACTCGGTAAAATTCCCAATTTCACCCGGAGTGATTCCGAGTCAAACATAGGCTTCCAATATATCAATCTTTATGTCTCGACCATTTGAGACTCCTCGTCATGTCCGTGATCTCATCCGGACTCGAACAACCTTCGTACATCAATATCATATAAACTCATAATAAGCATCATCGAAGCGTTAAGCGTGCGGACCCTACGGGTTCGAGAACTATGTAGACATGACCGAGACACCTCTCGGTCAATAACCAATAAGCGGGACCTGGATGCCCATATTGGCTCCTACATATTCTACGAAGATCTTTATCGGTCAGACCGCATAACAACATACGTTGTTCCCTTTGTCATCGGTATGTTACTTGCCCGAGATTCGATCGTCGGTATCCAATACCTAGTTCAATCTCGTTACTGGCAAGTCTCTTTTCTCGTTCCGTAATACATCATCTCACAACTAACACATTTAGTTGCAATGCTTGCAAGGCTTATGTGATGTGCATTACCGAGAGGGCCCAGAGATACCTCTCCGACAATCGGAGTGACAAATCCTAATCTCGAAATATGCCAACCCAACATGTACCTTCGGAGACACCTGTAATGTACCTTTATAATCACCCGATTCGTTGTGACGTTTGGTAGCACCCAAAGTGTTCCTCGGGCAAACGGGAGTTGCATAATCTCATAGTCATAGGAACATGTATAAGTCATGAAGAAAAGCACTAGCAACAAACTATACGATCAGGTGCTATGCTAATGGAATGGGTCATGTCAATCAGATCATTCAACCAATGATGTGATCCCGTTAATCAAATAACAACTCCTTGTTCATGGTTAGGAAACATAACCATCTTTGATTAACGAGCTAGTCAAGTAGAGGCATACTAGTGACACTCTGTAGGTTTATGTATTCACACATGTATTATGTTTCCGGTTAATACAATTCTAGCATGAATAATAAACATTTATCATGATATAAGGAAATAAATAATAACATTATTATTGCCTCTAGGGCATATTTCCTTGATCTCCCACTTGCACTAGAGTCAATAATCTAGATTACACAATAATGATTCTAACACCCATGGAGTCTTGGTGCTGATCATGTTTTGCTCGTGGAAGAGGCTTAGTCAACGGTCTGCGCAACATTCAGATCCGTATGTATCTTGCATATCTCTATGTCTCCCACCGGACCAAATCCGGATGGAGTTGAAGCGTCTTTTGATGTGCTTGGTTCTCTTGTGAAATCTGGATTCCTTTGCCAAGGCAATTGCACCATATTGTCACAAAGATTTTCATTGGACCCGATACACTAGGTACAACACCTAGATCGGTTATGAACTCCTTCATCCAGACTCCTTCATTAGCTGCTTCGAAGCAGCTATGTACTCAACTTCACATGTAGATCCCGAGCGGCGCTTTGTTTGGAACTGCACCAACCGACAGCTCCACCGTTTAATGTAAATCGTATCCGGTTTGCGATTTAGAATCGTCCGGATCAGTGTCAAAGCTTGCGTCGGCGTAACCGTTTACACGAGCTCTTTGTCACCGCCATAAATGAGAAACATATCCTTAGTCCTTCTCAAGTACTTAAGGATGTTCTTGACCGCTGTCCAAAGATCCACTCTGGATTACTTTGGTACTGCCGCTAAACTTACAGACAAGGCACACATCAGGTCTGTACACAGCATTGCATACATGATAGAGCCTATGGCTGAAGCATAGGAACATCTTTCATTTTCTCTCTATCTTCTGCGGTGGTCGGGCATTGAGTCTTACTCAACTTCACACCTTGTAATACCGCAAGAACCCTTTCTTTGCCTCGATCCATTTGAACTTTTTCAAAACTTTATCAAGGTATGTGCTTTGTGAAAGTCCTATTAAGCGTCTTGATCTATCTCTATAGATCTTAATGCCCAATATGTAAGCAGCTTCACCGAGGTCTTTCATCGAAAACTCTTATTCAAGTATCCCTTTATGCTATCCAGAATTCTATATCATTTCCGATCAATAATATGTCATCCACATATAATATCGAAATGCTCTGAGCTCCCACTCACTTTCTTGTAAATCTGAGCTTCTCCAAAAGTCTCATATAAAACCAAATGCTTTGATCACACTATCAAAACGTTTATTCCAACTCCGAGAGGCTTGCACCAGTCCATAAATGGATCGCTGGAGCTTGCACACTTTGTTAGCTCCTTTGGATCGACAAAACCTTCTGGTTGCATCATATACAACTCTTCTTCCGTAAATCCATTCAGAATGCAGTTTTAACATCCATTTGCCAAATTTCATAATCATAAAATGCGGCAATTGCTAACATGATTCGGACGGACTTAAGCATCGCTCTGGTGAGAAGGTCTCATCGTAGTCAATCCCTTGAACTTGTCGAAAACCTTTTGCAACAAGTCGAGCTTTATAGACGATAACATTACCATCAGCGTCAGTCTTCTTCTTGAAGATCCATTTATTCTCAATTGCTTGCCGATCATCGGGCAAGTCAACCAAAGTCCACACTTTGTTCTCATACATGGATCCCATCTCAGATTTCATGGCCTCAAGCCATTTTGTGGAATCTGGGCTCACCATCGCTTCTTCATAGTTCGTAGGTTCATCATGTTCCATAACATGACTTCCAAAATAGGATTACCGTACCACTCAGTGCGGATCTTGCTCTGGTTGATCTCTGAAGTTCTGTAGAAACTTGATCTGAAGTTTCATGATCATCATCATTAGCTTCCTCCTATTTGGTGTAGGTGTCACGAAACTGTTTTCTGTGATGTACTATTCTCAATAAGGGAGTAGATACAGATTATCTCATCAAGTTCTACTTTCCTCCCACTCACTTCTTTCGTGAGAAACTCTTTCTCCAAAAAGTTTCCGAATTTAGCAACAAAATCTTGCCTTCGGATCTGTGATAGAAGGTGTACCCAACTGTCTCCTTTGGGTATCCTATGAAGACACATTTCTCCGATTTGGGTTCGAGCTTATCAGGTTGAAGCTTTTTCACATAAGCGTCGCAGCCCCAAACTTTCAAAGCGACAACTTTGGTTTCTTGCCAAACCACAGTTCATAAGGCGTCGTCTCAGCGGTTTAGATGGTGCCCTATTTAAAGTGAATGTAGCCGTCTCTAAAGCATAACCCCAAAGCGATAGCGGTAAATCAGTAAGAGACATCATAGATCGCACCATATCTAATAAAGTACGATTCTGACGTTCGGACACACCATTACGTTGTGGTGTTCGGTGGCGTAAGTTGCGAAACTATTCCGCATTGTTTCAAATGTAGGCCAAACTCGTAACTCAAATATTCTCCTCCACGATCAGATCGTAGAAACTTTATTTTCTTGTTACGATGATTTTCCACTTCACTCTGAAATTCTTTGAACTTTTCAAATGTTTCAGACTTGTGTTTCATTAAGTAGATATACCCATATCTGCTCAAATCATCTGTGAAGGTGAGAAAATAACGATATCCGCCACGAGCCTCAACATTCATTGGACCACATACATCGGTATGTATGATTTCCAATAAATCTGTTGCTCTCTCCATAGTTCGGAGAACGGTGTTTTAGTCATCTTGCCCATAAGGCACGGTTCATAAGTGCCAAGTGATTCATAATCAAGTGACTCCAAAAGTCCATCGGTATGGAGTTTCTTCATGCGCTTTACACCGATATGACCTAAGCGGCGATTGCCACAAATAAGTTGCACCATCATTATCAACTCTGCATCTTTTGGTTTCAACATTATGAATATGTGTATCACTACTATCAAGATTAAGTAAAACAAACCATTCTTCAATGGTGCATGACCATAAAAGATATTATTCATATAAATAGAACAACCATTATTCTTTGATTTAAATGAATAACCGTCTCGCATCAAACAAGATCCAGATATAATGTTCATGCTCAACGCTGGTACTAAATAACAATTATTTAGGTCTAATACTAATCCGAAGGTAGATGTAGAGGTAGCGTGCCGATTGCGATCACATCGACTTTGGAACCATTTCCCACGCCATTGTCACCTCGTCCTTAGCTAATCTTCGCTAATCCGTAGCCCCTGTTTGAGTTGCAAATATTAGCAACAGAACCAGTATCAAATACCAGTGCTCTGCGAGTATTAGTAAGGTACACATCAATAACATGTATATCACATATACCTTTGTTAACCTTGCCATCCTTCTTATCCGCCAAATACTTGGGGCAGTTCCGCTTCGGTGACCAGCCTGCTTGCAATAGAAGCACTCAGTTTCAGGTTTAGGACCAGACTTGGGTTTCTTCTCTTGATCAGCAACTTGCTTGCCGCTCTTTTGAAGTTTCCTTTTCTTTCCTTTGCCCTTTTCTTGAAACTAGTGGTTTTGTTAACCATCAACACTTGATGCTCCTTTTGATTTCTACCTCCGCTGCTTTCAGCATCGCGAAGAGCTCGGGCATTGTTTTGGTCATCCTTGCATATTATAGTTCATCACGAAGCTCTTGTAGCTTGGTGGCGTGATTGGAGAATTCTGTCAATGACGCAATCATCCGGAAGATTAACTCCCGGTTGAATCAAGTGATTGTTATATCCGGACATTACGAGTATATGCTCCTTGACAACCGTTCTCCTCCATCTTACAGCTATAGAACTTATTGGAGACTTCATATCTCTCAATCCGGGCATTCGCTTGGAATATTAACTTCAACTCTGGAACATCTCATATGCTCCATGGTGTTCAAAAGCGTTGAAGTCCGGTTCTAAGCCGTAAAGCATGGCACACTGAACTATAGAGTAGTCATCAGCTTTGCTTTGCGGACGTTCACAACTTCGGCGCAGCCCTTACACCAGGCCTGGCACCTAACGGTGCTTCGGGGCGTAATTCTTCCGTGCAGCAATAAGGATAATCCTCAAATTACGGACCCAGTCCGTGTAATTGCTGCCATCATCTTTCAACTTTGCTTTCTCAAGGAACGCATTAAAATTCAACGGAACAACAAAGACGAGCCATCTATCTACACATCATAGACAAGCAAGATACTATCGGTACTAAGTTCATGATAAATTTAAGTTCAATTAATCATATTACTTAAGAACTCCCACTTAGAAAAATATCCTTCAATTCTCTAAGTGATTGCGTGATCCATATCAACTACACCATGACCGATCATCACGTGTGATGGAGTAGTTTCAATGGTGAACATCAATATGTTGATCATATCTACTATATGATTCACGCTCGACCTTCGGTCTCCGTGTTCGAGGTCATATCTTATATGCATAGCTCGTCAAGTATAACCTGAGTATTCTGCGTGTGCAACTGTTTTGCACCGTTGTATTTGAGCGTAGAGCCTATCACACCGATCATCACGTGGTGTCTCAAAGACGAAGAACTTTCATAGCGGTGCATACTCGGGAGAACACTTCTTGATAATTTAGTAAGGATCATCTTATAATGCTACCGTCAATCAAAGCAAAATAAGATGCATAAAGGATTAACATCACATGCAATCAATATAAGTGATATGATATGGCCATCATCATCTTGTGCTTGTGATCTCCATCTCGAAGCACCGTCATGATCACCATCGTCACCGGTAGCGACACCTTGATCTCCATCGTAGCATCGTTGTCGTCTCGCCAATCTTATGCTTCTCGACTATCGCTACCGCTTAGTGATAAAGTAAAGCATTACAGAGCGATTGCATTTCATACAATAAGCGACAACCATATGGCTCCTGCCGATTGCCGATAACTTCGGTTACAAAACATGATCATCTCATACAATAAAATTCAGCATCATGTCTTGACCATATCACATCACAACATGCCCTGCAAAAACAAGTTAGGCGTCCTCTACTTTGTTGTTGCAAATTTTACGTGGCTGCTACGGGCTGAGCAAGAACCGTTCTTACCTCGCATCAAAACCACAACGATACTTCGTCAAATAGACTCCGTTTAACCTTCTCAAGGACGGGCGTAGCCACACTCGATTCAACTAAAGTGAGAGAGCAGACACCCGCCGGTCACCTTTAAGCAACGAGTGCTCGGAGCGGTGAAACCAGTCTCGCGTAAGCGTCTGGCGTAATGTCGGTCCGGGCCGCTTCATCTCACAATACCGCTGAACCAAAGTATGACATGCTTGGTAGGCGGTATGACTTGTATCGCCCACAACTCACTTGTGTTCTACTCGTGCACATGACATCAACGCATAAAACCAGGCTCGATACCACTGTTGGGGAGCGTAGTAATTTCAAAATTTTCCTACGATCACGCAAGATCATGGTGATGCATAGCAACGAGATGAGAGTGTTGTCTCGTACCCTCGTGAGACCAGCAGCGGAAGCGTTGACGCAGCGTAGAGGAAGTAGTCGTACTTCTTCCCGATCCAACCGATCCAAGTACCGAGCGTCGGCACCTCCGAGTTCTGCACACGTTCAGCTCGATGGCGTCCCTCGAACTCCGATCCAGCCGAGTGTTGAGGAGAGTTTCAATCGACGACGGCGTGGTGGCGATGATGATGTTCCACCGGCGCGGGCTTCGCTAAGCTCCGCAGCGGTATATTCGAGGTGTAGTTTGGTGGAAGGGGCACCGACACGGCTAAGGAACGATCTCAATGATCAACTTGTGTGTCATGGGGTGCCCCTGCCCTGTATATAAAGGAGGGAAGGGAGGGCTGGCCGGCCGAGAGAGGAGGCGCACCAGGGTTTCCTACTCCTACTAGGAGTAGGATTCCCCCCCAATCCTAGTCCAACTAGGTTTTCCCAAGTGGGAAGAGAGAGAGAGAGCCCCCTTCTCCTAGTCCTAATAGGACTAGGGAAGGGGGGAAGGTGCGGCCAGCACTATGGCCCCCTTTTCTCTTTCCCACTAAGGCCCATCATGGCCCATTGACCCCGGGGTTCCGTAACCCCGGTACTCGGTAAAATTCCCAATTTCACCCGGAGTGATTCCGAGTCAAACATAGGCTTCCAATATATCAATCTTTATGTCTCGACCATTTCGAGACTCCTCGTCATGTCCGTGATCTCATCCGGGACTCGAACAACCTTGGTACATCAATATCATATAAACTCATAATAACATCATCGAAGCGTTAAGCGTGCGGACCCTACGGGTTCGAGAACTATGTAGACATGACCGAGACACCTCTCGGTCAATAACCAATAGCGGGACCTGGATGCCCATATTGGCTCCTACATATTCTACGAAGATCTTTATCGGTCGGACCGCATAACAACATCGTTGTTCCCTTTGTCATCGGTATGTTACTTGCCCGAGATTCGATCGTCGGTATCCAATACCTAGTTCAATCTCGCATTGGCAAGTCTCTTTTCTCGTTCCGTAATACATCATCTCACAACTAACACATTTAGTTGCAATGCTTGCAAGGCTTATGTGATGTGCATTACCGAGAGGGCCAGAGATACCTCTCCGACAATCGGAGTGACAAATCCTAATCTCAAAATATGCCAACCCAACATGTACCTTCGGAGACACCTGTAATGTACCTTTATAATCACCCGATTACGTTGTGACGTTTGGTAGCACCAAAAGTGTTCCTCGGGCAAGCGGAGTTGCATAATCTCATAGTCATAGGAACATGTATAAGTCATGAAGAAAAGCACTAGCAACAAACTATACGATCAAAAGCTATGCTAATGGAATGGGTCATGTCAATCAGATCATTCAACCAATGATGTGATCCCGTTAATCAAATAACAACTCCTTGTTCATGGTTAGGAAACATAACCATCTTTGATTAACGAGCTAGTCAAGTAGAGGCATACTAGTGACACTCTGTAGGTTTATGTATTCACACATGTATTATGTTTCCGGTTAATACAATTCTAGCATGAATAATAAACATTTATCATGATATAAGGAAATAAATAATAACATTATTATTGCCTCTAGGGCATATATCCTTCAGCCGGTGAGGTTGAGGCCTGGATTGCGGAAGGCTACCTTCATCAGCACCTTCTGGAGAGCTCCCGCACAGATCTGGCGCAATTCCTCGGCCAGCTGCTTTGGGATCTCTTCCCGGAGTCACTGGAGAGCCGTCACCACGCCCTTGAAGAACAAGCTGAGCTTGGCGCTGGGTTGGAGGTGCTCGTCGGAGGAGTACCCGAGGTCCACCAACCCCAGCTCCATCAGCAACCTGTCGATGGCGGCGGCAACATTCACGAGAACCTCGGTCCAGTGCTCCACATTCTCTCTGAAGGTGCTCTGGGTGGCAGTAGCACTCGCCAGCAGCGCCTCGTCGGCCTTGATCTTCTCCAACAAGGCCACCTCCCGCTCCTTGGCGCCGTCCAGCGTCTGCATCAAGGTGGTCAGCTTCAGCTCAAGATCTGCTTTAGAGTCCTTGGCGGCGCTGAGCTCCTTGCTCCTCTCGGTGAGACGACCCTGCAGCTCGCCAAGAGTGTAGGCATCCTTCTCGCGCTCGTGTTTGAGTGTAGCAAGCTCCTCACCGCTCTTCTGGAGATTGGCCTCCAGCTGCGTCACCTTCGTCTCCAACTCCTTCTTGGCGGCCTCGGCAGCTGCGGCAGCATCCTTTGCTTCCTTAAGATCCCCGCCAAGTGTTTCCTCGCGCGCGGCAAGCTCCTCCTCATGGCTGTCAAGATTGATCTTCCGCAGCGCTAGCTCGCCTTCTTGCGCAGACAGCCTCTCGGCGGCAAGCCGTTGTTGCTCTTCAACCTCAGCCTTCTCGAGGATGAAGGCTTTGCGCGCCTCGACGATTTGCTCCCGCTCCTCTGCCAAGGACCGGAGAGCTTCCTGATTGATACCCCGGAGCTCCTCCGCGCGCTTCTCGATGTCTGCTCCCGCCTTCGCGACAAGCGCTTCCCGGGATTCCAACTTGGCTTGTCGGGCGCGGTAGAGCGACAGCAGCTTCTTCAGCAGCTGCTCCTCCTCAGACTCGCCGCTGCTGCTGCTTGGCGCGTCAACCAGCGTCAGCCCAGCGGAGGCGAGCAGCTCTTCGTCGAAGGTCTCTCCTTCGACCGGCGCCCTGGAGCTCGACGCCCAGGGGAGCTTGATGAAGACGCCATCGCCGGCCTTCAAGTAGGCGCCGGGCTGGTGCTCTTGAACTGGCGCCTGGCGGCAGCGGAGGGATCGGCGGTCGGTGTAGCGCTGGCGCTCCTGCTGCCTCGGGGCCGTCAGTGCGATCGCCGGACCCCTCGCCAGCTTCTGCGGCGGCAGCCTTGGCGGCCTCCTCGCCGGCGGGCTCGCCAGCGCCGGCAACCTCCCCTTCGATGGCGGCGGTGTCGTCAGTGTTGCCGCGCGCATCCTCTTCGCCAGCGACTTCAGTCTCCATCGGCTCTGCGGCGGGTGGATTTGACGACCAGAAAAGAAAGAACAGTCAAGCGAATGTTCAAAAAGAAAATAAGAAGAAAAAGAACCCAAGGGAGATTTTTCAGGCAAGAGGATTACCTGCGATGGGATCTGCAGCCGTGGTCTCAACCGCCGGAGGCTCGCTGGCGCTATCCCTTGCCGGAGAACTGCCCCTTGCCGGAGAAGCTTCCCTCATCGGAGAACGCTCCCTTGCCGGGGGATCCTCCCTTGGCGGTGTAGTCGACGCAGATGGCGCGTCCGGAGCGGCTTCCGGGCACTCTTGGTGAGGCTGCTCTGCTCCTACACAAACCAACGATCGAGATATCCGTCAAGAAAGAGCACCCGTGCACGCCCAACAGTAAAGAGTAAACCATATACTTACGCTGGGGGCTGTGCTGGGGGCTGCTTTGAGGAAGAGTTGCCGCGTCCGGCAAGGTGGTCTCGGACGCGCCTCCTGCTGCCGCGGGGGGATCGTCCTCGATGACGACCACCGGGGTCTTGGCTCTCTGCGACGCTCTCTGAGCCAGCGTCCTAGAAAGGAAAGAGTTCAAAATGAAGCAAATCAGATACAAGACAAAGCAACAAAATTGAAGAAATACAAGTACAACACAGAAGCTTACTCTTCTTATTCCTCGTCGGAGCTGAGCGCGAGAGATCAAATCTGCTCGCCCCGGTGCGGCGAGGCGGAGGAGGGGTTCCCTTGATCGCTTGGCGGGAGTAGCAGCGGTGGCCTGGGAGGGCCTCGCTCCAGTTGTTGCAGCGGCGTGAGGTGCTCCCGCGGCAACAGTGCTTGCCGTGGAGCGCGTCGCGTGGCGCGGCGGCTGTTGGTCCGTCTGCCGCCCCGTTTCGTCTCCAGCCTTGCGGAGACGCCTTCTTGGTGGAGCTGGGGGCTCCGTTCGTGGCAAGCTGCTAGGTGGTGGGGAGGAAGCGCCCTCGGAAGGCTCGCTTGACTCGGCTTCAGGTTCGGCAAGCTCCTCCTCGCCGGCAAACTCCCTTCGCTCGACAAGGCTTGCCGCCTCTGCTGCCTCTGCCTCCTCCACGGTGAACCCGACCGCCCGGTAATGGCCAGCTGCCGCCGCCTCCTCCAGCTTAGTGGCGTCGCGCGCGCATCTCGTCGTCAGTGGTGTCGCGGGTGAGGCCCTTCTGCTCATCGGGGCGGATCGGCACTTCTTCCAAACTGTCAAAGAACACCCGCACGGCGTCATCTGCAGGCTCTTGCCAGGTTGGAACAATTCCATGCGAGTCGCTGGCAAAGATCATTGCACGGATGCGGTCGAGCGAGGAATTGTTACTGTGAACGACTCCCTCGGCAACCTGAACCATTCAGGGATGATCAGCGTCGTGCTTGAACAGCTCCAAAGAGCATCGCATCCAACTCCAAGGCGGTGAAGTTGAAGTTGAGGCCCGGCGCAGCCTCATGATATCCGCCGCGTTACGGAACTCCCAAGCAGGTCTTCTCCTCTCTCGCAAAGAGCGTCGGCGGCGAAGGAAATCTGCGCCAACGGCGCCTCTGATGGGAGTCCGGCAAGCCCGAGGCGCAGGATCCGGTCACGGCAATCTTCAATCTAGCATCTTCCGCACCAAGTTGCTCCAATCGTTGCCACTATTGGGGTTTGGCGCTGAGCTGTAAAGGGCTGCGGGTTCTCCTCTACAATCCAACACCAATCTGCCCTCCATTCCTCCCACTTGCTGCGGAGCTCTCCCTCCAGATAGGCTTCCTTCTTGCCGATCCTTGAGATCCAAGCGATCCCTCCCAAGAAGAGGCTCTCTCTCTACTCGAGGCATGAAGAAATGGCGGAAGAGGGCTACGTTGGGATGGACTTCGACAAAGTTTTCGCAGAGATGTGCGAAAACTGCCATGGTCAGGACGGCATTGGGGGTGAAATCAAGGAGGCGGAACCCGTAGTTGTTCATGATATCGCAGAAAAATTCAGAGAAGGGAGGGCAGAGCCCGCAATAGAAGAACAGTGCGAAGAAAGGGTACCCAGTTGGGGCTAGTTCCGAAGCAGCGGCTGGGAGTACCTTCGTGCACGGATGCGCTCGCGTCTCCGTCGACCAGAAGAGGTAGTAGTTTTCCCTCAGCTCCCTTGCGACGAGCTGGGGGGGGGGGGAAGATGGCCCGCTCCTTTCGCAGCGACGCGAGCCGCTGCGCCTCGGCCGACTTCACGCCCTTCCCCTTGTCGGCTTTCGGAGCCATGGCGGAGGCGGTGGGGGAGACCGACGGCGTTGGTGGCGTTGGTGGCGATGGGGGGCGGAGCGCTGCTCTTTTCAGACTTGGGAAGAAGGGGGGAGCAGCGGTGGTTTTCGAGATTAGACAGCAAATGGCGAGGTGGGCGAACTGCCCCTGTTTCCCCTGTTTATAAGGAGGGAGAGAGGGCGGACGTTCCGCTTTTCCGAATAAAGAAACCCCCCACGATCTCTCCCACGACGCCCGCGTTAACGCGTCTGTTCGTGGGGGCGTGGTGGGTCGAGCAAGTTACGACGTCACCTAGGCCAGCGGCGTGCACAGCCTTGCTTTTGGGCCTGGCCCAACAGCGCTTCGGCACCGTGTGTGGCCCAGCCGGGGCTCTGCCGGTGTACTAGAGTAGGGGTCCCCTAGTATCCCGAACTTCGCACAGGCGATTGCAGCACCAGCGGCGGGGCTTGCCCGGTGACCGCCAAGGTCCTCCGTGGTTCCTTTGGAGCCATTCAAGAACAAAGTATTTAAGCCAAGGAGACAAGGCCCGGCAAGAGGAGCTTGCGGGAAGGCCACTCAAGGCACCTAGAAGACGAGACCTCGGCAAGAGGAGCTTGCGGGAAGGCCCGTGGCGACAAGCTTCCGGATGCGACAAAGCAACAACGCGGCAAGGTGCTTGCAGCGGCAGATTACCACTCCGTTCCTCCGCTCCAGCTCATCCACCAACGTGTCGCCATGGGACCTTTCCAGGCGCACGTGGCAAGAGGCTGTGCAGCCAGCGGGGGGCGGTGGCAAGCGGTGCTGACAAGATGGCCATCGTGGCGAACGGTGGCGCCTCTAACGGTCCTTTTCTGCACTGTTTAGTCGACTTATACGGGCATTTAATGCCTTTGTCCCCTGCCGTCAGGATTAGGTAGGATGCACTGTACAAGTAGCTGTACCAACCGCAACTCATTTTCCCTTTTTTCCTTGTCTACGTTGCCACCTGTCGGTGACCCCTTGAGCATATAAAAGAAGGCCCATGCGCAACATAGAAGGGGGGCGGTTCATTCGAAACCAGAGAACACTCAGGCTAGGTCTTGTAGCTCTCAGCGCTCCCTAGCAAGAACAGAATATAATCAGACAAGCAGCAGTAGGAGTATTATCTCTCCGGAGAGCTCCGAAGCTGGGTAAACTGCTCGTGTGCTTCGCCTCGATCTGCTCTTCGTGCGACCTCCGCCCCCCACCGAACCGAAAGGGGCTCGGTCCGCCGGCCCCATAGGTGTTCGTGGGTCCGATCAGCCTCCCCGACACCAACATTGGTTTTAACATTTGCCATAATAATACTTGAACCTAATAATTAATTGGCATAGGGCGTTGTGAACTTGATGTTTTTTCTACATACAGGGCGGGGCCAGCGCTGATGGTGTTGGTCCCAAATAGAGCCACTTGCGGTGCCACCCCTTCACCTGGGGTTTTCGGTTGCTGTACGTAGTGCTTATCCAGTCGTGGCCTGAGACGAGATACGCGCGGCTACTATCACGGTGTCGGCACACCGGGAGGTCTTACTGGACTTGTTTTACCATTGTAAAAATGTCTTGTGCACCGAGATTCCGAGTCTGATCGGGTGTCCCGCGATGGAGGATTGTCTCCGCGGATCGTGAGCTTGTCATGGGCTAAGTTGGGACACCCCTGCAGGGTTTAATCTTTCGAAAGCCGTGCCCGCAGTTATGTGGCAGATGGGAATTTGTTAATATCCGGTTGTAGAGGACTTGAAGTAAACTCAATTAAAATACACCAAAGGCGTTGGGTAACCATGATTGTCTCTTTTCGGGGAAGTTCGAGAGGAGAACATGGTTGGTTTATGTTTGAACGTAAGTAGTTCAGGATCACATAGTGATCATTACCCGTTTGCGACCGTTTGCGTAGTTTCTCATCTTACTATTGTACTCGTAAGTTAGCCACCATATTTTCTTAGCCGCTGCTGCAACCTCACCACTTATGCTTTCCATACCCATTAAGCTTTGCTAGTCCTGATACCCATGGTAATGGGATTGCTGAGTCCTCGTGGCTCATAGATTACTACAACACCAGTTGCAGGTACAGGTAATGCGATGATTATGATGCGAGAGCGATGTTTGCACATTTTGAGTTCTTCTTCTTCTTCATCGATCTTTGGTTAGGTTCCTGGTCGGCAGCCTGGGCTAGCAGGGTGGATGTTGTTTCAGTTTCTGTTTGTGTTTTATCCGTAGCCGGATGTTGTTCTATGTATGATGTTGATGTATTCTTGCGGCATTTGTATGCCTTGTATGTATCCCCAACTATTTATGTAATGGTTTGATGTAATGATGTCCACCTTGCAAAAGTGTGTCAATATGCGGTTCCATCCTTGGTGGGACCTTCGAGGCTCTTTAGGATAGTGTCGCATATTGGGCGTGACACAACCCACCTGCTCCTGGGCCCTAGGCGCCCTTGTGGGTTGTGCTCCCCTCGGAGCCCCCCTATGGCACTTCTTTGGCCCAACAGGTGTCTACTGGTTCGGAAAAAATCCCCAAAAAGTTTCGCTGCGTTTGGAATCCGTTTGGTATTGATTTTCTGCAAAGTAAAAACAAGAAAAAACAGCAACTAGCACTGGGCACTATGTCAATAGGTTAGTCCCAAAAAAAGATATAAAGTTGCTATAAAATGATTGTAAAACATCCAAGAATGATAATATAATAACATGGAACAATAGAAAATTATAGATACATTGGAGACGTATCAGCAAGTGCTATGTAGAAGCATCATTATCGAAGGTGGTTCACTCTCAGGAGCTCGAATTGTCAACTCATGTGAAGTGGAAGTCGACACAAAGTCCAGGTATCCTACACATGCACACAACAAAATAAAGAACGTATGCACATGGTAGATAAACACATCATCCGTCGTGATGGTTCTCATCTCATGCATATAAGCATTAGTAGCAAAACGCATGAAGAATGTGATGCAATAATCTTTATGTTCATGAACTAGGCATATGGTGCAAAGAAGGAAGGCAAGCATGCTTCACAAGAATTATGTCAAAATCTCCAAATATATGCAAGAATGCTATGGGGGCAATCTCATTAGCAAGACTAAAAGCATTGTTGCACTCAATACATGTCAAATTATCTAGCATAAGAGAGGCAACATATGGAGATGTATGACAAGAAGCAATAACAATCATGTGCAAAGCATGTAGATGGTTGTCATCAACAGCATGAAACGAGTATGTATGAATCATATGTGATGCAACAAGGCAAGCAATCATAGTAATCAAGTCGTGCAAGCTAGTAGTGCAAAGATACAACATATTAGAGGAAATCATGGAAATCATGCCATGTGAGAAAATAATAGGCATAGGCAATGCACATGACATATCGCAAGCACGAACACAAAGCAAGATCATAGTACCATCATAGGAATGGGTCATAGGTGGAGCATGGCAATAACACACAATATATCCACCAAGCTTGCAAATACACATACAAGTACTAGAATCAATCATCATGTGTAATGCAAAGCATAGGTAACAAATGCATGGCAAAGGCATAGGAATGAGCATATCATGCAAAGTGAACGTGGCACGACTGGCATAGAATATGTAATGGACATAAACCCATAACCATGTGAGGGCCATGTAGAAGAAATGTGCAAAGTTGTTGTTCAATGGGAACGGTGTGAAACACAATCCACGTTATCCCAAGTCATCGTTGCTCTCTAGAGCTCATTTTGTCAACTCATGGGATTGTGAAGTTGACAAGTATGCATGGATACCTACACAAAAGAGACACACACAAAAGAAAGTGTGTGCATGGTAAATATACACATCATCCATCATGATGTGTATGTGCACATGTGAGTTAGCACAAGATAAGCATCGCTCGAAGAAATTTGATGCATGGTATAAGAACATGTCATCCATCATGAAAGAATAGTTATTATGTATTGCACGATGGGGACAAAAATTGAGCGTGCAAGTATATGGCACAACAATAGCGTTATCATTCACGGGGGCATATTGTGTGCATAATTATTGGGATCGTGCAATGGATGGGATGGATCAAAATCTCCTAACATGTATGAAGAAACTATGGGGGTCTCCTCATGAGGAATATCGAAAACATCATATGGAGAAAATGGACAACATCCAAAACAATGCATATCCGAAGCTATTTGGTCATGGCATGGCATATGACATAAATGATGCAAGGGGAGCATATCAACATCATAACAAGAAAAACAAATGCCAATAACCATGGGCTTGTCATCTATGCCATATGTGCAAATTGGGTTTATTTTAATGGTATATCACTAGTACAGCGAGGTGATATACAAACGGTTTTTAACCCCTTTTCGGACGGCATTTGGAACCGTCGCCTAGTGAGTGTGGGCGATAGGGGTCTCCTTCCCACACGACCCAGAAACCATCGGGGATATGCCCTCCTGGCACACACGCTCGGCAGAATGAGGTCGTGTGCGACCGGCGAGCGATCAAATATGGTTATACTCCCTCCGTTCCTAAATGTAAGTCTTTTTAAAGATTCTACTACAAACTACATGCGGATGTATATAGACATATTTTAGAGTGTAGATTCACTCATTTTACTCCGTATCTAGTCCATAGTGAAATCTCTAAAAAGACTTATATTTAGGAATGGAGGGAGTACGTACAGTAGTGCTAAACAAATACAATTATACAGGAGAAATCATTTCCAGTCGTAAGTACATCCCACACAGTCAGTCCCCGGTAAACCTTTCCCTTTGTATATACATCCCACACAGTCGCTCTAAGGAAAACGTTTCTGTTCGCATGTATATCACACACAATTTTCCCCAATAATTGTTTGTGATAGCGTTTCCATTGCACATGATATTAACAATTTTATCATTTGCGTTATTGAATGCATCACACACGGTGCATAGAGGAAACTGTGTGGCAAAGGTTGTCCATCACACACAGTTTTTATGTGGTAAACATTTGCGCCAGGTGGCCTAACATAAATAGTTTTCAAGATGATGTCGTGTGTGATTGTTCATTAATCAAACACGGTTTATTCCTAGAAACTGTGTGCGTTGCCTGAGTTCATCGCCCACGGTGTTTTCTCAATAACCATTGGCAATAGAAAAACCCAATTAGCAGGCTAATTATCCTATTATTAATAATCCATTTATTAATCTAATTGACATTTCATCTTAAGCACACAATATATTTCATTTTCATAATTGAAATACATCAGAGTACAACATCATATAGCTTCAGCACTCAGCTACCCCATTACACAACTGCACCAGCACCAAGTTTCACATGAAACATCTATAACCTTTCGAAATTAGCATCATAGATGGTACATAGACATAAGTATCTCATCTGGAAAACTGCCGAAGTAGAAGGAGAATATTGAGCCTTCGTTGATGTTAAAGTTCTTTGCAACTTTAGGCCAGTGCCTGTGTATGATTGACCGTCCATCCTTCGTCCTCTTCAGGAACACATCAATATTGAACCATGGGTTTTGTATGAATACCTTCCTCGCCTCCAAACCATACAGGTGGTTTGAGATGTAATCATGAGTGAACTACTTGGAAAGGCCTGAAAAAAAGGATGTGCATAAATATCTTCTCTATATTGGAAATGGGGCAAAGGAACAAAAAAAGGCAAGGTATAATAGTTAGTACAATCATGTAGTGAACTGATGTCTTCTTCATTGTGTAGACAAAGATCTTGTTGTTTTTTGTTGCGAATTTCTTTATCCTAACAATCTTTGTGAGTTTCTTGACTTGACTGATATTCATGCACAACTCATTTCCCCATATGCAAAAAGGGTCGAACAGTGGGTCAAAACCTCTGACAGCAGGACCTACATGTGCAAGACCAAATTGTTAAAAACCTAAATATTAGAATGGTTCCTACAATTGCAAGATAATGTGCTATTAGACAAAGGACCATGCATGTGCAAACCTTGATTGTAAACCTCAGTGCTTCCCATTGTTTCCCTGCAACACATATAAGGTAGTTAGTCATCAGGTTAAGTGAGGGTTCGCATGCTATCAGTAAAATATTTTGATGAAAAATAAGCACATTGCAGATTCATGAGATTAATTCAAGCCACATGGAAAACCCATTTATCCAAACCAAGCATGATCAAGAACTAGGAAATATAGCACTTGTATATGTTTCTCATGTATTAAGTGCAGCCGAATTCGATTTATTCCTCACATGTACAACAATACAAAATTCTACCCACGACAATTGGACATCGCATTGCAGAATTGAACCAAGCAGTTAACTAAACACCACAACAAATGAACCAAACATTAACTGATCACCACATTGCACAATATAACATACTCCTAATAGAAGAACAGATAGTTAACCAAACAAAGCATACTTAACAATTTGGAAATATAGCAATTCTATTTGTTTCTCTTGTATTTAGTACAGCCAAATTCAATTTATTCCTCACATGGTATACAATAACAGAATGCACCCACAATAATTGAACATCGCATTGCAGAATTGAACCAAATAGTTAACTAAACACCACAACAAATGAACCAAACGTTAACTGAGCACCACATTGCACAATATAACATACTCCTAGTAGAAGATCAGACAGTTAACCAAACCAAGCATGCTTAACAACTTGGAAATATAGCAATTCTATTTGTTTCTCATGTATTTAGTACAGCCAAATTCAATTTATTCCTCACATGGTATACAATAACAGAATGCACCCACAATAATTGAACATCGCATTGCAGAATTGATCCAAAGAGTTAACTAAACACCACAACAAATGAACCAAACGTTAACTGAGCACCACATTGCACAATATAACATACTCCTAATAGAAGATCAGACAGTTAACCAAACCAAGCATGCTTAACAACTTGGAAATATAGCAATTGTATTTGTTTCTTATGTATTTAGTACAGCCAAACTCTATTTATTCCTCACATGGTATACAATAACAGAATGCACCCACAACAATTGAACATCGCATTGCAGAATTGAACTAAACAATTAACTAAACACCACAACAAATGAACCAAACGTTAACTGAGCACCACATTGCACAATGTATAACATACTAGAAGATTAGACAGTTAACCAAACCAAGCATGCTTTACAACTTGGAAATATAGCAATTGTATTTTTTTCTCATGTATTTTTTGAAGAAAAATTCAATTTATTTCTCACATGGAAGACAATACAAAATTGCACCCTGAAGAATTGAACATCACATTTGCAGAATTGAACCAAATAGTTAACTGAACACGACAACTAATTAACTAAATAGTTAAAAGGGTGGGCACAAGAAAATGCCACGAACTCTCGTTTAAAGCAACCAACCGCGTCGCGTCGTCGGCGCGCGAGGTGTCGACGATGGACTCGATGTCGAGGTGCTCCTCCAAGATCTGGGGTTCGGCACGAATGGCAGCCATCGCGACCTCATCCGCATGTGCGGGCGTGATTTGCTTCTCCGTTGCAAAATGCTCCTTGAGATCCTGGCTATACTGCGTGCACCATGGCTTAGGGCGGTGCTTATTTGGTGGAGGGGTCGGTGATTTGGGTGGAAGGTGTTGCACCGGCGGTCAGGGCATGTGGGATGTGGAAGGAGGAGGACGATGGGGGTCGGGTGTGGATTACCTGCCTGGATAGACGAGGTCGAGCAGCGTGAAGGAGGGTCGCCGGTGAGGAGGCGGCGCTGCAAGAAAGGAGTGAAGGTTTCAACTTGGAAAGGAAGGAGGAAACAGGGGAAATGTGGCTTTTGGTAAGGGGGAGCGGCAGGGAGGTAGACATTTCATGAAGCCAAAATTTGGAATCGCTTCAATAAAAAACTGGCGCATAAAGTGTCATCGACACAACATCCCTTATTCAGAACTGTGTACGATATGTGAACATCACAAATGATTCAGATAGCTTAACCCATGTGTGATGAGTTTGAACGTCAAAAATTTTGGTTCAGATTTCCCTGGTTATAGTGGTCATCCACGTCATTGCATAATTTGGGTACACAAAGGAGACTACAACACACCCACACTTCTTAATCTAGCAAGTTCAGCAATTAATAAGAGCTAGCTGACCTAAACATTACTCTAACAAATTAAAGACCGGCGCTCTTAATTAAACAAAACAAAGAGTACTACTATGGCTGGTGATCGTCGATCTCCACCGCCGCCCAGAAATGAGCTAACCCTAGAATTGAGGAGGGGGTCTATTTGTAGTCTAAGCCATAAAGGGGTAAGTCGGAAAGGGGTTACATGGGCCTCAGGCCCGACTTTACGCACAGGCAGGCGATGGATGTTTGGGCTGGGGGCCGGATGTCCGGCTGTTCATGAGAAGCGGGATGTCCGGGGCACTAGCCGGATGTACGGCCAGGAACATGTCATTTTCTTCCTTCTCTAGATAGTCGTTGCTGGATTTCCTGGGGCGATTCCGGATGTTTGGGCCATGGCGTCACGCCCGATGTCCGGGAGCACGGGCTGGATGTCCGGCCGCTGATGCTTCGGCCGTCTGTTGGTTCAGCTCCTGCGTGGCTGCACACGCGCCGGATGTCCAGCCCTTGGCCCAGAGATCCGGCTGCTGTAGCTTCAGTAGCATCGTCTTCTTCCTTTTTCTCTTCCTGGCTTCCCTCGCGGATGGTGTAGTTGTTCCTAGGCGCTTCCACTCCTCCTCGACATCCATGAAGTTCCGACAATACCTATGCATGCAATAAGAGTGGAGTGTCAAGTAGTATACCATCCTCAAAGGGGTCAAGTGAACACGTATAAAGGAGATGATTCACCTTTTTGTATGTGAAGTAGATGTCGCACATGTCACTTTCCAAACGGACTCTTGACATGGTGATGTCCGTAGGATGCTCCGCATCAGGTAGGTAGTGGGTCATCAAGAATATTTTCTAACCTAGACAAGTTGTTAGCTACTGGGTTCACAGCTCCTTTCCTATCAGTGATATGTATATCAAATTCTTGTAGCAAAAGAACCCACCTAATAAGTCTAGGTTTAGCATCTTTATTTTCCATAAGGTATTTAATAGTAGCATGATCAGTGTGAACAATTACTTTAGAATCAACAATATAAAACCTGAATTTATCCCAAGCAAACACAACTGGTAAAAATTCGTTTTCGATTGTAGCATAATTTCTTTGAGCACTGTGCAGAGTTTTGCTAGCATAATGGATACCATTTAATTTCTTATCAACTCTTTATCCTAGAACAACACCAATAGCATAATCACTAGCATCACACATAATTTCAAAGGGTAGGTTCCAATCAGGTGGTTGAATAAATAGGTGCAGAGATTAAGGCTTTCTTAAGTATTTCAAAGGCTTCCACATAGTCATCATCAAAAACAAATGGAACATCCTTTTGCAAGAGATTAGTAAGAGGCCTAGAAATTTTAGAGAAGTCTTTAATAAACCTCCTGTAAAAACAGGCATGACCAAGGAAAGTTCTTATACCTTTGATATATTTAGGACATGACATTTTCTCAATTGCAACAACTTTAGCTTTATCAACTTCAATACCTCCTTCAGAAATTTTCTAGCATTTGATCAATAAAAGGTAGAGGGTAATGATCTTTCCTAGTAGCTTTGCTAAATTTTCTGAAATCAACTACCATCCTATAACCTATGGTAATTCTTTGTGGGATAATATCTGATAGAGGTGAAGGTGTCCTGATGTTTCAATGAGAGAGCTATCATTTTCTGTGGGAGTCGACCTTTAAGATCCGACTACGAATGTGCGAGATGTCGCGCCTTAGCAATTGCTAAACCAACTTCTGAGGGGATATTGACCACGCCGGAGCACGATCAACCTGACCACAAGGCCCTATTTCCTGGGAGCAAATAAAGAACAAGCAAGAAACTAAGATTGCAATCTGGATATTGCAAATATAAGAGGAAAACTTTATTGATGAAACTGGGGTACTGTGACATCTTGGTCTGGTCGTTGAACACAAATGAAGTACGCGAAGTTGCAACTATGGCGAACTTTTAATCTAAACCAACCGAAAGTCTAAACAATGCCCTAAGGGCTGTAACTAAGGACGAAGAGGAGGGAATTTCATGGCCCCTTGGAGGAGGGGTCCGAAACCAACCCTAACTCTTTCCCCATACATACGGACTCTAGAAACAGCCTATACTTCAGTATTTTGAAATTACATGGGCCTGGTGCAATAATAAGGTGATGCAGCACCTATAATAGCCTCCAGGCGAAATTTATGAAGTGGCATCTTGTATATTTCGTCCAAGGCTTCATGCACTCATTATTGTGGCATCAAAGTCCTGAAATCATCACTTGTAACTACATTCTTGTTCCCCTTGCGCATGGCATCATCTCCGTGCTTGATCTTGCTCCAATGTTCATCCTTCTTGTCCAAGCTAGGCCCTTCATTTGTAAGCACGACAAATTTATCCAATTTAGGCAGCATCATATTCTCATGAACATTAGAATCATTACCAAGAAACAAAAGTACGTGGTAATTTAATTGGCGTGCGCGAGCTGTAGTAATTAGTCCAGTATGTATAGCAGCAGGGGCTGTGGGTGTAACAATGGTACTGATGTCCTCATCATCCTCCCATTCTTGAAGTGAAGTCGTCCTCGACGGAAGCTCATCCTCATCACCCAAATAAGGCTTCAAATCTGCAATGTTAAAAGTGGAACTAACCCCAAAATCTGCAGGCAGCTCAAGTTTATACGCGTTATCATTTAATTTCTATAACACCTTAAAAGGACCATCAGCACGTGGAATTAGCTTTGATTTGCGCAAATTAGGATACCTTTCCTTATGCAAATGTAACCGAACAAAATCTCCAGGTGCAAAGACAACATGTTTTCTACCTTTATCTCTAGCAAGTTTATATTTAGCATTCATACGCTCAATGTTTTCCTTAGTTAACTCATGCATTTTTAAGATCAATTCAGCACATTGTTTAGCATCAAAAATAACCTTCTCTGAAGATGGAAGAGGTAACAAATCAATAGGTGCACGAGGTAGGAAACCATATACAATTTCAAAATGGCACATCTTAGTAGCAGAATGCAGCGAACGATTATAAGCAAATTCAATATGAGCAAGCATTCTTCTCACATTTTCTTGTTATTTTTCAAAACAGCCCTAAGCATAGTACACAATGTTCTATTGACTACTTCAGTTTGTCCGTCAATTTGGGGGATGACAACTAGTACTAAAAAGCAGTTTAGTCCCCAACTTTGCCCATAAAATCTCCAAAAGTGACTAAGTAATAGTATCACGATCTGAAACAATAGTATATGGCACACCATGCAAGCTAATAATTTCACAAAATAACAAATCAGCAACATTAGCAGCATCATCGCTTTTATGACATGGTATCAATTGTCCCATTTTCGAGAACCTATCCACGACAAGAAGTATGCTATCCCTCCCCTTCATTGTTCGAGGTAATCCCAAAACAAAGTCCATAGATATATTCTCCCATGGAACACTAGGTACAGGCAAAGGCATATATAAACCATGAGGATTGAGTCGTAACTTAGCTTTTTGACATGTAGTGCAGCGAGCAACAAAGCGCTCAACACCCGATCTCATCTTTGGCCAAAAGAAATGTGTAGCAAGTACATCCTCCATCTTCTTCATGCCAAAGTGTCCCATTAATCCTCCTCCATGCACCTCCTGCAACAACAAAAGATGGACAGAGCTAGCTGGAATGCATAGCTTGTTAGCACGGAACACAAATCCATCGTTAACGACGAACTTGTTCCGTGTTCTCCCTTCATTACAATTCTGCATACATCTTTAAATTCAGGATCATGCACATATTGATCTTTGATGGTCTCCAAACCAAATATTTAAAGTCATGTTGTGAAAGTATAGTATAATGACGAGACAATGCATTAGCAATAACATTTTCTTTACCCTTCTTGTGTTTAATGACATAAGGAAAAGTCTCAATGAATTGAACCCATTTAGCATGTCTACGGTTCAGTTTTGTTTGACTTTTAATATGTTTCAAAGATTCATGATCAGAATGAATAAAAATTCTTTGGGCCATAAATAATGTTGCCATGTTTCCAAAGTCCGAACAAGAGCATATAATTCCTTATCATAAGTAGAGTAATTCAGACTAGGTCCACTCAATTTTTCAGAAAAGTTTGCAACAGGTTTCCATCTTGTAATAACACACCTCCTAATCCAATTCCACTAACATCACATTCAAGCTCAAAAGTCCAATTAAAATCAGGAAGTTGGAGTAGAGGAGCATGTGTCAACTTATCTTTCAATACTGCAACGGCTTCTTCCTGTGCGGTACTCCAAACGAAAGGCACATCATGTCGGCGTTCCGGGAACCGGGTACCCAGACTTGCCTGCCTGCAGCCCATCGCATGGCTCCATCGGCAGCCTGGTACGGCCCATCTTCAGCACCAGCAGCACAAGACCATCGCGAGGGGCCAAGCCTCGCGAGGCGGACAACGTCAAGACCTGCAGAAGGAGCGGCCTCCTCAGGATGGCTCTAGAGAAGCGGAGATTTCTGTGCAAGCCCTCACTTCATGAGGTTCGGATGATGCAAGCCATGACGGTCAAGGCCAGGCAGGCGCCAGCGGGTGCAGAGCAGCAGGTTTTTTATTTGGTGCTAAGGAGGCAAGCGCAGGTGGGGAGTCTCGCGGAATCAATTAAAGGTTTCCATTACCACGCTACAAGACCAAGACCGCTAGGACGGCAGGATGGAGGTCATCGCCGAGCCCACAACGGTGTCGCGACCTGAAGCTTTGCAGGTGAAGACCACCTTTTGTCAGGATAAGACGTACAAGTTGTCTCCCTTCGAATTTGGCCGTTGTGGGATCCATTCCCGCCTTCATTTGGTAAGAGGACCAAGGACGCTATAAATAGAGCCTAGCCACCACCGTAGAGTGGAGGCCAGATCCGGATCCATTCCATACACACACACACACCAGCTCACTCGAGCACAAGAACACACCTCCTGAGTTTGTTCCCCCACTGTACTAGTTCATCCGCAGCCCACCTCGAGGCCAATCCACCACAAAGCAGGAGTAGGGTTTTACACCGCAAGGTGGCCCGAACCTGGGTAAACTGATGTGTCCCATTTCCTTACAGTTCATCGAGCTAGGCCGTGGGATCAACGAGTTGGCAGACTGGGGAGGTTGAGTTCTTCGCACACACCCCAGAGTTCGAATCTATCAAGGGTCTGCAGAGCCCGGAATCCGTCATTTGGCGCGCCAAGAAGGGGTGCGTCGGAGCGTCTCTTCCTCTGGTCGATTCGCCCCCATTTTTCCGTCCCCATGGTTGATGCTCATCGAGTTCGTGCTGAGCGCCGGGCTGCCCTCGCTGCCCGCGTCACCCAGACAGTGCCCCCAGGTGATGGTGTCCCCGTCGCTCCCTGTCGTCCGTGGCCAACGCCGCCACCGGCCCCACGGCCCATGAGCAGCATGCTTTGTCGATGCAATCATCTGTGCAGTGTGATGGGCGCACCGCCACCCCGTCGCTGACTCTGGTGGCCGCTTCATCTTCTCATGCTCGTCACAGGCCGGCGAACGCTCAGGCTGCGTTGCTCATGGCACGCGAGCTCCTGCGCTATCGCCCAACCGACAACCTTTACGAGGACTAGCCGGACCGCATCACCGAGCTCGTCAGCGCCGCAGGGGAGGCCCCTACACCATCCCTCTCGCTGCCACCTCCACCGCCTCTTGCGGGTGTCGTGGCTGACGGTGGGCCTCCTCCACCCCCCAGGCAAGACGTCGTCCCTGAGCCAAGGCGCGAGGCTCTTCGGCGGGACCCGCCGCGTAGGGCGCCAGCGCGTGATGAAGAAAGCTACCAAGTGGTGTAGCGGCCCCAAGAAGAGACGTGTGCACTCCTAGCACCGCCACATCAAGACCGCATGCCGCCCGAGGTGGTGGTGCGCGAGCGCCAGGATCAGGCTCCACCTCCACGGCAGGCTCCCGTGACCACGGCAGGATGCCGCGTGTTCACCCTGGAGCTACACTGTATCGTCTGGCTAGTGAAGTTCAAGCCCGACCTGCCTTCGCGCTACAACGGTACCCCCGACCCTGCCGAGTTCCTGCAGCTTTAAGAGCTGAGCATCGAGGCGGCCAACGGCAATGAGAAGTACGCGAACTTGTTTCCCATGGCCCTCAAGGATGGCGCGCGCTCGTGGCTCCTGAACCTCCCCGCGGGATCAATCTCCTCCTGGGATGAGATGTGAGAGCATTTCGTTGCCAACTTCCAGGGCACCCGTGACCGCCCGTCGACTGCGGGTGACCTGCGCGCATCAAGCTGCGGCCAGGGAGACCTTGCGAAAATACATCCAACGCTTCAACAGCATTCGCCTCAAGATTTCCAAGGTGTCGGACGAGGCCATCATTTCGGCATTCACTGATGTCGTCGGGGACGTCAAGATGAAGGAAGAGCTCGCCATACATGAGGACCTGTGCACGGCTCTGGAGATGTTCAACATGGCAACCAAATGTGCGAGAGCTGAGGAAGGTTGCCTCTCCCTGCTGGAGCTTCTAGAGGCGGATCCAGAAGACAAGAAAACCAAGGCCAAGGACATGAAGCGCAAGGGGCCAGCTGTGCTCACAGCTGAGTCTGAGATGAAGCACAGCTGCGACCACCCGGAGTCATCCAAGGGAGCCGCCCATTCTGCGTCTTCCACAAGGTGTACAACCACAACACCAATGACTGCTAGGAGCTCGGGGCCATCCATGGCGGGCATCTTGGTCGTCGCCCCGAGCGCAATGATTGAGGCTACGGAAGTGGAGGAGGCCAAGGTGGAGGACGCTGGGACAACCGCAACCCCCGCCAGGACTGGCACGATCAGCCCCGTGAGGACGGCTGGCTGGGCCAGCCTCATGAGGGTCCATGGAGGGATAAGCTTCATGAGGACAGTCCTCAGGGCAACCCCGGCCTTCCTCCGCTGCCGCCACCTCCAAGAAGGAATGATGACCGCCACCAAGATGATGGGGCTGGGGGCTTCCAAGAGCCTCGTGCCATCGCTTGCATCCTAGACGGCACTCACGCCCCTGCCTCCGATCGCATCTTCAAGTAGTTTGCTCGCAGGTGAACACGTCCCTTCCCAAGCTCAGGGCGACGCGTCCGCTCAGCTGGTCCAAGTACGCCATCACTTTCAACTCTTCTGACCAGCTCAAGTGCGCGGCCATTGCCGGCGCCCTCCCGATGCTCTTCCCGCCTACCATCAGCAACGTCCTCGTCACCAAGACACTCATCGATGGCGGTGCGGGGCTCAATGTTCTCTCCGTCGAGACCTTCGACAGGCTCCAGGTGTCATATGACCAGCTTCAGCCTACCAAGCCCTTCTCAGGAGTGACCGACGGCTCCACCACCCCGATAGGGCAGATCCGCCTCCCTGTCACCTTCGGCACACGCGACAACTATCACACTGAGCTCATCGACTTCGACTCTCCCACATCCGCCTCCCTTAAAACGCCATCCTCGGGTATCCGGCACTGGCCAAGTTCATGGCTGCGACTAACCATGGCTACAACGTCGTCAAGATGCCAGGAAGTTGCGGCATCATCACGGTCACCTGTGACGAGAAGGACGCGGTGTGCTCCCTCGAGCGCGCCATCCTCCTGAGGTCGTCCCCAAGAAGAAGAAGCAGCTGCTCCACTGAGGACCTTAGGAGGATGGGGCGGCTAGTGGCCCTACCTCAGGACCTGCGCCCACTAACGGGGCGCCTTCCCCTCTCGCATAGGAAGGCGCGCTTGGCACCCCTCTTAGGCTGGTGTAGCGACCCGACCTCAGACGGTCAAGCCTTCACGTGTTGTCTTGTGCCATCCACGGATCAAGATCCGCACACACAAGACATCAATGTATATATCAAAGTTCAATCACATGTATAATTAACGTAAAACTGATATATACCTCATAAGTCACAATGAAACAAATAGTCGGATGTGGAGTCCCATCAACGCCATCGGCAGGTTGAGTGTAGACCGTAACCACAGTATCGTAACTCTTACTCGTCGAGGAAAATATCTGCAACATGATACGTTGCAGCCCGTGTAGGTCAAGACATTGAATGTACCGCAAGATCACAATAAGAGAAAACAGATGATAAACTATACTATATGCAGTATGGCTTTGTGGCTCAGATCTGATTTTTTTTATGCGTAAAAGCTGATTTATTTTCCCTACATCAAAGGAATAAATGAAATCTGTACTATGGAGTTTTCTATCATGACATGGTTCCGCCTACCGATGTCTCATAGCCCAAAATCATCATAAGTTGCCCACAATTAAGTTATCAATCCGGTGTTGAGAGTTCGAGATAGATCCAAGTCCGGATGCTCAAATTGACCGTAACTGAGGACACGGCTAATCGATTAGGTTTTAACCCTCTGCAGAGGTTTGTACACTTTACCCGCAAGATTCGATCCCTCTCTTTACGTTCTCGCACTTCGTGGTGTTTGAGAACAAGATGACCGAAAGATGGTCTTCCAAGAGTTCCTCGACCACCGTCCGTGCTCATCCAATCCTACCGTAGTTCTACATCTGCTAGCACCGTCCCAGCCAGAGTCACAACTAAGGTCAACCAAGCGAGCCCATAGTGACTTGCGGTTGCACGTAAGCTTCGGGCATGAAGTATTCTTCCATCTCTTTGAGTCTGGGTGAAGCTTTCCGCAAGATGTCATGGCGCTTCTCCATGCATCCCGCCAACCACCGGATTCTCCAGGTGCCCGTCAACCATCCTTCACCCAATGAGTGTGTATTGAATTCTTGTCTCGAGTCTTGAAGTCTTGAGGCCTTGAAGATGCAGTCCTTGCAGATTCCATCATGTTGTTGTCGTCATTGACGTAGATCCTCCATTCTCACACCACTCCCGAGCACTCATACCAACCCCGTCTACTATATCGTAGCATTAAAATAAATAACGTCCCGGGCTTGGTAACAGGGTGATGGGTTCCTACCTCATGCATACTACTCAACTACAAGGATTCAATATCACTACTGTAGGGATTGTTGCGAAGATGACACTAGATGCAATAAAACACATAGGTATGAAAAAACATGGTCAAAGTGAACTTGCCTTGCTGACGATCTTCAAAAACTAGGGATTCGTGGTAGCAAGCTTCGCACTCCGGAAATTCTACCGAGGCAAACAATAACCATAATAAGCACATAGCACATGATCACTTAACACAATAGCATAGTAACATAACACACCAAAACAAACGAAATAAAACCCAAAAGAAAACTCGAAGAAATCCAACTCAAAGTTTTCCTATTTCAAGCAACAACTAAAATAGTTTTATATAACAAAAAATTTCTCAACATAACCTAAGCATGGTTTTTTTAACTTAACAGAAAAGATTGCATTGAGCAACTAGGAGCAAAAAGAATTAACTTAAAAGCTATTATAAAACTCCTATTAGGCCTAATTCAATTTCTATTAAGAAAAAATAAAGTAAAAGTTTTATTTATTATAAAGAAAATTTCATGCTCTAAAGTGACAGAAACTAACCTAGAATAATCAATCACATGTGAGAAATAAATTTATTTGCTAATTAAAATAATAGGAAAACAGTAGCTAGTTAATTAATTAAGAATAACAAGATTCTGATTAAAACTATTTTTATTAATCCTAAAATGCCCAAATTAATACCTACGGTTAGGTAATGTCAAAACAAAGTTGGGACAAAAAGAATCATTAAAAATAAATTTCCTAACTTATTTTATAACAGATTTACTATTCTGTCTAAATCTAAAATAAAGCAATTAAAATAATTTTAACATAGCTAATTATAGTTTCTACAGAAACTATAAGAAATTTGCAAACCAACAAAAAAAGAATCACTTAAAAATATTAAGTAGATTAAAAGATATGAATTTTTCAAATCTGGAACTATTCTGTTAAAACAGAAAAACAAAAATAAAGAAAAATGGCCTAATGGGCCTAACTAACGACCGAGCGTAACTTAACTAAAAGCGGGCCTAGGGTTAAGCAATCGGGCGGTACAAAATAAAAACCCTAGCTAATAAAATAAACCGGACTAAACTAAACCGGACTGGTTTTATAAAAAGAACATACCCCTTCGGGGGGGTTCTAATCCTAGCCGTAGGGAGTAGATCGGACGGCGGGGAGGGGTTCCGGCGAGTTACCAGAGATCGACGGCGGCGGCGGCTCGGGCGGCGAGTGCGTCGGCGTCTCCGGTGGTCGGGGGAGTCGACGGAGTGCTCCGGCCCAGAGTGCGGACGGGCGAGGCGTCTGGTGGAGTCGACGGGGCTCGGGGTGGGCTAGGGCGTCGGCGGCGAGGTAAATGGCGGCGGTGGTGTGCTCGGGCTCCGGTGAGCACGTGATGAGGGAGAGAGGGGTCCGGCGAGGGGCGAGGGGGGGAATGGGGTGCGGGGAAGGGGTTTTATAGGCGGGGCGACGACTTGCGCAAGGGGGTGAATCGGGAGGGAGATCGAATCCCGGATCCTTCGGGATCCGGCGAGCGGCGGCGCGGCAAGTGGCGTGGGCGAGGGGTTGACGACGGTGGGGGCCCGCCTGTCGGTGAGGGGAGGAAGGGCGCGGCGCGGTCGGTCGGCCGACCGGAGGGGTTTCGGCGCGAGGGGCGCGGGTTGGCTCGTTAGGCTGGCTCGGCCGTTGGCTGGGCAGTTCGATGGGCAGCCGGGTGGGTCGCCAGTCTTTGGATGGGCGGTCGGCTGGCTGGTGCCTGGGCATTTTTCTTTTCTAGTTTTTATTATTTTTTGAAAACAAAAACAGATATAATATATAAACTATAAATATTTTATATAGGACATATATATACCAAAATGATCAGGGGAATATTCCCTATCATTTGAACATTTTTCCAGGGGCAAAATCCAAACTTTATAAAAATTCATTTTTTTCAAAATTCAAATAAACTCAAATTTGAATTTCAAACTTTTGGCAATGTTTTTCCTCTGATATTTTTGGAGTGTCATGTTTACTCCTCTCATACTTTTTCTCAAGTATTTTATCAGGCATAGTTTTTGAAATGATTTCCACTTGCCAAAATTTTGAATTCAAATTCCAAAACCCCAAAACTTCAAATGCCACTCAAATTCAAACAACATGCATAGATGCTTAGCTATAAATGTAAAACATTCCAAATAGTAAATTTGGGATGTTACAAACCTACCACACTTAAAATGAATCTCGTCCTCGAGATTCGAAGAGGCTAGCAAGAAAGGGTTAGGGGTTGGGGGTCTGCTAGCAAATGTTTGGTCGGAAGGTCAGGGGTGCTACCACACTTAAAACAAGTTTACGGTTCCGATAAACTCAGATACTTCCTCTGGAGTGCTGACAATATCTATCTTTTCACATATCTCACAATAGTTCCTTCATTAACGCTCTTCTGTCAGGAGCATAGAGTTTTCCTCAAAATCGTGGGTCGGTTCGTTAAAGTTGAAGTTCGTCCGAGACTGGATCTTCTTTGTTGATAGGTTCGTGTCCATTCTAGAAAACTATCGAAATACTCATGGTGGTCTACAATTCATGGTTTCTCCTGCAGAAAACGGGTCTGGGTTGAACCTCACCGTATAACCTACGATTGGCAACGGTTGCCTGTAAAGGGGTTCCGTTATCCTACCATTCTATGGTTTTATGGCTTATCGCGTCGACACTCTTCTATGGTTTTCGAGGCTCTCTGATTTTCCATCAACATATGATAGTTCATGATAGAAGTCTCCGGTATGGGGGCCAATCCATCCCGTACTTGAATCATTACCACATACGTAAACAGTGAATCACGTATTCTAACACTTCGGCATACTCACAAGCATTGCAGAATTTCTCTTGTTGACGAACTGAGTTCGTATAAATCCATGGTTTCTGCAAGCCAAACAAAACATCTATCGTTACTTCACCACTCTTAGGTTTTTGCGTAATCTCCTACGAAACGTATGATGATTGGATCACTGATTCTTCCAAATTTATTCCTTTATCAAGGTTACATCTGTTCCTCTTCAAAATCCTGGGCCTGTGGGTTATGGCCCACTTCAACAAGTTTAATTCATCCTTCCTAGGATTCCATATTCCAACATTACATCTCCTGTAAATCCAATAGTACTTCTTCCTTCATACTCCTGTGGTGACGATCATACAAAACTCCAACTTATTTTGTCCAGCTTCCTTCTATGGACCGTCATGAATAACACATTTCTTTCTTCACTGATCATGTGACTTTACGGAGTACTACGACACCAAAGAAAAATGCACTAGTTTATCCATAAATCTCATTATTTTCATAACAATCCTTTAGTACATCCTTAACCATTTTTTTTCGTGAATCCAAATTCCAAAAAGTTTATTACAAATGCTGCCACCCACATGGTTCGGTATGGTCAGACATTACTTCCAACTTTATTCATTTTTCCTCCTTGAGGATTCTTCAGTCCCACTGGAATTGTGCGACATGCGCCTTGAAATCTTCAATCTTCTGTTTCATCGTGGTGGCCTTGAGCTTCACCTCCATCATCTCTGCATGCACTTCGCTTAGGTATTCCCGAGTATAACGGAGTCTTGCTTCAAGTATTTCTCCGATCTGGCGTATGGCTTCCATGGCTGCTTCACGAACAGCATCGAAGAAAGTTGCTTGTGGCACACGTGAAATGAAAAAGTACTGCCCCATCATCTTTGGGCAAACTCCTTTCAAATGGTGGAGGTGTACCTCCACATACCAAAGTTCCACTCCCTTTTGCATGAAAGGGTAGCCTTTGTAGACTGCATCTCCTTCGAGGTGAATATGCTTCATCATGTCCTTCAGGATCTTCGGGTAATCATGATCACTTGTCAGGGTCATGATTGTTTCCGGACCTTTAAGGAAAGACTCGTAAAGGGTCGTCATCTGCAGTTGTATAACAAAAATGGTGCTCAGAATAAGGTACATATCTCCTGGGGCACACATTCATATCATCCAAACAAAACTTCAAACTCAACTTCCAATTTCCCGTTTATACATCACAACTCCCTTTCTTCCATGTTCATCCAGAATATTAATTTCCAAGATAAAATATGACAACTCCTAAAAGCCTTTCAACATGTGACATTACAACTTTATTGAGTCATGAACTATTACAATCTCTGAGTAATCTATTACATAACACAACTCTTTGAACTCATGAAAATGAAATTGCTTTCTACTACTCTTATTATCCATATCAAAATTCCAACTACTCAACTCCAGCTTTCGTCTTGTTGGGACATTTAGTAGCATAATGTCCTGCTTCCTTGCAGCGAAAACAAAAAGTTCCCGACATGTCTCGGGGCTTCTTTGTGATTATGTAGGCTCCTTGGATTCTTGGCTTCTTTTCTGGACATTTACTAGCGTAATGACCTGAATCCTTGCACCTGTAACAAGTGATATGACTCAGGTCCTTCTCTGCAAAAATTGTTTTGTTACGGGGTTGCCTTCTTTTTCTCTTCTGGATTTCTCTGTAATGATCGAGCTTCTATTTCTGAGGTCAAACTTCACTTCTGCTGTCGGAAATATCCGGATACTTTTTTCTTTCCTTGGTGCAATCTGCGAAAATGTCCTTCTTCTCCACATGAATAGCAGGCATTGGAGTAAAATCTGTTGAGGCCTTCTCCATCGTGGTCTTCAACACATTCCTTCATCACAGGTTCTTTCATAACTTCTCGGAGGGCTTCTTTCATTCCTTCTTCCTGCTCCTGAATAGTTTGTTGCACCATGGGGTAAATGTAACACCGAGTCGGGTAGTGGGTGGTTCCTTCACACAAGAAACAAGTCACCTTACTAGTTGGGCATTCCTCACCGGGTGTTTCTCCTCACAATGAGGGCATCCATCCTTGTGTTCCCCACAGGTGTGTCCTATTTCTCCATAAATCTTGCAGGCACAAGGTTTATTTCTTGGTGTATCATGGTGCTTCCGGGTAAGACGAGATCTTGTCGAGTCTTCTTGAATTCTTCCCAAGTCTTTGCTCCATACCATCCTGTATAGCTTGATGCATCTGCCACCATGTTGCAGCACTTCCTTCAAAGTCTTGAAGAGCGTCACGATACTTCATTCTTCCTTGAAACCAAATTGCTCCCGAGTGATTCTCCCTGTTCAATCCATAGCTCTGCCTCCGGTGAGTCTTGATCCAGAGAATATCAGTCCAACTTCATTCATCATCTATGGGGTCCAAAAGTTTTGGGATGAGATATGAGAGAGGTGGGGAGGGATATACACACAATACAAACAATCGTTTTTGAAGAAACAAGTTTTACTTTGTGGCTGTCGGAAAACATCAAACAAATGACAGCTCACAAATCGTCGCATCTAACGTAAGTATGTAACAGGGGTTTGGTCTTCTAAAGGTCAAATAATTCTTCAGATTCTTCAAATTCTTCTAGTCTTCGGAGTCTTCAATTGTTGCAGCTTCAACTCTTCTAATGCATGGTGAAACCCTTTGTTACTTTGAAGAGGTCATCAGCTGTCCGATATCTTTCTTGGAGCGGCTTCAGTTGATCCTTCATGTGGTCAAAAGGGGAAAAGGGGTATATTCTAACTATTTGAGGTGAGAGGGTCTATTTGATAAAATCAGAAAAGATGAGAAGTAAGAGTCTTTTTGAAAATAAAGTTTTTGAGATATCCTGCCCAAGGGGCTTTCCGATTTCTAGGGTCACGTCCTACAGTCAACATGGGCTCTAATACCATATATGTAGCGACCCGACCTCATACGGTCAAGCCTCTCGTGTTCTTTGTGCCATCCACGGATCAAGATCTTTGGCACACACAGACATCAATGTATATATCAAAGTGCAATCACATGTATAATTAACGTAAAACTGATATATACCTCATAAGTCACAGCGGAAACAAATAGTCGGGTGTGGAGTCCCATCAACGGTGTAACATCCCAAATTTACTATTTGGAAAGTTTTACATTTATAGCTAAGCATCTATGCATGTTGTTTGAATTTGAGTGGCATTTGAAGTTTTGGGGTTTTGGAATTTGAATTCAAAATTTTGGCAAGTGGAAATCATTTCAAAAACTATGCCTGATAAATACTTGAGAAAAAGTATGAGAGGAGTAAACATGACACTCCAAAAATATCAGAGGAAAAACATTACCAAAAGTTCGAAATTCAAATTTGAGTTTATTTGAATTTTGAAAAAAAATGAATTTTTATAAAGTTTGGATTTTGCCCCTGGAAAAATGTTCAAATGATAGGGAATATTCCCCTGGTCATTTTGGTATATATATGTCCTATATAAAATATTTATAGTTTATATATTATATCTGTTTTGTTTTCAAAAAATAATAAAAACTAGAAAAGAAAAAAATGCCCGTGCACCCGACCCAGCCCGACCGGCCCAGCCACACTGGCGACCCACCCGCGGCCCACCGAACCGCCCAGCCAGCCCAATGAGCCAGCCCGCGCCCCCTCGCGCCGAAACCCCTCCGGTCGGCCGACCGACCCGCCGCGCCTTCCTCCCCTCACCGACAGGCGGGCCCCACCGTCGTCAACCCCTCGCCACGCCACTCGCCACGCCGCCCGCTGGATCCCGAGGATCCGGATTCGATCTCCTCCCGATTCACCCCTTGCGCAAGTCGTCGCCCCGCCTATAAAACCCCTCCCTTTTATTCCCCCCTCGCCTCGCGGACCCTCTCTCCTCCTCACGCTCATGGAGCCAAGCACACCACCGCCATTTACCTCCGCCGACGCCCTAGCCCACCCCGAGCCCGTCGACTCCACCAGACGCCCCCTCGCCCGTCACTTTGCCAGAGCACTCCGTCGACTCCCCGACCACCGAGACGCTGACCTTTTCGCCGCCCGAGCCGCCGCCGCCGTCAATCTCCGGTAACTTCGCTGAACCCCTCCCGCCGTCCGATCTACTCCCTACGGCTAGGATTAGAACCCCAGAAGGGGTATGTTCTTTTATAAAACCGGTCCGGTTTAGTTTAGTCCGTTTATTTTATTAGCTAGGGTTTTATTTTGTACCGGCCCGATTCGTTTAACCCTAGGCCCGTTTTAGTTAAGTTACGCTCGGTGCGTTAGTTAGCCCATTAGGCCATTTTTCTTTATTTTGTTTTTCTGTTTTAATGAATAGTTCCGATTTGAAAAATTCATATCTTTTAATCTACTTAATATTTTTAAGTGATTCTTTTTTGTTGGTTTGAAAATTTCTTATAGTTTCTGTAGAAAATATAATTATCTATGTTAAAATTATTTTAATTGCTTTATTTTAGATTTAGACAGAATAGTAAATCTGTTATAAAATAAGTTAGGAAATTTATTTTTAATGATTCTTTTGTCCCAACTTTGTTTTGACATTACCTAACCGTAGGAATTGGGCATTTTAGGATTAATAAAAAATAGTTTTAATCAGAATCTTGTTATTCTTAATTAATTAACTAGCTACTGTTTTCCTATTATTTTAATTAGCAAATAAATTTATTTCTCACATGTGATTGATTATTCTAGGTTAGTTTCATCACTTTAGAGCATGAACTTTTATTTATAATAAATAAAACTTTTACTTTATTTTTCTTAATAGAAATTGAATTAGGCCTAATAGGAGTTTTATAATAGCTTGTAAGTTAATTATTTTTGCTCCTAGTTGCTTAATGCAATCTTTTCTGTTAAGTAAAAAAAACCATTCTTAGGTTATGTTGAGAAAAATTTTGTTATATAAAACTATTTTAGTTGTTGCTTGAAATAGGAAAACTTTGAGTTGGATTTCTTCGAGTTTTCTTTTGGGTTTTATTTCGTTTGTTTTGGTGTGTTATGTTACTATGCTATTGTGTTAAGTGATCATGTGCTATGTGCTTATTATGGTTATTGTTTGCCTCGGTAGAATTTCCGGAGTGCGAAGCTTGCTACCACGAATCCCTAGTTTTCGAAGATCGTCATGTTGGGTAACGTAGTAATTTCAAAAAATTTCCTACGATCACGCAAGACCATGGTGATGGCATAGCAACGAGAGGGGAGAGTGTCGTCCACGCACCCTCGTGAGACCGAAGCGAAGCGTTATATCAACGCGGTTGATGTAGTCGTGCGTCTTCACGATCCGACCGATCCAAGCACCGTTACTCGGCACCTCCGAGTTCTTGGCACACGTTCAGCTCGATGGCGATCCCGGGCTCCGATCCAGCAAAGCGTCGGGGAGGAGTTCCACAAGACGACGGCGTGGTGGCGATCTTGATGTTCTACCGTCGCGGGCTTCGCCTAAGCACTTTGCTACAATATGACCGAGGTGGAATATGGTGGAGGGGGGCACCGCACACGGCTAAGGAACGATCACGAAGATCAACTTGTGTGTCCTAGGGTGCCCCCCGGCCCCCGTATATAAAGGAGCAAGGGGGAGGGCCGGCCAGCCCTTGGGGCGCACCAAGGGAGGGGGGAGTCCTCCTCCTAGTAGGAGTAGGACTCCCCTTTCCTAGTCCTACTAGGAAGAGGGAAGGGGGAAGGAAAGAGAGGAGAGGAGAGGGAAGGGGTTGCGCCCCCCCCTGGTCAATCGGACTCCCCATGGAGGGGCGCCACCTCCCGGTGCAGCCCTCTCTCTCCCCTCTTGGCCCAATAAGGCCCATAACTTCCCGGGGTTCCGTAACCCCTCCGCACTCCGGTTTTCTCCGAAACTTCCGAACCTTTCCGTGTCCGAATATAACCATCCAATATATCAATCTTTATGTCTCGACCATTTGAGACTCCTCGTCATGTCGTGATCACATCCGGGACTCGAACTCCTTCGGTACATCAAAATACATAAACTCAAAATATAACCGTCATTGAAACCTTAAGCGTGCGGACCCTACGGTTCGAGAACTATGTAGACATGACCTAGAACCATTCTCGGTCAATAACCAATAGCGGAACCTGGATGCCCATATTGGTTCCTACATATTCTCGAAGATCTTTATCGGTCAAACCGCATAACAACATCGTTGTTCCCTTTGTCATCGGTATGTTACTTACCCGAGATTCGATCGTCGGTATCCAATACCTAGTTTAATCTCGTTCGGGAAAGTCTCTTTACTCGTTCCGTAATACATCATCTCACAACTAACTCATTAGTTGCAATGCTTGCAAGGCTTATGTGATGTGTATTACCGAGAAGGCCTAGAGATACCTCTCCGACAATCGGAGTGACAAATCCTAATCTTGATTCATGCCAACTCAACATATACTTTGGAGACACTTGTAGAGTACCTTTATAATCACCCGATTCGTTGTGACGTTTGGTAGCACACAAAGTGTTCCTCCGTAAACGGAGTTGCATAATCTCATAGTTATAGGAACATGTATAAGTCATGGATAAAAGCAATAGCAACATACTAAGCGATCGGGTGCTAAGCTAATGGAATGGGTCATGTCAATCAGATCATTCAACTAATGATGTGACCTTGTTAATCAAATGACAACTCCTTTGTCTATGGTTAGGAAACTTAACCATCTTTGATTAACAAGCTAGTCTAGTAGAGGCATACTAGTGACACTCTGTTTGTCTATGTATTCACACATGTATTATGTTTCCGGTTAATACAATTCTAGCATGAATAATAAACATTTATCATGAAATAAGGAAATAAATAATAACTTTATTATTGCCTCTAGGGCATATTTCCTTGAGCCTCCCACTTGCACTAGAGTCAATAATCTAGTTCACATCGCCATGTGATTTAACATCAATAGTTCACATCTATATGTGGTTAACACCCATAGTTCACATCGACATGTGACCAACACCCAAAGGGTTTACTAGAGTCAGTAATCTAGTTCACATCGCCATGTGATTAACACCCAAAGAGTACTAAGGTGTGATCATGTTTTGCTTGTGAGATAATTTTAGTCAACGGGTCTGTCACATTCAGAGCCGTAAGTATTTTGCAAATTTCTATGTCTACAATGCTCTGCACGGAGCTACTCTAGCTAATTGCTCCCACTTTCAATATGTATCTAGATCGAGACTTAGAGTCATCCAGATCGGTGTCAAAACTTGCATCGACGTAACCCTTCTGACGAACCTTTTGTCACTTCCATAATCGAGAAACATATCCTTATTCCACTAAGGATAATTTTGACCGCTGTCCAGTGATCTACTCCTAGATCACTATTGTACTGGTACACAGCATGGCATACTTTATAGAACCTATGGCCAAGGCATAGGGAATGACTTTCATTCTCATTCTATCTTCTGCCATGGTCGGGTTTTGAGTCTTACTCAATTTCACACCTTGTAACACGTGCAAGAACTTTTTCTTTGACTGCTCCATTTTGAACTACTTCAAAATCTTGTCAAGGTATGTACTCATTGAAAAACTTATCAAGCGTTTTGATCTATCTCTATAGATCTTGATGCTCAATATGTAAGCAGCTTCACGAGGTCCTTCTTTGAAAAACTCCTTTCAAACACTCCTTTATGCTTTTCGAATAATTCTACATTATTTCCGATCAACAATATGTCATTCACATATACTTATCGAAAGGCTGTAGTGCTCCCACTCACTTTCTTGCAAATACAGGCTTCTCCAAAAGTCTCAGATAAAACCATATGCTTTGATCACACTATCAAAGCGTTTATTCCAACTCGAGATGCTTGCACCAGTCCATAGATGGATCATTGGAGCTTGCATTTTGTTAGCTCCTTTAGGATTGACAAAATCTTCTGGTTGCATCATATACAACTCTTCTTTAATAAATCCATTAAAGAATGTAGTTTTGACATCCATTTGCCAGATTTCATAAAATGTGGCGATTGCTAACATGATTCGGACAGACATAAGCATCGCTTCTGATTGAGTAAATCTCATTGTAGTCAACACCTTGAACTTGTCGAAAACCTTTCTGCGACAAGTCGAGCTTTGTAGATAGTAATACTACTATCACATCTGTCTTCCTCTTGAAGATCCATTTATATAATATGGCTTGCCGATCATCGAACAACTCCATCAAAGTCCACACTTTGTTCTCATATATGGATCCCATCTCAGATTTCATGGTCTCAAACCATTTCGTGGAATCTGGGCTCATCATCGCTTCCTCATAGTTCGTAGGTTCATCATGGTCTAGTAACATGACTTCTAGAATAGGATTACCGTACCACTCAGTGCGGATCTTACTCTGGAAGACCTACGAGGTTTGGTAACAACTTGATCTGAAGTTTCATGATCATCATCATTAACTTCCTCACTAATTGGTGTAGGAATCACTTTGGAACTGATTCTGTGATGAACTACTTTCCAATAAGGGAGAAGGTACAATTACCTCATCAAGTTCTACTTTCCTCCCACTCACTTCTTTCGAGAGAAACTTCTTCTCTAGAAAGGATCCATCTTAGTAACAAATATCTTGCTTTCGGATCTGTGATAGAAGGTGTACCCAATAGTTACCTTTGGGTATTCTATGAAGATGCATTTCTCCAATTTGGGTTCGAGCTTATCGGTGAAAACTTTTCACATAAGCATCACAACTCCAAACTTTAAGAAACGACAGCTTAGGTTTATCGCTAAACCATAGTTCATACGGTGTCATCTCAGCGGATTTAGATGGTGCCCTATTAAGCGTGAATGCAGCTGTCTCTAATGCATAACCCCAAAATGATAGTGGTAAACCGATAAGAGACATCATAGATCGCACCATATCCCATAAAGTGCGGTTCGACTTTCGGACACACCATTATGCTGTGGTGTTCTGTGGCGGAGTAGTGAAACTATTTCACATTGTTTTAATCAAGACCAAACTCGTAACTCAAATATTCATCTCCACGATCAGATCGCGAAACTTTATTTTCTTGTTGCGATGATTTTCCACTTCACTCTGAAATTCTTTGAACCTTTCAACTATTTCAGACTTATGTTTCATCAAGTAGATATACCCATATCTACTCAAATCATCTTGTGAAGGTCGAAAATAACGATACTTGCCACGAGCATCAACACTCATTGGATTGCATACATCGGTATATATGTGTTATTTCCAACAAGTCAAGAGCTTGTTCCATTGTTCCGGAGAACGGAGTTTTAGTCATCTTGCCCAAAAGGCACGGTTCGCAAGCATCAAATGATTCATAACCAAGTGATTCCAAAATCCATCCTTATGGAGTTTCTTCATGCGCTTTATACCGATATGACCTAAACGGCGGTGCCACAAATAAGTTGCACTATCATTATTAACTTTGCATCTTTTGGTTTCAATATTATGAATATGTGTATCACTATGATCGAGATCCAATGAACCATTTTCATTGGGTGTGTAACCATATAAGGTTTTATTCATGTAAATGAACAACAATTTATTCTCTTACTTAAATGAATAACCGTATTGCAATAAACATGATCAAATCATATTTATGCTCAACACCAAATAACACTTATTTAGGTTCCACACTAATCCCGAAAGTATAGGGAGTGTGCGATGATGATCATATAAATCTTGGAACTACTTCCAACTCTCATCGTCACTTCACCCTTAACTAGTCTCTGTCATTCTGCAACTCCGTTTGAGTTACTAATCTTAGCAACCTGAACTAGTACCAAATACTGGGGTTTTGCTATGAACACTAGTAAAATACACATCAATAATCTGTATATCAAATATATCTTTGTTCACTTTGCCATCCTTCTTATCCGCCAAATACTTGGGGTAGTTCCGCTTCCAAAGACCAGTTCCATTGCAGCAAAAGCACTTAGTCTCGTGCTTAGGTCCAGACTTGGGCTTCTTCACTCGAGCAGCAACTTGCTTGCCGTTCTTCTTGAAGTTCCCTTCTTCCCTTTGCCCTTTTCCTTGAGACTAGTGGTCTTGTCAATCATCAACACTTGATGCTCTTTCTTGATTTCTACCTTCGTCTAATTCAACATCACGAAGAGCACGGAATCGTTTTCGTCATCCCTTGCATATTATAGTTCATCACGAAGTTCTAGTAACTTAGTGATGGTGACTAGAGAATTCATCAATCACTATCTTATCTCGGAAGATTAACTCCCACTTGATTCAAGCGATTGAAGCACCGGACAATCTGAGCACATGCTCACTAGTTGAGCGATTCTCCTCCATCTTTTAGCTATAGAACTTGTTGCGGACTTCATATCTCTCAACTCGGTATTTGCTTGAAATATTAACTTCAACTCTGGAACATCTCATATGGTCCATGACGTTCAAAACGTCTTTGAAGTCCCGATTCTAAGCCGTTTAAGCATGGTGCACTAAACTATCAAGTAGTCATTATATTGAGCTAGCCAAACGTTCATAACGCCCCGCATCCGCTCCTGCAATAGGTCTGTCACCTAGCGGTGCATCAAGGACATAATTCTTACGTGCAGCAATGAGGATAAACCTCGATCACGGATCCAATCCGCAATATTGCTACTAACATTTTTCAATACAATTTTCTCTAGGAACACATATAAAAACACAGGTAAGCAACAACGCGAGCTATTGAACTACAACATAATCTGCAAAATACTACCAGGACTAAGTTCATGATAAATTAAAGTTCAATTAATCATATTACTTTAGAACTCTCACTTAGACAGACATCTCTCTAGTAATCTAAGTGATCACGTGATCCATATCAACTAAACCATAACCGATCATCACGTGAGATGGAGTAGTTTTCAATGGTGAACATCTTATGTTGATCATATCTACTATATGATTCACGCTCGACCTTTCGGTCTCCGTGTTCCGAGGCCATATCTGCATGTGCTAGGCTCGTCAAGTATAACCTGAGTATTCTGCGTGTGCAAAACTGGCTTGCACCCGTTGTAGATGGACGTAGAGCTTATCACATCCGATCATCACGTGGTGTCTCGGCACGACGAACTTTGGCAACGGTGCATACTCAGGGAGAACACTACTTGATAATTTTAGTGAGAGATCATCTTAAAATGCTACCGTCAATCAAAGCAAAATAAGATGCATAAAGGATAAACATCACATGCAATCAATATAAGTGATATGATATGGCCATCATCATCTTGTGCTTGTGATCTCCATCTCCGAAGCACCGTCATGATCACCATCGTCACCGGTAGCGACACCTTGATCTCCATCGTAGCATCGTTGTCGTCTCGCCAACTATTGCTTCTCGACTATCGCTACCGCTTAGTGATAAAGTAAAGCAATTACATGGCGTTGCATTTCATACAATAAGCGACAACCATATGGCTCCTGCCGATTGCCGATAACTCGGTTACAAAACATGATCATCTCATACAATAAAATATAGCATCACGTCTTGACCATATCACATCACAACATGCCCTGCAAAAACAAGTTAGGCGTCCTCTACTTTGTTGTTGCAAGTTTTACGTGGCTGCTACGGGCTGAGCAAGAACCGTTCTTACCTACGCATCAAAACCACAACGATAGTTTGTCAAGTTGGTGCTGTTTTAACCTTCGCAAGGACCGGGCGTAGCCACACTCAGTTCAACTAAAGTGAGAGAGACAGACACCGCCGGTCACCTTTAAGCAACTAGTGCTCGCAGCGGTGAAACCAGTCTCGCGTAAGCGTCTGGCGTAATGTCGGTCCGGCCGCTTCATCTCACAATACCGCCCGAACCAAAGTATGACATGCTGGTAAGCGATGACTTATATCGCCCACAACTCACTTGTGTTCTACTCGTGCATATGACATCAACGCATAAAACCAGGCTCGGATGCCATGTTGGGTAACGTAGTAATTTCAAAAAATTCCTACGATCACGCAAGACCATGGTGATGGCATAGCAACGAGAGGAGAGGTCTGTCCACGTACCCTCGTGAGACCGAAAGCGAAGCGTTATATCAACGCGGTTGATGTAGTCGACGTCTTCACGATCCGACCGATCCAAGCACCGTTACTCCGGCACCTCCGAGTTCTTGGCACACGTTCAGCTCGATGGCGATCCCGGGCTCCGATCCAGCAAAGCGTCGGGGAGGAGTTCCGTCGACGACGGCGTGGTGACGATCTTGATGTTCTACCGTCGCAGGCTTCGCCTAAGCACTGCTACAATATGACCGAGGTGGAATATGGTGGAGGGGGCACCGCTTTGCGGCTAAGGAACGATCACGAAGATCAACTTGTGTGTCTAGGGTGCCCCCTGCCCCGTATATATAAAGGAGCAAGGGGAGGGCGGCCAGCCCTTGGGGCGCACCAGGGAGGGGGAGTCCTCCTCCTAGTAGGAGTAGGACTCCCTTTCCTAGTCCTACTAGGAAGAGGAAGGGGAAGGAAAGAGAGGGAGAGGGAGAGGGAAGGGGCTGCGCCCCCCTCCTAGTCCAGTCGGACTCCCCATGGAGGGGGCGCGCCACCTCCTGGTGCAGCCCTCTCTCTCCCTCTTGGCCCAATAAGGCCCATAACTTCCCGGGGTTCCGGTAACCCCTCGGCACTCCGTTTTCTCCGAAACTTCCGGAACCTTTCCGTGTCCGAATATAACCATCCAATATATCAATCTTTATGTCTCGACCATTTCGAGACTCCTCGTCATGTCCGTGATCACATCCGGGACTCGAACTCCTTCGTACATCAAAATACATAAACTCAAAATATAACCGTCATTGAAACCTTAAGCGTGCGGACCCTACGGTTCGAGAACTATGTAGACATGACCTAGAACCATTCTCGGTCAATAACCAATAGCGGAACCTGGATGCCCATATTGGTTCCTACATATTCTCTGAAGATCTTTATCGGTCAAACCGCATAACAACATACGTTGTTCCTTTGTCATCGGTATGTTACTTACCCGAGATTCGATCGTCGGTATCCAATACCTAGTTTAATCTCGTTCGAAAGTCTCTTTACTCGTTCCGTAATACATCATCTCACAACTAACTCATTAGTTGCAATGCTTGCAAGGCTTATGTGATGTGTATTACCGAGAAGGCCTAGAGATACCTCTCCGACAATCGGAGTGACAAATCCTAATCTTGATTCATGCCAACTCAACATATACTTTTGGAGACACTTGTAGAGTACCTTTATAATCACCCAGTTACGTTGTGACGTTTGGTAGCACACAAAGTGTTCCTCTGGTAAACGGGAGTTGCATAATCTCATAGTTATAGGAACATGTATAAGTCATGGATAAAAGCAATAGCAACATACTAAACGATCGGGTGCTAAGCTAATGGAATGGGTCATGTCAATCAGATCATTCAACTAATGATGTGACCTTGTTAATCAAATGACAACTCCTTTGTCTATGGTTAGGAAACTTAACCATCTTTGATTAACAAGCTAGTCTAGTAGAGGCATACTAGTGACACTGCTTTGTCTATGTATTCACACATGTATTATGTTTCCGTTAATACAATTCTAGCATGAATAATAAACATTTATCATGAAATAAGGAAATAAATAATAACTTTATTATTGCCTCTAGGGCATATTTCCTTCACGTCAGCAAGGCAAGTTCACTTTGACCATGTTTTTTCATACCTATGTGTTTTATTGCATCTAGTGTCATCTTCGCAACAATCCCTCCAGTAGTGATATTGAATCCTTGTAGTTGAGTAGTATGCATGAGGTAGGAACCCATCACCCTGTTACCAAGCCCGGGACGTTATTTATATTAATGCTACGCTATAGTAGACGGGGTTGGTATGAGTGCTCGGGAGTGGTGTGAGAATGGAGGATCTACGTCAATGACGACAACTCCATGATGGAATCTGCAAGGACTGCATATTCAAGGCCTCAAGACTTCAAGACTCGAGACAAGAATTCAATACACACTCTCGGGTGAAGGATGGTTGACGGGCACCACGGAGAATCCGGTGGTTGGCCGGATGCATGGAGAAGCGCCATGACATCTTGCGGAAAGCTTCACCCAGACTCAAAGAGATGGAAGAATACTTCATGCCCGGAAGCTTACCTATGCAACCGCAAGTCACTATGGGCTCGGCTTGGTTGACCTTAGTTGTGACTCTGGCTGGGGCGGTGCTAGCAGATGTAGAACTACGGTAGGATTGGATGAGCACCGGACGGTGGTCGAGGAACTCTTCGAAGACCATGTTTGGTCATCTTGTTCTCAAACACCTGAAGTGCGAGAACGTAAAGAGAGGATCGAATCTTGCGGGTAAAGTGTACAAACCTCTGCAGAGGTTAAAACCTAATCGATTAGCCGTGTCCCCGGTTACGGACAATTTGAGCATCTGGACTTGGATCTATCTCGGAACTCTCAACACCGGATTGATAACTTAATTGTGGGCAACTTATGATGATTTTGGGCTATGAGACATGTGGCGGAACCATGTCATGATAGAAAACTCCATAGTATAGATTTCATTTATTCCTTTGATGTAGGGAAAATAAATTAGCTTTTACGCAAAAAAATTCAGATACAGAGCCACAAAGCCATAGTGCATATAGTATAGTTTATCATCTGTTTTCTCTTATTGTGATCTTGCCGGTACATTCAATGTACTGACCTACACGGCTGCAACGTATCATGTTGCAGATATTTTCCTCGACGAGTAAGAGTTACGATACAGGGTTACGGTCTACACTCAACCTGCCGATGGCGTTGATGGGACTCCACACCCGACTATTTGTTTCCGCTGTGACTTATGAGGTATATATCAGTTTTACGTTAATTATACATGTGATTGCACTTTGATATATACATTGATGTACTGTGTGTGCCAGCATACTGATCCAGGGATGGCACAGCAACACAGAGGCTTGACCGTCTGAGGTCGGGTCGCTACAGCTGGGCTCGAGGGCTCTCCCCTAAAGGGCCTCAGACCTGGCCAATGTCACGAGGGAGGCGCTCGGGCACCATGTGGAGGTGTGGTTCAACGCGCGCTTCCTCGAGAAGGGCACAAGGCGCGAGGCGTCGGGTGCTCAGGAGTTCATCACCAAGGCGGTCAAGGAATTGCAGGAGGCCCAAGCTATGCATGGTGAGCACCGTCGCCCACCCCTCGGTGCAGCTCCTGCCCCTGACAAGGGCAGCGAGTTGTGCGTCTGCATCAACATCCCAGGGCTCAACAGGGCCGCGTCTTAGGAGCTCTTCTGGCCGTCCCATGTTGGCCGATGAGAGGGCCCCCCTCATAGCTACATTCACATGCCTTTCGGTTTGCTGAACAGGGCTCCACGCACCAGCGCCACAAGTGGGGCGTCCTGGCGGCTCATGAGGCCAGACACCAGGCGATCCGGTCGGAGATGGCGATGGATCCTCGCAAGCCCCCGGGCCTCCAGAGCCTCGCGAGGTTCAGGACCTGGGTGACCCATGAGGAGCGACTTCTGCAACACGTGTCTTCAGCTACTTCAACACTTCTTCGGCAACGGTGCCAGGTGACATCTTTTGGTTTGTTCAGTTGGGGGTGCCCCTCGGGCTGCATTATCCCCAAGTCGTATGGGTCCGTCCCTGCGGCATGTATCGTTCTTTCCATCTATCAGAACTGGCTTTATCTCTCCTATGAGTTGCTTTATGATTATCTCCTGTCTGTTCAGTGCTTCGTCGCCCTTCGCAGCCTCCGCGCGTTGCTAACCCACCACTTTCTCATGCCGCAACGGGGGCTACACATGCTGGCACGACGCTTGTGCTCGGGTCCGTCCCTGCAACGCTGATAAATCTGAGAGATCGAGCTCTGGCTCGCGGCCTGCCCCGCGCACGTCACCTCACCAGATCCTAAGTGCCTTCATCTTCTTGCAGACAGATCAGCGGTAGGGCAGCAAACGTGGTTATGAGTTATGTTCTCCCCCCACTAACTCACGGGAACCTCCGGAGCCAGACTACAGGCGGCCTCGCGGGCCACGCCCTTTTTATGCAATTCGCTTGCCGGAGCTCTTGAACATCGCACCTCAGAAGCCCTACTAGCTCTTGAGCCCTCACCCCCTAGCATACCAGTGGCGGCTGAGCCTCGCTCGAGGGCCGGGACCCGAGGACGTAGAGCATCTATATGAGCAAGAAAGGTAGAAATTGGCGTGAGCTTCGCCTGTAAGCACCACCATCAGGGCACGATCAGGCGTCACACAAGGGAGTCGCTACGAGCTCGCCAAGATAAGTCACCCCATATCTACTGGCGTGAACCTCACGACCCAGTATTTCGACTCTCGCGATCTCGATTGGGCAATGCCGCTTTCCTTTTCGGCCCTCAGGGAGCCGCTTGCATGCTAAAGGGGACCTCCTGAGCATCGCGTCTCTAGGGCTCTTACCAGACCTCGGGCCGCTCACCTTCTAGCCTTGACCACGGCATCGCAACCTAGCATACCAGGGAAGACTGAAGCCTGCCTGGGGACTGGGTCCTGTCAGCGTAGAGCACTAAGCTACCGCGAGAACGAAAAGGAGCACCGTGCCGAAGCGAGATACGCAATCACGGCACTAAACTAGAGATAATAACATTAAAGCAAAAGTATTGCAGTTTCTTACACGCCCCCACGGGGCTTGTCACGTTTCCGCACAGGGAAAACAAAAGAAGAAGACCTAGAAGAAGCCCGGCCGCAGGGCGTCACCGGCGACGCCGGGCGGACGCCGCTGCTCCACTCCAGGCACGACGAGAGTGGTGAGAGCTCGGCGGCTTGTAGTTTTCATCGTCGCTGGACTCTGGAGAACCGCTGGATTCTGGGGAGTCGTTGCTGCTGCTAGAGGAGCTGCTGGCAAGGCCAAGGGCAAGTTCAGCGCCCATCGTCGCGCCGCACGGACCGCCTCCTCCGGGGCATCACTCTAGGCACCGGCTGTCCTTGCTAAAGACCTTGAAGAAAAGCGTAGAGGCTCCGTCGTACTCGAAGTGGATGGCGAGGGCCCCCTCTGGGCAACAGGCGCGGGCGACCTCGCCCCATCCACGAGTCATGAAGACGTCACCCGGGGGTCGACCTCGACCTCCGCCTCAGTAGCTTGGCTGCAGCACCCGACGTGTTGCAGCCACAGCTCGGCGGGCCCCCTCGATGGTATCTCCTTGGCGAAGAATCTCGAAACTAGATCCACGTGCGCGGCGGCATTGCTGCCCACACCACGAACTCGCACGATGTCCCTTCGGTGTGAGTTCACGAGCCGGCCGGCTGAGCCGCCGTGGCCTGTCCTCCATGACCTGGGACCGCACGGCACTGGGCGCTACCGCCCTGCCCAGAGCTCAGCGTGCGGGCGTACATGTGGATCGGGAAGCTAGGCGGAGGCCGCTCGTACCAAGGCCACGTCATCACCTGCCCCTTGCCGGCGTCACGGGAGCGGCCAAGCCTCTTCTTCGGTGGAAGTGCCCAAGCTCCTCCCGAGCAGCCTTTCGCTTCTCTGCCGCAGAAAACCTCCTGATCGGCGCCATGGATGCTACGGCAAGATGGGGAGACAAAGAAGAAGAAGGAAGAGCGGGCAGTGAGAAGATGGAGAAGAGCAAGGGGCTCTGCCCCTCCCCTCATTTACAGCCAGAAGGAGCCAACCGCTGGCCTCCATGAACCCCAGTAATGATGGTTTTTCTACATGCAGCAGGCTCTCGCCAAGTCGAATGGTTGCCGAGGCTGCGTGGGGAAGCGGAGACGCGCACGTCCCATCAAGCGCCACCCGTCGACCGGGTCCACTGGGCGCACTTGCCCTTTAGCTCCGCCTCTAAGCCAAGTTAGAGCGCGCCTTGGGCGGGGGCGGGGGGGCTACTGTCGGCGTTCTGGGAACCGGGGTACGCTGACTTGCCTGCCTGCGGCCCATCGCATTGCTCCATCGGCAGCCTACTATGGCCCATCTTCAGGACCAGCAGCACAAGACCCTCGCGAGGGGCCAAGCCTCGCGAGGCGGACGACGTCAAGACCTCCAGAAGGAGCGGCCTCCTCAGGCTGGCTCCGGAGCAGCGGAGATTTTTGTGCAAGCCCTCACTTCATGAGGTTTAGATGACGCAAGCCTTGACCACCAAGGCAAGGCGGGCGCCAGCGGGCGCAGATGTAACGACCAAACCTCGAAGGATTTGAGTTTATGTGCTTATCGTGCTAGTCCCTGGATCGAACTCGGTAGCACACGCAGTATAGATGAATACCAGGATAGCAAGTGCATCATTTATTACAACGTATGATCTAGAGTATATAAAATAAAACAATCTGCATAGCACATGGCTAGCTTTATTCAATCAAACAGCGGAAAGTAGCAGAAAATAACGATGAGTCCCATCTTATCCCACTGGCGATGCTGAGTGCATACTCGCGACCTAATGGTACCTTACTCTTCGTATGAATATCCTGCAACATGAGACGTTGCAGCCATATAGGTCAATACTTTTAATGTATTGGCAAGTTACACAGGAGTAATAATATAGCATACCTACATGTATATGCATAGTACAAAAAAAGGAAGGCTTGTGGTTATTTTGCAGAAAGCTGATTTTGTCCTCATAAATACCTAATAGTCAATTTTTATTTAGTCCTTTTATTACTACAATTAAATACACAAGGTTGAGTTGGCAAAATCAACTCCAACCTACCCTTTATTAAGTTGCCCACAAATATTATTAAGTGTCACATCTGTCAAGATCATCGAACAACTGTAATGGCATAGTCGCTCGAATTTGCCCATAACCGGGGGCACGGCTAATCATGATTTGTTTTTAATACTCTGCAGAGTTTAGTATGCTTTACCCACTGGATCCAATCCGAAGATTGAGACGAAGTCTTTCAGAAGCAGTCCCCTAGTCCCAACAGGAGGCCCATCCCAACTATTATATCTACATCTGCTCGCACATCCGGGTAAGGGTTCCACAACTGATCAACTAAGCCAGAGCCCATTTAGCTAGTGGCCGCACATGAAAGCTACTAGTCACTAAGTCCATCTGATCTTTATGAGCCTGGGCGGCCGTCCACTTACATTCAGAGGGTATAAACCGTGATGTTCTTGAAACCACCCTAGCAATACCACTTCCGCCCAGAGGTGAATTAAATCCCGAGTTACTACTCAAATTATTACATATATATAATCCTCACATAAGCTTAATTAATACATGAACCACCCCCGTCTACAAAGCATAGCAACCTACAACTACCAAGATCTGCAATGATGGGAAGATAGCTGAATAGCATAGCAAAATAATATAATAATCCACATGCATATATTCATAGTGTGATATATCTACATGCACAGAAAACAATAGGTAAAGGATGATCAACATGTAACTTGCCTTGGTTCTGGTTCAAAAAGTGACACTCCTGACAATAGTTTGCGTCGCACTCCGGACAATCTACACGATTCACACAATTCAACAAATCAATCACCGAAACTCAAATAACACCAAAATAGGACCAAAATCAAGAAATCATTTTAAAACTCCAACAACAGTAGCATAACAGCATGCACAAAGCACCTAAAAAACTATATAGGCTAAAAGTTATAGTTATTTGAAATTTTGTTTCAAATCTGGAAAAAAAACAAAAACCAACATAAAACTCCTGCACTGTTCGCGCGTGTACTGTAGCTGGTTTCCATGTGGCAACGTACGATTGGCTCAGGTCGTGTTGTGCGCGCGTGTGCTCACCTGAACAGGGGACGGTGGCGGCGGTTCTCCGGTGAGTTTCCGGTGATGGCGAAGTGACGGATGGGTGTGCCGTCGAGTGGCGGACGTGGTGGTGGTGTTTGACGGCGGCGGGGCTCCCTCGAGCGGCGGTGGTGAGTTCCTTAACTCCGGCGTGCTCCGGCGAAGTTGGGCATCGGTGGCGGTGTCGTTCTGGTGCGCTGCAGGTTAACCAATGGTGTCAAGGAATTCGAGGGGAATAAGCGGCGCAGCCGGGGGCGTCCTTACGGTGACAGAAACGGCGGCGAAGACGACAAACTTGGGGATCCTCCGGCGAAATCCAAACAAGCGCAACGGCTTCGAGCAGACGAGGAATGAAAGGGGAGGGTGTGCGCTAGGGTTCCCGATGGCTTTTGCTCGAGCGGGGAGTCCTAGGGGTGCACGGGGTCGGACCAGGCGCCGGATTGGTCCGGGTAGGCCTCGGTGTGCGTGCGGCGGTGCGTCCGGCTCGGTGAATGGGACGAACAGGTGCGGGGCCCGCTGGTCTGTGGCTGGGGCGAGGTGGACTGCGGGTGTGGGTCGGGTGTGAGCGAGTGGGCGTACCACTTTGGGAGGCTAGGTGGGTTGCGGCGGCGGGAGCTGGGCCGCAGGCAGTGCGGGGTTTGGTGGGCGGCGGGCTTGGCTGCTGGGCCGTGCAGTGCTCTGCGTTGTGCGCTGGCTGGCTGGTGTTTCTTTTTTAAAACAAAACTACAGAACCAAAATAACTAAAAAGAAAACACCAGAATAAAAACTAAACAAAAATATATAGATAAACGGTAAAAATAACAATACTAGTATAAACTATAGGAACACTAGTTCCTCACCTGATCCAATTTTGAAAATAGTTTTTATGTAATAGGCCACATAACAGTAAAAAACACTCAAATAAAATATTTTGGAGATTACAAAAAACTACCAGAACATATCAGATGAACTGGAAATAATATTCTAGACATGATGAACATTTTTAAAACAGGGGAGAAGTCATGCTATCTCCACTCCAATAATTTGCCTTTAGTTGCATAATGAAAAGAATATTTCAGAAAAGCAAATAATGCATGGAAAAAATATGGGATGCATATGAATGAACTATTAACATCCAAATTTAGAAAAAAATATTGGGATGTTACAAACCTACCCCCTTAAGATGAATCTTGCCCTCGAGATTCGGGCTGGCTAGAAAGTAGGTGTGGGTGATCCTGCTTGAGATCTTCCTCTCATTCCCAGATAGCTTCCTCTTCTGTATGATGATCCCACTAAACCTTGCATAACTTGATTGTCTTGGTGCGAGTAACTCTCTCTGCTGTCTCCAAAATCTTAACAGGCTTCTCCACATATGTCAAATCACTCTCCAACTGAATTGCCTCAAGTGGCACTATGTCCCTCAATGGAACATCCCTCATCTCTGCACGACACTTCTTCAACTGAGATGCATGAAACACATTATGAACTCCAGACAAAGATTTTGGCAACTCCAGCTGATAAGCTACCTCTCCTCTATGCTCCAAGATCTTGTAAGGACCCACAAAATGTGGTGCTAACTTACCCGTAATTCCAAACCTCTTAATTCCACGGAGTGGTGAAGCTCGAAGGTATGAACGGTCTCCTACCTCATATGTCACCTCCCTACATTTTGCGTCAGCAGAACACTTCTGTCTGGACTGTGCTATCTTTAGCCTGTCACGTATCAACTTGACCTTCTCCTCAGCATCTCTGATCAAGTTTGGCCCAAAGAACTGATGCTCTCCAACCTCATCCCACATCAATGGTGTCCTACACTTTCTACCATACAATACCTCAAATAGTGCCATCTTCAGACTAGCCTGATTGATAGCTGTTATTATACGAGAACTCTGCATAAGCTAAATTATCATCCCAATTTGACCCATAGTCCAAAGCACAAGCTCTCAACATATCCTCCAAAATATGATTTACCCTCTCTGTCTGCCCATCTGTCTATGGATGGAAAGCTGTACTGAACTCCAGCCTGGTGCCCAAGGATTCATGGAACTGACGCCAAAACTTAGATGTGAACTAAGTACCTCTATCAGACACTACCTTCCTTGGAACTCCATGAAGACAAACAATTTTAGACATGTAAATCTTTGCTAGATGAGCACTGGTATAAGTAGTCCTTACCGGGATGAAGTGAGCGACTTTAGTCAAACGATCAACAACTATCCAAATAGAATCATAACCTGACCGAGTCCTGGGTAGACCTGTAATGAAATCCATACCAATCTCATCCCACTTCCAATCAGGTAAGGCAATGGTTGTAACAAACCTGCTGGTCGCTGATGTTCTGCTTTAACCCTCTGGCACACATCACATGTTGCAATATATCCAGCAATTTCCCTCTTCAGGCTAGGCCACCAAAATCTTTCCCTCAAATCCAAATACATCTTAGTATTACCCGGTGAATAGAATAAGGTGAATCATCGCCTCTGAAGAATCAACTTCGATATCTGCATCTTGAGGTACACAAATACGCTTCTCAAACCATATGGCCCCATGTTCATCCTCATGGAAACCTTCTGCCTTACCTCTAACCATATTCTCTTTTATCTCAGCAATCTCCTTATCACCCTTTTGAGCTTGTATGATCCTGTCAAGTAAAGTAGGCTTTACCTCGAGTGTTGCCAAATATCCCTTAGGAACCATCTCCAACCTGAGATTCCTGAACTGCTCACATAACTCCGGTGGCATATCATCAATATTAACTGCATTAACATGGCTCCTACGACTCAATGCATCAGCAACAACATTAGCCTTACCAGGATGATACTGCACATTCAAATCATAATTCTTAATAAGCTCCAACCATCTCCTCTTCCTGAGGTTCAAATCCTTCTGAGTAAAAATATACTCCAAACTCTTATTATCAGTAAATATATCACAATGATTACCAATAAGATACGGCCTCCAAGTTTTCAATGCATGCACAACTGAGGCCAACTCCAAATCATGTGTGGGATAATTATGCTCATGATTCTTAAGCTGGCGTGAAGCATACGAAACAACTTTACCTTCCTGCATCAAAACACTCCCAAGTCCTTGACGAGAAAACTCCTGCATTGTTCGCGTGTGTACTGTAGCTGGTTGCCATGTGGCAGCGCACGGTTGGCTCAGGTCGTGCTGTGCGCGTGTGCTTACCCGAATAGGGTATGGCGGTGGCGGTTCTCCGGCGAGTTTCCGGCGAGGGCGAAGTGACGGATGGGTGTGGCGTCGAGCGGCGGAGGTGGTTGTGTTGTTTGACGTCGGCGGGGCTCCATCGAGCGGCGGTGGCGAGTTCCTGAATTCCGGCGTGCTTCGACGAAGTCGGGCATCGGTGGCGGCGTCGTTCTGGTGCGCTACAGGTTAACCAGTGGTGTCAAGGAACGGGAAACCGAGTGGGTGTTCAAGGGGAACAAGCGGCGCAGCCGGGGGCGTCCTTACGGTGACAGAAACTTGGGGCTCCTCCGGTGAGATCCAAACGAGGGTAGCGGCTTCGAGTAGACGAGGGAAGAAAGGGGAGGGCGTGCGCTAGGGTTCCCTATGGCTTTTGCTCGAGCGGGGAGTCCCAGGGGTGCACTGGGTCGGATCAGGCGCTGGATTGGTCCGGGTCGGCCACGGCGTGCACGCGGCGGCGCGTCCGGCTTGGTGAAGGGGACGAACAGGTGCGGGGCCCGCTGGTCAGCGGCTGGGGCAAGTTATCTTTGCAGTCTTGGTCAGTCTGAAACAAGCGGGTGTCTTGCCGGGGGTAGGTGGGCTCTTGGCGACAGGGAGCTAGGCAGCAGGCGGTCTTGGCAGTTTGGTGGGCGGCGGGTTGGCTCTGGGTCACGATGCTCTCTGCTCTTGCTACTGGCTGGCTGGTGTTTCTTTTTTAAAACAAAACTACAAAACCAAAATAACTAAAAAGAAAACATCAGAATAAAAACTAAACAAAAATATATAGACACACAGAAAAAATAACAATACTAGTATAAACTACAGGAACACTAGTTCCTCACCTAATGCAATTTTGAAAATAGTTTTTATGCAATAGGCCACATAAGAGCAACAAAACACTCAAATAAAATATTTTGTAGATTATGAAAAACTTCCAGAACATATCAGATGAATTGGAAATAATATTCTAGACATTATGAACATATTTAAAACAGGGGAGAAGTCATGTTATCTCCACTCCAATAATTTTCCTTTAGTTGCATAATGAAAAGAATATTTCAAAAAAGCAAATAATGCATGGAAAAAAATATGAGATGCATATGAATGAACTATTAACATCCAAATTTAGAAAAACTTGGGATGTTACAACAGAGAAGCAGGTTTCCTCTTTGGTGCTAAGGAGGAAAGCGCAGGTGCGGAGTCCCGAGGAATCAATTAAAGGTTTCCATTCCCACGCTACAAGACTAAAGACCGCCAGGACGGCAAGATGGAGGTCATCATCGAGCCCACCACGACATCACGCCCTGAAGCTTTGCAGGTGAAGACCACCTTTTGTCAGGATAAGATGTACCAGTTGTCTCCCTTCAAATTTGGCCGTTGTGGGATCCCTTCCCGCCTTCATTTGGGAAGAGGACCAAGGCCACTATAAATAGAGCCTAGCCACCACCATAGAGAGGAGCCCAGATCCAGATCCATTCCATCCGCATACCCACCAGCTCACTCGAGCACAAGAACACAGCTCATGAGGTTGTTCTCCCACTGTACTAGTTCATACTCACCCCACATCGATGCCAATCCACCACAAAGCAGGAGTTGGGTTTTACACCGCAAGGTGGCCCGAACCTGGGTAAACTATTGTGTCCCATTTCCTTTCAGTTCATCGAGCTAGGCCGTGGGATCGACGAGTTGGCAGACTGGGGAGGTTGAGTTCTTCGCACGCACCCTAGAGTTTGAATCTATCAAGGGTCTGCAGAGCCCGGAATCCGACAGATCCTTCTTTGTAAGCTCATTGAGAGGTGCAACAATGGTGTTGAAATCTCTCACAAAACGCTTATCGAAACCAGCGAGGCCATGGAAACTCCTCACTGATGTGACTGTTTTGGGACGCTGCCAACTCTCAATAGCTTCAATCTTGGCTTTATCAACATCAATTCACTGTGGAGTAACAACATAGCCAAGAAAAGATACTCGGTCGGTGCAAAAGGTGCACTTTCCAAGGTTACCAAACAACCGTGCATCATGTGGAGCAATAAAAACAACACATAAATGTTCCAAATGTTCCTCCAAAGATCTACTATAATCAATATATCATCAATGTAAACTACCACAAATCGTCCAATGAAAGCACGTAAAACTTCGTTCATTAATCTCATGAAAGTACTAGGTGCATTACTTAACCCAAAAGGCATGACTAACCACTCATATAATCTAAACTTAGTTTTAAATGTTTTTTTCAATTCATCTCCCAATTTCATACGAATTTGATGGTATCCACTATCCAAATCAACTTTGGAGAATATTATAGAGCCACTCAATTCATCAAGCATATCATCTAGCCTAGGAATAGGATGACGATAATGAATAGTAATATTATTAATGCCTCTACAATCAACACACATACGCGACGTACCATCCTTTTTTGGCACTAGTATAATAGGAACAACACGAGGACTAAGAGATTCGTGTATATAACTTTTGTCGAGCAGCTCCTGTACTTGACGTATAATATCCTTCGTCTCCTCCAGATTGGTACGATATGGCACACGATTTGGCAGCGTTGCACTGGAAATTAAGTCAATCTGATGCTCAGTCCCTCGAATAGGTGGTAATCCCGATGGCACGTCTTGTGGAAAGACATCAGCGAACTCTAGCAAGATGTTAGGACAGCAGGAGGCAAAGAGGAAGGCACATCCTCGAATGAAAATAATGCCTCTTTGCACACAAAAGGATAGCAAACAGATTTGCTGAAATCTAGCTCATCAACTAGATTTGGTGGCAAGTAAACATGCACTTTTCAATTTAATTTCAAAAGCAAAGTAGATCGTTTATTATTAGGATTCATTTGTTCCTCAAATTCTTTTGCCAAAATCTGATTTTCACTCTTATTTTTCTCCTGTTTTGCTTTATTAGATCTATTAATATCATCTTTCAAAATGGAATCGGGAGACATAGGAAGCAAAGTAATATGTTTATCCTTATGAACAAGAGTATACTGATTGTTTCTACCATGGTGTACAGAATTTTTATCAAATTGCCATGGTCTACCAAGTAATAAAGAACATGCTTGCATGGGTACCACATCACAATCAACATAATCAACATATTGTAGAGATACTAAAATGCACACGAACAGTACGTGTTACCTTAACCTTGCCGCTGTTGTTGAACCATTGGATGTTGTAAGGGTGTGGATATGGTCTTGTGGTGAGAGATAACTACTTCACCATCTCCATGCTAGCCAAGTTGTTGCAGCTCCCTCCATCTATGATGACGCGAAAAGAACGTTCCTTCCCAACTCCCTTTGTATGGAACAAATTATGCCTCTGATTTTGCTCAGCTTGTGTGACCTGCACACTCAAAACACGTTGAGCAACTAAACTTTCATACCTGACAGCATCTTCAGCAGCCATGTATTGCGCCTCATGATCAGAATCATCTCCACTATGTTCTTCACTTGTAATAAGAGCCAAAGTCTCCTCATCATAGTCACTAGCTGACTCATACCCACCATCCTTAGTAGCAATCATAACACGCAGAGATTCATAATGACCTCTACCCTTACAACGATGACAAATAATATCATGTGTGTGCCCTGTTGATGCCATGGATGAAGAAGATTTGTTTGCAGGCCCGAGCGGTGTGCTTTTGGCAGATAGTGGTGGCAGTGCTTGCTTTCTTGTATCACGGCTGGAGGTCGCAGCTGATGGAGGTACCGGTGTAGCAGAACTTGTGTAAGTAGAAGATGCATGCGGTGTCCATGATGATGGTCGACCTGCAGAAAAATTAGTCCGCGCCAATGCCTGTCGATCGTGCACTTCACGTTCAGCTTTGCAAGCAAGATGGAATAAACGAGTGATATTGTTATACTCCTTATACTCCAAAAATGGTCTGAATCTCTATTTAATCCACTGACGAAACGTGCAAGCATAGCTTCATTATCCTCAACAATGCCACATCTAATCATGCCAGTTTGTAATTCCTGATAATACTCCTCTACAAAGTTTTTTTGTTGTCTCAAACGTTGTAGTTTTTTAGGTAATTCACGTTGATAATATGGTGGAACCCAACGAGTACGCATAGCAGTTTTCAAAGCAGACCAAGTAGTAGGCATACTATCATGATATAATCCATAATGTTCAGACCACCAAACATAAGCAAACCTAGTGAATTCACAAAAAGCAGCAGCAACACGTCTATCCTCAGGATATTGTAAGCATGTGAAACATTGTTCACTTTCTAACTCCCAAGTAAGTTATACATTAGGAATGTATCTACCCTCAAACGGTGGAATATACAATTTTAATTTAGCAACATGGTCATAATATCGTACCTGAAGTCGTGCTGCAGCCCTACCGTTGCAATTATATGCATGAGGTCGACCTGGTGCTAGTGGTTGCACGTAGTTCTGATTTTGATCAACCTCATCCTCGTAATAGTCCTCCACCTCTGTAGTAGCAGCAAGAGCTACAAAAGCATCAACAGCAGTAGCAGCGGCACCAAAAGTTTGTCCTGTCTCAAGAGGAACACGTTGCGCTTTCCCTACTGGATCACGGCGTCGAGGTGGTTGTTGATGTTGTTGCAATGGTGTAGCAGATGTGGGTGGTGGTTGTGGTAGACGTGCGAGTACTTAATCAAACTTGGTGTTCAACTTGGTGTCAATTGTCTTCTCAGTGTCATCAATCCTCTCCAGTGCCTTTCCAAAGCTGGCCATCACGTCTTACACCAGTTGACTCAACATTTGCCAAAATTTATCATGAAGCTCATGCTTCGTCATGTTCTCCCGGTCAATCTCGTCGGCTTGTTATCCTGCGATGGTTAGCAGCAATATAAACACAGAAGAATATGATCCTACAGACTACTAAAAGGTGGTGCTGGTGGAGTGTCACAAATCCGTCAAGCAAATCCCAAATTCTTACTAGTTATTACCCGGCAGCAGGTTGTGATCGGCAACCATTGTAGTCAAAACTCTCAAGGCTTGGACCGAGCGATAGCCAGGTGGTATCAATGCATGATGTAGATGTATGTGTAGCCGGGAAGGCTTATGATATTGTAGCAAAAATGCCAGCAATAATCAATTCAGAGATGCAAAGTTGAATACAAACTCAACGACGGTACTATGCTGGTCCTATTCTAGACCGTGCTAGAGACGCGAGCCTAGAACACTAACAAAATCACGACGCGGCACGGAAACAAGGGAAAAGCACACTCTGGAATTTTTTTGCGCTCTTTATTGTTTGCGCTCCTTTTTTTGCCGAAAATCATTGTAATGGCGAGTGTCTCAAAACTCTTCCCAAGTAAAAATAACACGATAGGCATGAATTTTTTTTACTATTGTTTTTCGGAAAACAAGGCAGCGACGACCAAAAAGTGCGATAAAAATCATTATGATGTCACCTGTCTCAAAAGACTCAGAAAAGCCTAAAAACAGGATAGGGAAAAAATATTTCCACCTGCTGAAATTTTGGCCTAAAACTGCCCCGGTGTCTCCAAACTTGTTTTTGAAACCTACTCAGGCAAGGAAACACAGATCAGAAAATAGATGGATCTCGAAAACAAACTTAATATGAAAGGAACTCGGATTGGTGGTGTATATATGGTGGTGGTATGTGGCAGTGGTGGTGGTATATGGGAGCAGTGGTGGTATATGGCAGCGGTGGTAGGATATGGCAGCGGTGGTGGAATATGGTAGAAGCGATGAAGATGGTGCAGCCGCGGCGTGACAAACTTTGACAGAACTCCAAACTCTAAAGGATTAGACGCTAAGACAAGCAACTAGACACGATAGTGCAACCGCAAATTCAACAAAGCAAAACCCTAAAAAGATTATGCAAAGGCTCAGATTGGTTCAGATATGATGAACTAAACCAACATTTTTGTGCTTTTTCATGGACTGTAGGTATGAAGAACAAACTTGATCTAATCTATGAAAAACTGGAAAATCTCACCGAGCAACCTGGAAATCTGACGCCACTTGTTAGAGCCGAAGGTGTCCCGATGTTTCGATGAGATAGTATAGTTTTCTGTGGGAGTCGACCTTTACGATCCGACTATGAACGTGTGAGACGTCGCGCCTTAGCAATCGCTACACCAACTTCTAAGGGGTTATTGACCATGCTGGAGCATGATCAACCTGACCACGAGGGTCTATTTCCTACGACCAAATGAAGAACAAGCAAGAAACTGAGATTGCAATCTAGATATTGCGAATATAAGAGGAAAGCTTTATTGATGAAAGTGTGGTTTTGTGACGTCTTGGTCTGGTCGTGGAACACAAGTGAAGTACATGAAGTTGCAACTATGGCGAACTTTTAATCTAAACAAAACCAAAGTCTAAACAACGCCCTAAGGGCTATATATATGGAGCAAGAGGGGGGATTTCGTGGCCCCTTGGAGGAGGGGTCCGAAACCAACGCTAACTCTTTCCCCATACATACGGACTCTAAAAACAGCATATACTTCAGTATTTTGAAATTACATGGGCTTGGCCCAATAATAAGGTGACGCGGCACCTATAATAGCCTCCGGACAAAATTTATGAAGTGGCATCTTGTATATTTCGTCCAAGGCTTCATGCACTCATTATGGTGGCTTCAAAGTCCTGAAATCATCACTTGTAACTGTGTTCTTGTTCCCCTTGCGCACGCCATCATCTCCATGCTTGATATTGCCCCAATGTTCATCCTTCTTGTCCAAGCTAGGCCCTTCGTTTGTAAGCAAGACAAATGTATCCAATTTAGGCAGCATCATATTCTCATGAACTACCAAGAAATGAAAGTACTTGGTAATTTAATTGGCATGCGCGAGCTCTAGTAATTGGTCCAGTATGTATAGCAGTGGAGGCTGTGGGTGTAACATTGGTATTGATGTCCTCGTCAAGTTCATTTTTGTCATTAGGGACAACGGTAATACCTCCCTTCTTAGGAACACAAGAACAGGACTTACACATCTACTATCAGCAATAGGATAGATTATACCTGCTTCGAGAATCTTTAGTATTTCATTTCTTACCACTTCCTTCATCTTAGGATTTAATCATCGCTGGTGATCAACAACAGGCTTAGCATCTGGCTCCATATTAATCTTGTGCTGACATAGAGTGGGACTAATGCCCTTACGATCATAAAGAGTGTATCCAATAGCGGCATGGTGCTTTTAGAGTTTTCAATAATCTCTTCCGTTCATGCTCTGAAACGTTAGCACTGATAATAACAGGATATATCTTCTTTTCATCAAGGTAAGCATATTTCAATGTATAAGGCAATTGCTTAAGCTCAAACACGAGATCACTCTTGGGGGAAGAGGATCTCCAAGAGTCTCAACAGGCAAATTGTGTTTAAAAATAGGCATTTGTTTAAAGTGTTGGGGAACGTTGCATGGAAAATAAAAAAATTCTACGCACACGCAAGATCTATCAATGGAGATGCATAGCCATGAAAGGGGATAGTATGTCTACGTACCCTCGTAGACCATAAAGAGGAAGCATTTATCAACGTGGTTGATGTAGTCGAACACCTTCACGATCCAACCGATCAAGTACCGAATGTACGACACCTCCATGTTCGGCACACATTCAGCTTGATGACGTCCTCGCCTTCTTGATCCAACAAGACGGGCGAAGTAGTAGATGAGTTCCGGCAGCACAACGGCATGGTGATAGTGGTGATGCAACTATCTCCGCAGCGCTTCGCCGACCATTACAAAAATATGACCGAGGACGAACTAGAGGGATCGTGGTGTGTGTTGTCCCTCTCCCTCCACACATATATATAGGTGGGGGGAGGAGGGGAGGTAGCCTAGGGCAACCCCAAGGGGGTCGGCGGCCACTCTTGGCCCCTGCCCTAGCTGCCCCGCCCCTCTTCCTATTTGGGCGCGCGGGGGGAAGGCAGGAGGGGGTGCCCCCCCCCTTTCCTTTCTCTCATGAGGAGGGGAAGGCAGGAGGGGCTAGCCTCTCCTTTTTCTTCTCTAGGGCCGGTGGCCTAGAGGTGGGGCGGGCCAGCCCCTTGTGGGCTGGTGTGCTCCCCACTTTTGGCCCATATGTCCCAATAACCTCCTAGGGCCTCCCGAAACTGTTGGGAAACGTATCATGCAATTTCAAGAAATTTCCTACGTTCACGCAATATCTATCTAGGAGATGCATAGCAACGAGAAGGGGAGAGTGTGTCCACGTACCCTCGTAGACCGAAAGCGGAAGCGTTAGTTTCAAGTGGTTGATGTAGTCGGACGTCTTCGCGATTCAACCAATCAAGCACCGAAATGTATGGCACCTCCGAGTTCATCACACGTTCAACTTGATGATGTCCCTCGAACTCTTGATCCAACAAAGTGTCGAGGGAGAGTTTTGTCAGCACAACAGCGTTGTGACGGTGATGGTGAAGTGATCCGTGTAGGGCTTCGCCTAAGCACTACGACAATATGGCCGGAGGAGCAAACTGTGGAGGGGGGCGCCGCACCCGTCTTGGAACAATTGGTGTGTCTTAGAGGTGCCCCCATGCCCCCGTATATAAAGGAGGGAGAGGGGAGGAGGCCGGGCTAGGGGCACCCCAAGTGGGAGGAGTCCCACTTGGGCTCCTAGTACAATTCGGCCCCCTTTCCTTTTACTGGAAGGGGAAAGGGGGAAGGAGAGGGAGGAGGAGAAGGAAAGGGGAGCGCCACCCCCCTCCCCTGCCCAATTCAGACTCCTTACCTTGGGCGCGCACCCCTTGTGGGCTAGCTAGCCTCCCTCCTATGGCCCATAGGGCCCATATCTTTCCCCAGGGGGTTCCGGTAACCCCCTCAGTACTTCGATACGTACCAGATACATTCTGAAACACTTTCGGTGTCCGAATACTATCATCCAATATATCAATCTTTACCTCTCGACTATTTCGAGACTCCTCGTCATGTCCGTGATCTCATCCGGGACTCTGAACAATCTTCGTTCACCAAATCACATAACTCATAATAATAATCTTCATCGAACGTTAAGCGTGCGGACCATACAGGTTTGAGTACTATGTAGAGATGACCGAGACACCTCCCCGGTCAATAACCAATAGAGAAACCTAGATGCTCATATTGGTTCCTACATATTCTACGAAGATCTTTATCGGTCAAAGCATAATGACAACATACGTCATTCCTTTTGTCATCGTTATGTTACTTGCCCGAGAATCGATCGTCGGTATCTTCATACCTAGTTCAATCTCGTTAGTGGCAAGTCTCTTTACTCGTTCCGTACTACATCATCCCGCAACTAACTCATTAGTTGTCGGCATTCTGGGAATGGGGGTCCCCAGACTTGCCTGCCTGCGGCCCACGGCGTGGCTCCACTCATGGCCCAGTATGGCCCGTCTTCAGCAACAAACGCTCAAGACCCTCGCGAGGCGCCAAGCCTCGCAAGCCAGACGGCACAAGACCTCCTCGGGAGCGGCCTCACCAGGCTGGCTCGCGAGGGGCAGAGGGATCAAGGCAAGGGGAACCTTGCGAGGTTCCTACGACGTCAGCCATGACAACCAAGACCAGGCGGGTGCCAGCGCGCACAGGGTCCTTGTTTTCTCTTTGCTGCTAAGGAGGCAAGCACAGGCGAGGAGTACCGAGGCATCAAGCAAAGGTTTCCATATCGGTGCAACGAGACCAAGAGTAGCAGGACGGCAAGACTAAGGTCACCGTGGAGCCCAAGACGGGTCACCACCAGAGCCTTTGGCAGGCGAAGACCACCTTTAGTCAGGATAGCTTGTACTAGGTGTCCTCCTTCAAATTGGTCGTTGTTGGCTCCCTTCCCGCTCAATAAAAGGGGAGAGGACCAGGGCCTCTATAAAAAGGACTAGCCACCACTATAGGAGGCAACTCAGCTCGGAGAGATTCAGATCATCCTCACACTCACCAAGCACAAGAGCACCTCACCTCAGGAGGCTGTTCTCCCCTTTGTATTGTTCATCCTCAGCCCGAGAGGCAATCTACCACACCACACTGGAGTAGGGTATTACACCACAATGGTGGCTCGAACTAGTACAAATCTCGTGTCTCTTGTGCTGTGAGTTCGTCGAGCTAGGCTTTGAGATTGCGGCGAGGTTGAGGGCGTGATTAGGTAGGGGGAAATCTTCGGGCGCACCCCAGTGTTCGAACCTCAAGGGTTTTGCCGGAACCCGAAATCCGACGTTTGGCGCGCCGGGTAGGGGGGCCGCCGAAGCTTTCCTTCCGTCGATCTGCGTCCCATCGCTTCGTCGTATCATGGCGGACCCTCGCCGAGCTCGCGCTGAGCGCCAGGCCGCCCTTGCCGCCCGTGTTGCTCAGACGGCTCCTGTCAGCAGGCCTCCCCGTTGTTCTCCGTCACCTGCCGCCACCGGCCCGGTGGGGAACGAGCAGCAAGCATCCTTGCTGCACCCCTCGGTGCGGCGGGACGGCCGACCGCCACTCCATCGCCGACCCCGGCCGGCTCGTCGTCTCACGCTCATCGCGCTCCCACGAACGCGCAGGCCTATTGTGCATGGCACGCGAACTCGTGCGCTACCGCCCCGCCGGCGACCTCTACGAGGACTGGCTCGACCGCATCGCCATGCTCGTCAGTGCCGCAGGGGGCTCCCTTGCGCCCTCCCTCTCGTTGCCTCGCCCTCTGCCGGCTGCGGGCGACGTGGCTCATGCAGCGCCACCTCCACCACCTCTGCACCAAGACAGCGTCCTGGCGGCAAGGCGTGCGCCCCCCGGCGTGACCCGCCACGTCGGGCGCCCGTGCGTGAAGAAGGAAGCTGCCAAGAAGTTCCTCGTCCGCAAGAAAACGCTCCCGCGCTCCCAGCACCACTACGACAAGACCGTGCGCCGCTTGCGGTGGCAAGGCGCGGACATCAAGGGCAGGCTCCACATCAGCAAAGGGTCCCGGTGGCCACCGCAGGCCGTCGCGCCTTAACTCCTGAGCTGCGTAGCGTCGCATGGCCGGGTAAGTTCAAGCCAGACCTGCCTCCACGCTATGACGGCACCCCCGACCCCGCGGAGTTCCTGCAGCTCTATGAACTGAGCATCGAGGCAGCCAACGGCGATCAGAAACTCATGGGAACTAGTTCCCTATGGATCTCAAGGATGGTGCCCGCTCATGGCTCCTGAACTTGCCACCAGGCTCCATCTCCTCCTACAACGAGATGCGCGACCGCTTCATCGCCAACTTCCAGGGCACTCGTGACCGCCCTCCGGCCGCGGGTGATCTGCGTCGTGTCAACCAGCAGCCAGGAGAGACCCTCCAGAAGTACATACATCGCTTCAACAACGTTCGCCTCAAGATCCCCAAGGTGACGGACGAGGCCGTCATCTCTGTGTTTTTTGATGGCGTCTGCGACGTCAAGATGAAGGAGGAGCTCGCCATCCACAAGGAGCTGTGCACGTCCTTGGAGTTGTTCAACCTGGTGATCAAGTGCGCAAGGGCTGAGGAAGGGCGCCTTTCCCTCCTCGAGCTCCCAGTTGCCGACCTGGAGGAGAAGAAAGCCAAGGCCAAGGACGTGAAGCGCAAGGGGGTGGCCGTACTCGCAGCGGAGCCGGACACGAAGCGCGGCCGCGACCAGCCCGAGTCATCCAAGAGCAGTCGGCCGTTCTGCGCCTTCCACAACGTTCACAGCCACAACACCAATGACTGTCAAGAGCTCGCCATTCGAGATGGACGCCTCGTTCGACGCCCCAACGCAACGACCGTGGCCCTCGCCAGGAGTGGCGTGACCGGGCTCGTGAGGACTGCTGGCAAAACCAGCCTCGCGACGTCGCCTGGAGGGATAAGCCTCGCGAGGACCGTCCTCAGGGCAATGATGGGCTTCCTCCGCTGCCACCACCGCACATAAGGAACGACGACCACAATCAGGATGAGGGGTTTGGGGCTTCCAGGAGCCGCGGGCTATTGCCTGCATCTTGGGCGAAGCTCAAGCCCCAGCCTCTCAGCGAATCTTCAAGCAGTTTGCTCCCGAGGTGAACACCGTCCTCTCCGGGCTCGAGGCCACACGCCCGCTTAGGTGGTCCAAGTGTGCCATCACCTTCAGTTCTGCAAATCAGCTCAAGTGCGCGGCCACTGCTCGTGCCCTCCCAATGCTTTGCTCACCCGTCATCAGCAATGTACAAGTCACCAAGACCCTCATAGACGGCGGTGCAGGGCTTAACGTCCTGTCCGTCGAGATGTTCGACAGCCTTCAAATGCCCTAGGATAAGCTTCAGTCTACCAAGCCCTTCTCAGGAGTGACCGACGGTTCCACCACGCCGATAGGGAAGGTCCGCCTCCTTGTCACCTTCGGACAGCGCGACAACTACCGCACCAAGCTCATCGAATTTGACGTCGCCCACATCCATCTGCCATACAACGCCATCCTCGGGTACCCGACCCTGGCCAAGTTCATGGCAGTGACACACCACGGCTACAACGTCCCCAAGATGCCTGGGAGCGGCGGGATCATCACAGTCCCCTACGAAGAAAGAGATGCGTTCTGCTCCCTCGAGCGCGCCTTCCAAGCAGCGTCAATCGAAGACCCCGACAACAATGTAGCACAGTACCCTCCTGAGGTCGTCCCCAAGAAGAAGCAGCAGCTACTCCGCTCAGGGCCTCAGGAGAGCGGCACCGCAAGTGGAGCCATGTCAGGATCAGCGCCCGCGCCTGGGGCACCTCCCTCCCTCGCATAGGAAGGTGCGCCCGGCGCCCTCCTCGAGCAGGGCTCGGGGGCTCTCTTCTGGATGGCCTCCGACCTTGCCAACATCACGAGGGAGGCGCTTGGGCACCACATGGAGGCGTGCTTCGCAGCATGTTTCCCTCAGGAGGACACCGGGCGAGGAGCGCCTAGCGCTCAGGAGTTCATTGCCAAGAGCACTCAGGAACTGCAGGATGCAAGAGCCATGCGCGGCGACTGCCGCTCACCTGGCGCGGCTCCCCATCCAGGCAAGGATGGCGGGTTGCGCGTCTGCATCGACATCCCAGGGCACAACAGGGCCGCATCTCAGGAGCTTTTCTGGCCTTCACGCGTGGGCCGCTGCGAGGGCCTGCCTCACAGCTACGTTCGCATGCCTTTTGGTCTGCCGAGCATGGCGTCCGCCTTCCAGCGCAACCTGCGGAGCATCCTGGCGACTCTATAGGCCAGGCACCACGCCATCCTGGCGGAGATGGAGACGGTCCTCAAGGAACCGCCTGGACCCCCAGATCCTCCCGAGGCTCAGGGTCCCGGTGGCTCGTGAGGAGCAACCCCTTCACCACGCGTCTTCATCTGCCCCGACATTCCTTCAACAACAAAACCAGGTGACATTTTTCAAGTTTATTTAGCTGGGAGTGCCCCACGGGCTGCATCATTACCAGGCCGCGTGGGTCCGTCCCTGTGGCATGTATCCCTTTACATCTTTAGCTTACTCTGTTGGGGGCGCCCCTCGGGCTGCATCATTCCCAAGCCGCGCGGGTCCAGCCCAGTGGCGTGCATCATTCTAGAATTTATCTATGCTAGTCCACTTTTCATGGTTAACCTATCTGTGATCATCACCTGCTTGATTGCCGCCCACCATGGGAGCTGCGCACCGGTCGTCTTTCTTCAGGGCCCTTCGCATAAGAAGGCTAGGCACGGCATCTGTGCTCGGGCCCGTCCCTGCAGCGTCAGTAAATCCAACGGCTGAGCTCTATCTGGCGGGCCGACCCCGTTCATGTCACCTCTTGGGGTTGTTGGTGATTGGCCTTCTCACGCAATAACCTCACGAGATTCGTTCGGCACAGGTTGTCTAACCATCTCGCAGGGCCACCTCAGCCATCAAGAATCAAGACCAGCCGCAACCTGCCTTGAGGTAGGGCCTCGTGAGTCCCACACTGGCTCACAAGTGCCCAGACACACCTCGTCTAGCCCTGTCGTGCAAGCCACGTGTCAGGGCGGGGTTGTACACGCCCCGGGGGCTCTCCGCGATGGGAGTCCCTCCCGTACACAGTGGAAGCACCATGCTCCGCGCTGGCCGTCGACACTGCCGAGGAGCTACTATGCCCGTGCAAGTGCGGAAGCGCTATGCTCCATACTGGTGATAAACAACTGAGGGTGGCCCCATGGCCGTATCAACCTCAGGGAGCCCTTGAGCTCAGTGTCCGGCCTCGACGCAACACCTCCCCTCGGGAGAGACGCGCGAGGGGGCTAGGCACGGGGGCTGCGCTCGGGTCATGCCCAAGCGTACGCCACCCAACCAGGTCCCCCAGACCTGGTCGTCGCGCGCCCCTCCCGAGCCGAGCCTCGGCAAGGACAAAGGTATGAAGGTTGTTTGAGTGTCAAGGGGGACTCCTGAGCATCGCGACTCAGGAGCCAAACTGGCCACATAGCCCATCACTCCTTGGTCTCGTCCTGGTGATCCGGACGACCCAACGGCGGTTAGGGTATGCGCGGGGACGGGCCCTGCCGACGCAGAACACTAGACCTACCCTTGCGTCTCCTTTCCATAAGCTGTTTGCGCGTCAAGGGGGACTCCTGAGCATCGTGACTCAGGAGCCTAACTGGCCACGTAGCCCCTCACTCCTTGGTCTCGTCCTGATGATCCGGACGACCCAACGGTGGCTGAGGTATGCGCGGGGTCGGGCTCTGCCGACTTAGAACGAAAAGCAAATGGGAAGGAAATTGCAAAATCTCAAAAGCAAATATTACAAGACATATTGTTCTCTGAATATCAAACATATGTTTAAACGCCTCCACGAAGCACAGTACATGTTGCAGGAGTCTAAATAGGAAAGGAGCCGCAAGCAAGTCATCCCTGGACACCGCCGGCGCCCGCAAGAGGCGCTCCATCCTTGGTGGCATCGCCTTCACCCATGCCACTGGCCAGAGCTGCAGGATTAGTGGCACCGCCGGTCGAAGGCGCAGAACTTCTTCAGCAGGGCCTCCATCTGACCCTTCAAGGCTGCGGCAGCGGCTGCGCAGTGTTCGTCGTCCACAGGCACCAGCAGGTCGTCAAGGCGGGCGATAGGATCGCGAAGATGGAGGTGGCTGAAGACGCACGTTAGCGTGGCTGAAGAAAGGAAGCGAGCCTCTTCCTCCGCCATGGGGCCGAGGCCGCTCAGGACTTCCTCAAGTGCCTCGACCAAGCAGGGAAGCAGCTGGGCGGGGCCATCCTCGTCGGTGGTCAGCGGCTTCTCCAAGCCCTTCTCATAGAGTGTCTTCAGTGCCACGCGATACCTCTCCTCGAGGAGCACGAAGGCCGCGCGGTCCTCGGCCAGAACCTTCGCCTTGACGTCAAGTTCGGCTTTCTCCGCCTTCACCTTCCGCTCCAGCTCCTCCAGTCGGCCGCGCTCGGTGCTCTGCGCCTCCGCCGACTGCTCCAGCTCGGCGTCGCGACCCTTGATGGCACTTTCCCGAGCCTTCATCTTATCCTCCTCCGCCTTGCGGTTACGGGCTTCTTCTGTACGCTCATTGTGCAAGGTCTTCAGCTCGGCTTCTAGTGCCTGGCAGCGATCCTGGGCGGCTTCGACGCCCGCCAGCCTACCAAGCAAGCCGTTGCTTGGCGGCGACGCTTCTCCTTCTCGGAGGTCATCAGGCTTGGCTCAGCCACTGAGCAGACTCAAAATGGAGCCAGCCAGAGACTAGCTCCAGTGGCCCAGCCACCAGGTGGGAGTCGGCGCCCTGAAGGTCTTCTCGCAGCCGGGTCGTCTCAAAAAGAGCGCGCTCCAGGACGTCAGGGGAGGCGGAAGGACCTGGAATCAGTGGTGCAGCAGGAGAAGGAGGAAAAGGTATCATCACCATAGCCTGGGAGACTGGGGGTTCCTGAGCCTTGGAGACCTCAGCAGCCGAGCCGGGCACCGGTGCCTCCGGAGCCAGCGGGGCCACGGGAGCTGACTCCTCCCGAGGATTCTCCCACAGGCCTTGCGAGGACGACCGAGTTGGAGAGACATGAGCACCAACGCTGCCTTTCTCCACGGAGGGAGACGCAGCCGGAGCAGGCAGGCTGGTCCCGAGCAGCACCACCGCCCCCTCCTTCCTCTTCTTCGCCGCAGGCATCGGCCTAATCGCATAGCGGAGAAGCATCAAGGTCAAGCGGCTGAAGCAAGAACGAAACAAGGTAAGAGCACTTACTGGTCCACCATGGTGTAGTCCACCCTCCTCTTGCTAAGCTTGAAGCCCGAGAGCCTCCCAACCTGGGGCGCGGGCGCATGGTCTCCAGGGGCAGAGGAAGGAGCACCAGACAAGCCAGAAGCAGCCTAGGCGGCGTCAGAACAGGAGCGTCATCTCAGGAAACCAATGCCGAACTGCCCCTCGTCGGGATCACGGGAGGCTCCCCCCTCTCGAGGTCATCGATCTCGTCGTCGTCGTCCGGCATGGTGCGGAGGAGGTCAGCCTTGCGCAAGGGTGAGGTCTCCCCCATCCCCTCGGGGGTCACGCTCCTCGTCTTCCTCCTCTTCCTCCTCCTTGCGAGAGTCGCCAGAAGACACCTCCAACAGCACCTGCGCAGCCGGGACCGCAGGAGGCGCTGGCGGCACCAACCCGCGCCCATCAAAGGTTGGCCTGGCAGCCACGACCTGCGCCCCGTCCTTGCGGCGGAACAAGGGAACGAAGGCACTCGGCGGGTATTCATGGTCATCCCCGACCAAGAGGCGGAGAGCCGCAGCCAGCTCTTCGTCAGGCAAGGCTTTCGGGCTCAATCGAAGCTTGTATTCTTCGCCCCCAAGCTTCCATAAGGGGCGCGTACGCGCCTGAAGCGGGTGAGGGAGTCCTGGATTAGGGGGTCTCTGGACAGCCGGACTATATCCTTTGGCCGGACTGTTGGACTATAAAGATGCAAGATTGAAGACTTCGTCCTGTGTCCGGATGGGACTTTCCTTGGCGTGGAAGCCAAGCTTGGCAATATAGATATGTAGATCTCCTCCCTTGTAACCAACTCTGTGTAACCCTAGCCCCCTCTGGTGTCTATATAAACCGGAGGGTTTGGTTCGTAGGACAAGAACAATCATACCATAGGCTAGCTTCTAGGGTTTAGCCTCTACGATCTCGTGGTAGATGAACTCTTGTAATACTCATATCATCAAGATCAATCAAGCAAGAAGTAGGGTATAACCTCCATCAAGAGTTCCACTGGGTCGTCACTGTAAGGCTTGATGGCTCCTTCGATCATCGGTAACGATGCGGTCTAGGGTGAGGTTTTCCTCCCCGGACAGATGTTCGTGTTCGGCGGCTTCACACTACGGGCCAACTCACTTGGTCATTCGGAGCAGATCGAGAGCTACGCCCCTGGCCACCAGGTCAAGTTTGGAAACTTGAACTACACTGCCGACATTCGCGGAGACTTGATCTTCGATGGATTCGAGCCCATGCCAGGTGCACCACACGATCACGACGAGCATGATTTAGCTCTGTCGTCAGACAGTGTTCGGGAAATCGCACCTGCAGCTACTCTGGCCCTCGATCCGGAGCAAATTGCGCCATCCGAGGACGAGTGGATAGACCCCGCCATGGAGGCCGCACTCTCAGCAGCGATAGAGCCGGATACTGACTTCACCCCTCACGAGAGCCGTGTTGCCGGACCACTAGATTCATCTCCGGCCACGGACTCCGAGCCGCCTTCGTCCATGCCTATCGAATCCGATTGGGAGCCGATCATGGAGTTTACCTCCGCGGATATCTTTCAGCACTCGCCTTTCGGCGATGTTCTTAATTCATTAAGGTCTCTCTCCTTGTCAGGAGAACCTTGGCCGAACTTTGTCCGGCTAGAATGGGATGCGGACGACGAAGACATTCACTTCCCACCCACCACCCACTTAGTAGCCACTGTCGACGATTTAACCGACATGCTCGACTTCGACTCCAAAGACATCAACGGTATGGACGACGATGTAGGAGACGAATTGGAACCACCGCCCACAGGGCGCTGGACCGCCACCTCATCATATGATAAGTACATGATGGATACCCCCAAAGAAGGCAATGGCGATAAGACAGCGGAGGATGACCCCTCCAAGAAGCAACCCAAGCACTGACGTCGGCGGCGCCGCTCTAAGTCCCACCATAACAAAAGTAGTGATACCGGCACAAGAGACAATGACACTCTGGATAGTGCCGAAGACGACGACAATCCCCTCCGGCAAGATTTAGAACGGGAGGATAAACATGCTAGCCCTCCAGAGGGCAGCAGATGAAGAAGCGGAGGAGGACAATTACATGCCTCTCTCCGAAGACGAGGTGAGCCTCCGCGACGAAGAAGTTATCGTGCCTGAGGATCCCATCGAGTAGGAGTGCTTCTAGCATCGGCTTATAGCCACAACAAATAGCCTGAAGAAAAAGCAACAACAGCTTCGAGCTGATCAAAATTTGCTAGCAGACAGATGGACCGAAGTCCTTGCGGCCGAGGAATATGAACTCGAACGCCCCTCCAAGAATTACCTAAAGCGCAGGTCGCTACCCCGACACGAGGAGGAAGCATTGAAACCTACATCACCAGCGTACGACGCGGTTGACCGGCCACCTCGTGGCCGAGATAGAGAGGCGTTCCAGCCTGAAGATCAGCCTGCACCCCGCCGCCACTCAACCAAAAATACCAAGGCCCGGGGCAACACGCAGGACCTGCGCGACGTATTGGAAGGCAGGGAAGAACATGCAAGATCGATATACGGGTTACGGGGGCGCGCACCAACGTGGGACGATGACCGTCACGTCGGATACACTAAAAGTAAATCCAGCCGGGCCGAACACAGCAGACAAGACTCATATGAACTGCGTCACGATATAGCCCGGCACAGGGGCGCCGCACACCCCCTATGCTTCACTGATGAAGTTATGAATCACAAATTCCCGGAGGGTTTTAAACCCGTAAATATTGAATCATATGATGGTACAACAGATCCCGCGGTATGGATCGAGGATTTCCTCCTCCACATCCACATGGCTCGCGGCGATGATCTACATGCCATCAAGTACCTCCCATTCAAATTCAAAGGACCAGCTCGGCATTGGCTGAATAGCTTGCCAGCAGACTCCGTCTGCAGTTGGGAGGATTTGGAAGATGCATTCCTTGACAACTTCCAGGGCACTTATGTGCGACCACCGGATGCCGATGACTTGAGCCATATAACTCAACAGCCAGGGGAATCGGCCAGGCAATTCTGGACACGGTTCCTGACTAAGAAAAACCAAATTGTCGACTGTCCGAACGCAGAGGCCTTAGCGGCATTCAAGCATAACATCCGTGACGAGTGGCTCACTCGGCACCTCGGCCAGGAGAAGCCGAAGTCTATGGCAGCTCTCACGATACTCATGACCCGCTTTTGTGCGGGCGAGGATAGCTGGCTGGCTCGCAGCAACAACACATCACGGAATCCGAGCACTTCGGATGCTAAAGATGCTAACGGCAGACCACGTCGTAACAGACACAAGCGCCGCAGCAACGGCGATAACGCCGAAGATACGGCAGTCAACGTCGGATTCAGAGGCTCTAGATCCGGTCAGCGGAAATAGCCATTCAAAAGAAGTACTCCGGGCCCATCCAGTTTCGATCGAATACTTGATCGCTCGTGTCAAATCCATGGCACCCCCGATATGCCAGCCAATCACACCAACAGAGAGTGCTGGGTGTTCAAGCAGGCCGGCAAGTTGAATGCCGAAAACAAGGAAAAGGGGCTGCATAGTGATGACGAGGAGGAGCCCCAGCCGCCGAACACGGGAGGACAGAAGAGGTTCCCCCCACAAGTGAAGACGGTGAACATGATATATGCAACCCACATTCCCGAGAAGGAACGGAAGCGTGCACTAAGGGACGTCTATGCGATGGAGCCTGTCGCCCCAAAGTTCAACCCATGGTCCTCTTGTCCGATCACCTACGATCGCAAGGACCACCCCACTAGTATCCATCATGGCGGATACTCAGCATTGGTCCTAGACCCCATCATTGACAAATTTCACCTGACTCGAGTCCTCATGGGCGGCGCAGCAGCCTGAACCTGCTCTATCAGGATACAGTGCGCAAAATGGGTATAGATTCCTCGAGGATCAAACCCACCAAAACCATCTTTAAGGTGTCATCCCACGTGTAGAGGCCCATTGCACGGGCTCAATCACACTGGCAGTGGTCTTCGGATCTCCGGACAACTTCCGAAGCAAGGAGTTAATCTTCGATATCGTCTCATTCCACAGTGGCTATCATGCACTCCTCGGGCGAACCGCATTTGCAAAATTCAATGAGGTACCGCATTACGCATACCTCAAGCTCAAGATGCCAGGACCTAGGGGGGTCATAAATGTCAATGGAAACACAGAGCGCTCGCTCCGCACGGAGGAGCACACTGAGGCCCTCGCAGCTGAAGCACAAAGCAGCCTTTTAAGGCAAACCGCTAATTTGGCGATACAGCCCCCGGACACCGTCAAGCGAGTCCGGAGTAACCTGCAGCAGGATCGCCTGGCATGTTCAGAGCTCGCATAGCAATTCAGCCCCCAGCCTAGTCCCAGTCAAGCGACGAAATACGTACCCGCGTACATAATTACGCACTAAAAATAACATGGGCATAGGAGGGGGCACGATCAGGGCACGTCCCGCAATGCGGCTCAACCGCCCCAGGGGCTGCCTACCTTTATCACTTTTTACCCTTTCAGGACCTTACTCTCTAGAAGCCCTTTCCAGCAGTATGATTGCCGGACACATTACGGGAAGGAACAACCAAGGAGGCACGAAGCTAAAGTCGTACAAGGGAACCCATAGGTGGTCTTTAATAATAATCGACATATCCATTTTTTAATACCCATACGCAGCCTACCCTTGGATAGGACATGTCAAATAGTCCTATTTTTTGCTTATTGCACTACTTGTATCAGTACGCTTCAACGTATTATTTAAATAACAATGCATAGCATTAGTCTATTATTGCATTATCCATCCCTTTTCTTATATGTTTACTTACGACAATTCGCACCCGTACATTCGATGCGGCCAAGACGCCAGGCTTTCAGATACCCCATAATCTGGCGTGAGAAGTCCGAACACTTTCGACGGTCGGCACCCGAACTTATAGCATTATATGCATCAGCTCCGAATCATGTCTTAGGTCAATAGTTGGGTTTTCCCGGCTCCTATGTTTTGGTACCTTACGTTCCGCTATATCGGCTAAGGTAGCGCTAGGAGAACTACTGCGATTGTGTCCCGGTTCTCCCGGACGAGTACCACAGTAGAGAAAGCCGAAAACTGACTGTCATGATAAGGCGAGAGCCGGTCGTTGTTCGAGAGGTCTCAAGTTCTTAACGACTTCTTCCGCTTCGGGCGAGTCGGCCTTGCCCAACAAGGCGATATAAGCGCCCAAATTGACCTTCCGAATACTAGGAGAGAGTGAGAGTGATAAAGCCTTATAGTCCGATTGCTGTTTGCACAGTCTTGAACACCTCCTCGAAGGACCCAAAATTGGGAAAAAAGTGCTCGAGTTTATCCCAACACCCCAAGACTAGTTAGATGGGGGCGAAGCCGACGACGGCCAACTCTCGATTTTATAAGCGGCCGCATGAAGGTAATATTTTAAATTCAAAAGCATTGCATAGCGCAAATGAACTAGTTTCACATTACGAGATCACATGAGCACGTTCATTCAAAATTACATCTTTAGAACATTCCTCCGCCACAAGGCGGGAACCCTTCAGGACACTGTCATAATACATTTCGGGGCGGCGATGCTCCTTGCCCTCCGGAGGTCCCTCCTTCACCAGCTTCACGGAGTCCAGCTTCACCCAGTGCACCTTCGCCCGGGCAAAATCCCTGCGCGCACCCTCGATGCAGACGGACCGCTTGATGACTTCATGCCATGGGCAGGCATCCACAAGGCGCCTCACCAGACCGAAGTAGCTGTTAGGCAGGGGATCGCCAGGCCACATCCGGACTATAATACCCTTCATGGCCTGCTCGGCCGCCTTGTGAAGCTCGACCAGTTGCTTCAGCTGGTCACTCAAGGGCATTGGGTGTTCGGTCCCAGTATACTGAGACCAGAACAACTTTTACGTCGAGCTCCCCTCCTCAGCTCGGTAAAACTCCGTGGCGTCCAGCACACCGCGGGAAAGATCTACGAATTCTCCTGGAGAGCTCCAAACTCGAGTAAGTAAAAGGAAAGTTTCCTTCACATACTTGCTTTGCATAATGAATGCCTTACCCGCCGCTATCTTCTTAACCGCCTCAGTTTCCTGGAGGGCCTTTTGGGCTTCGGCCTTGGCATGTTTTATGCCGAGGGCCTTCATGGCTCGGACTCTCGCGTCTTAGAGTCAAGCTCCAAGGACTCGTGCTTCTTGACGAGAGCCTGGAGCTCTTGCTGCACCTCGCCTACTCGGGCCTCTTGTTTTTCCCGCTCGACACGCTCCTTGGCCGCTTTGCTTTCGGCCTCGGACAACGCCTTCTTCAGGGCCGCCACTTCGGTAGTGGCCCCTGGCAAATTCATGACGATTCTATTATTTTACAACCAACTTTCTATTCAATATATATGGACAATGTATTGCTTACCTTTGCTCTCCTCGACCTGCCTCTTGGCAAGGCCGAGCTCTTCCTCGGACCGCTCAAGGTCCTGCTTGATCTGGCGACCTCCATGATCGTCTTGGCGGCGGCCAGCAGCGAAGCCTGCATATGCACATAGACATATTCTGATTAAACTCATGAGTCATGATTTCATCATCTATTTGGCCTTTCTTCACGAACGCCAAACAAAGCATTAGGGGCTACTGTCCATGCGTTAATATTTTCCAATATTTTCAACTTACCTCAAAGCCTGTTAGGAGGCTGGCACAAGCTTTAGTTAGTCCATTCTTGGCCGACTGAATCTTCTCGATCACTGCACTCATAATAGTGCGGTGCTCTTCGTCGATGGAAGCGCCGCGAAGCGCTTCCAGAAAGTTGTCCGGTACCTCTGGATGGACAGAGGTCACCGGCATGGGCGGCTTGCCCCTCTTAACGGGGGGTCGCCTGCTGGAGTCCGGAACCATTGGAGGTTTCGGCGCAGTGTTTGGCTGAGAGCCGAACTTGGAACCCATGGGAGTCTTGCTCCCTTTGCGCCCGGGGCCCAGAAGGTCGCCTCGAGGCACCTCCAGGACTACCTCCCCTCGGCTTGGAGCCTTTTGAGACAACACCTCGGCGTTGTCTGTAGGGCAAGGGGTGGAGGCGGTCGGAAGTAAATCGCTATTCATATCCGACGAGTCCAAAGAACCGTCCGACGAAGATACGTTGATACGGGCTCGGGACAGACTACATAATCATATTCGGCGTAAGGAGAAGTTCGGGACGGACTATATAATGATATTCGGCGTAAGGAGAGCGTCTGCAAGATCTTCAGGCAGGGGGGCTGGGCAATCAATCTGCTCCGCTGTCTCTACCCAGTCCTGTTAAAGGCATGGAGGCTTAGATCCCATGCATGATTAAATGGGGAAAATAAACACCCTACGAGATATAAAGAACTTACCGTACTGGCATGGCGCTGTGCGCTGACTCCCCGGTCCTCGGTAAGGGGAGGAGGCACCTCGGCGCCCTTGAACAGCACCCTCCAAACGTCCTTGTGCATCGTGTCGAAGAGCTCGCGCAGAGTCTAGTGCTTGGTCGGGTCGAACTCCCACAAATTGAATGCCCGTTGTTGACACGGGGGGATCCGACGGAAGGGCATGACCTGGACCACGTTGACGAGCTTGATTTTCTTGCTCATCATGTTCTTGATGCAGGTCTGGAGTCCGGTCAGCTCTACCGGGGAAACCCAGGCCAGGCCCTTCTCTTTCCAGGAAGTGAGCCGCGTGGGGATTCTGGATCGAAACTTGGGGGCCGCCACCCAGTTGGTATCGCACGGCTCGATGATGTAGAACCACCCCAATTGCCACCCCTTTATGGTCTCCACACAGGAGCCTTCGAGCCAGGTGACATTAGGCATTTTGCCCACCATGGCGCCTCCGCACTCCGCTTGCTGGCCAACCACCACCTTCGGTTTGACATTGAAGGTCTTCAGCCACAGCCCGAAATGGGGCTTGATGCAGAGGAAGGCCTCGCACACGACGATAAACACCAAGATGTTGAGGATGAAATTAGGGGCCAGATCATGAAAATCCAGCCCGTAGTAGAATATGAGCCCACAGACGAAGGGGTGAAGGGGAAATCCTAATCCGTGGACGAAATGGGTAAGGAAAACCACCCTCTCATGGGGCTCTGGCGTAGGGATGATCTGCCCCTCATCGGGGAGCCGGTGCGCGATATCCGCGGCTAGATATCCGGCTCCCCGCAGCTTTGTGATGTTCTCCTCCGTGACGGAGGAGACCATCCACTTGCCTCCCGCTCCGGACATGCTTGGAGTGGTTTGAGGGGAAAAACGCGAAATTGGGCATTGGGGCTCGAGTACGCAAGACTGGATGAGCAAGGAGGAAGAGGGTGATGCGCCTTCCCACTTATCTAGTAAAACTCGCTTATTCCCCAAGCGTCGTAATTGATGGCACGGTTGGGTTACCCACGTCCGTATTGATGAGAATCCCGTAATAAGGGGACACGATCTCTCCTTCGACAAGACGTGCCATGGAAACCGCCTCACGATATGTGCGGGGGCTGGTTGAGAAAAACGGTTCAAATAATGACCGGGTCATGATATGATGTCATGTTGTCAAATGTGTCAGCAGATTAGATGTGTGGAAATATTATTCTCTCTACGGTGGTACGTGGAACTTGTTTTGCAGAGCCGGACACTATCCTTGTGCTCAAAATCTTCTATGAAGTTTTCGGAGCAGGAACCCGCCTTGCAATGCAGAAGACAAATCTGCGCGCCGGGCTCATCGTCATTGAAGCCTGGTTCAGGGGCTACTGAGGGAGTCCTGGATTAGGGGGTCTCCGGACAGCCGGACTATATCCTTTGGCCGGACTGTTGGACTATGAAGATGCAAGATCGAAGACTTTGTCCTGTGTCCGGATGGGACTTTCCTTGGCGTGGAAGGCAAGCTTGGCAATACGGATATGTAGATCTCCTCCCTTGTAACCGACTCAGTGTAACCCTAGCCACCTCCTGTGTCTATATAAACCAGATGGTTTGGTCCGTAGGACAAGAACAATCATACCATAGGCTAGCTTCTAGGGTTTAGCCTCTACGATCTCGTGGTAGATCAACTCTTGTAATACTCATATCATCAAGATCAATCAAGCAGGAAGTAGGGTATTACCTCCATCGAGAGGGCCCGAACCTGGGTAAACATTGTGTCCCCCGCCTCCTGTTACCATCCGCCTTAGATGCACAGTTCGGGACCCCCTACCCGAGATCCGCCGATTTTGACACCGACAGCGGGGCCACGCGCAACATCAAGAATTCCTTCGGGAGCATGGCCCATGTCACCTTCGTCGCCTTCGCGTTGCCAGGCTTCAGGTCAGCGTTCATCTTCTCCAGCACTGACGTTGCCCGGTCATCAGTGAGCTTCGCACGAGACCACCCCGCGTCGGACTAGGGCATCTCCGTTGGCAGCAGCAAGCGTGGGTGGACGCACTTGGTGTACTTCATGACCCACATGCTCCTGAAGCTGTCGGCCTTCTTCCCAGCCTTCGAGACCGAGTTGGCCTTGCCAGCCACGATGAAGTTGGCGCACCCAGAGGTACGACCATCATTGATGCAAAGGAAGAAGAAGTGGCGCAGCAGAGCCATGCACGGCATCACGCCGACATACGCCTCGCAGTAGAAGGCAAAGATCGACAGAAGGAGAACAGAGTTGGGGTGAAGATGCAGCGCCTGCAGCCCATAATGGCCAAGGACCTCAAAGAAGAAGTCACAGAAGGGGGGAACCAGCCCCGCGGCAACGCTGCTCATGAAGAAGGGGAAGAAGGTGCTTCCCGCGGGCTCCGACACGGCAGAGCCAGCCCGGAGCTCGGTCTTCCCCCTCTTGTTGCTCTCTCCCGCCGTCAGTAGGCGCGTGACGGCGAGGTTCTTCTCTGATACATTTGGTGCATCCAGAGCCGGCTCGTACTAGGCGGGCGACGAAGAAACCTTGACCTTCCGGGGCGCCATTGGTCGCTGATTCGGAAGTGGATGGGAGCAAATCTGGAGATTTCGGAAGCGAGGGGCAAGAAAGGGGATCTAGAGCAAGGCGGAAGGAAGCAATGAAGGCTAGCGTAGCTCGCGCCAGTCTTTTTTCAGACGGGCAGTTGTCGAGGCAGCGTGGGGAAGCGGAGACGCCCACGACCAATCAATCGCCACGCGTCGACCAAGGCCACCGGCTATTGGGGCCCGGCGCTCCGCACTTGCCCTTTGGCTTCACCTCAAAGCCAAGTCCGAGCGCGCCTTGGGCCCGGGGGCTACTGTCGGCGTTCTGGGAATGGGGTCCCGGACTTGCTCTGCAGCCCCACGGTGTGGCTCCACTCATGCCGAAGACGGCCTGTCTTCACCAACAAACGCTCAAGACCCTCGCGAGGGGCCAAGCATCGCGAGGCGGACGGCACAAGACCTCCTCGGGAGCGGCCTCACCAGGCTAGCTCGCGAGGGGCAGAGAGATCAAGGCAAGGTGAACCTCGTGGGGCTCCTATGACTTCAGCTATGACGACCAAGACCAGGCGGGTGCCAGGCCGACGCCAGCGTGCACAGGGTCCTTGTTTCGTCTGTGGTGCTAAGGAGGCAAGCGCAGGCGAGGAGTACAGAGGCATCAGGCAAAGGTTTCCATATCGGTGCAACGAGACCAAGACCAGCAGGACTGAGGTCACGGTGGAGCCCAAGACGACGTCACCACCAGAGCCTTTGGCAGGCGAAGACCACTGTAACACCCCGGATGTAACCTTCCATATTTGTAACTCCAACTCTTGACATTTTCGGCATTGTGATATGATATTCCCTCCGTGGTTGGGTTTTTCTTCATTTTTGCATTTTGTCCATGTCATGCATTTCATATCATGTCATCATGTGCATCGCATTCGCATACGTGTTCGTCTCATGATTCCGAGCATTTTCCCCGTTGTCCGTTTTGCAATCCGCACTCCTATGTCCCCGGCGCCCCTTTTACGTTTTTCCGTGGCCGGTACTAAACTTTCTCGGAATGCACCGAGGTTTGTCAAGTGGCCTTGGTACACCACCGGTAGACCACCTGTCAAGTTTCGGGTCATTTGGAGCTCGTTTGGTACTCCAACGGTTAACCGCACTCTCGCAAAAGCCCCTTTTAAGTTGCAGCCCTACACCCTTTCAAAACATCCCAATAACCCATCTAAGTCACTTCCATGTCCATCGTCGTTCGATCACGATTGTGTGGGCGAAAACCGCACCTCATTTGGAGCTTCCTAGCTCCCTCTACCTATAAATATGCATCTCCCCTCCAAATCCGGGCAAACCCTAGCGAAAGTCCCTCTCCGCGCCGCCGGACGCATCCGGACCGGGCCGGACGTGTCCGTCCCGCCGCCGCCGGCCACTTTCGCGTGCTGCCACGTGGGCAGCCGCGCCACATCGCCAGCGCCTCCACCTCGGGCCCGCTGGCCCGTGGCCCCCCCCTCCGGCCCGCGCCGCCCGCGGCCAAGCCGGCCGGCCACAGCCACGGACCTCGCCACGCCGCCCGCCCAGCCGCCGCCCCGCCGCGCGCCGTCGGTGGCGGATCCGCCAGCGCGCCGCCTCCTCCGTCGCCGCCCCGCCGCGCCTCGGCGCCGGCCTCCTCCTCCTCCGCCCGGCGCCGTCGCCCCAAGGTCGCCGCCCCGGCCTCTCCTCCGCCGGCCGCCGTCTCCGTCTTCTATGGCGAGCCGGCCTTGCCTCGATCCGACCCGGGCCAGATCCAGATCGGGGTTGACTTCTTCTCCACCCCAGAAATAGCCTAAGTCTTTTCCTGTGATTATTTTATTGCATTTTCTTCATGCCATAACTTTGCACTCGTGGCTCCGTTTGGGGCGTATAGCATACCGAAATGTTTGTCTCGATGAGTAGATCATTTAATCTCATTGCATCATTTTTATTTGAGCTCATCTTGATGCCCGAAATGCTGTTAGAAGAGGGCTATGTGATGTTAGTTTCTGTTTCTTAACAGAACATGCACTTTTGTCATTTTTGCCATGATTGATGTGTGCCTCCTATGAACTTGAGTCCTACATGTGTTTTGTCATATGCCATTCCATATTTACAGGGGTGTATGCCATGTATTTTTGTGATCTCTGTGGTGACTAGCACAAGCATGCAAACTAGGCTTCATGATGTTGCTGATTTCAGCCCCTGTTTTGCTGATATTTTTATGCCATGTTAACTTGATGTTACCGAGAGATCCGTGCATATTTTGAGATACTTCAGTAAGGATGTTTTGAACATATGGTTATGCTCTATCCATCCATGCCCTTGTTTGAAATTATGGAGTGCCATAGCTTGAGTCAATCGAGCTCTACTTTTGCTATAAAATGTTTCCTGGCAGATTGTTTACATGTTATTCAATTTTGCCAAGGTTGTTGTAGTTGATCCGTGTATGCTATGATGTTGTTCTTGCCATGTATATCTTCTATGCCATGTCTTCTTGATGTATGTATGCTTAGATTATCATGAAATGCTCTGTAGTGAGTGCATCGAGCTCTTAAACATGCCTACTTGTTATCTGTTTTTGTCATGCCCATTCTTTGAATCATAATCTAAACTTGCTATATTGACATGGGTGTTACTATATTTTCTGATCCCTTTTGGCTCATGGTCAGTAAGGGACTTTTGTTTTATTCTTTGAGTAGATTCATGCCATGCCTTGTTTTGCTACTATAAGTTCCTGTAGCATGTTGTTTTCTTGCTCTGAACATTGCTACCTGATGTTGTTTCTGCCATGTTCAGTAATTTCACTAAGTCTGTGAAGCTGATAAGTTTTGCACTTTTGCCATGCTTGTTTGGACCTGTTATGTTGTGAATTAGCCGTATCTCAGTGTTCATCTTTTGTTAAGCATCTTGAGTAGATCACTGACATGTGCTTTGTTGGTATGTTTGGGTGCAGTAGCTTAATTTCTTGTCGCTTGCTATGTGGCATCATGCTGTTAATAGCAAATTTGTGCCATTCTTGTTTTGCTTGTCATTTGCAAACCGTGCATCCGATTCCGGTGATCTTTATATCGATTTCAACCGAAATCATCTCACCTTTCTAGTGGCATACTTTGTTTGCCAGGTTGATGCCTGGTTCATCATCTTCCTTCCGGAGCACGCATACGCATTGCATATCACATCTCGCATATCATGCCATGTTTTGCATCATGTTGCTTGTGCATTGCACCGTGATTTATTGTGGTTCCTTTGTTTGTGTTCTTGCTTTGGGTAGAGCCGGGAGACGAGTACGTGAACGAGGAACCTGTTGAGAACGCTTACGAGGATCAAGCTTTCGACAACTCTGAGAACCTTGCAGGCAAGATGATCATACCCTCGAAATCACTTCTATCTTTGCTTGCTAGATGCTCGCTCTTTTGCTATGCCTATGCTATGATGCCTATCACTTGCTTATCATGCCACCCATACTGCCATGTCAAGCCCCTAACCATCCTTTCCTAGCAAACCATTGTTTGGCTATGTTACCGCTTTGCTCAGCCCCTCTTATAGCGTTGCTAGTTGCAGGTGAAGATGAAGTTTGTTCCTTGTTGGAACATGGAGATATTGTTCCTTATTGGAACATGTTTACTTGTTGGGGATATCACAATATATCTGCTATAATTAATGCATCTATATACTTGGTAAAGGGTGGAAGACTCGGCCCTATGCCTGGTGTTTTGTTCCACTCTTGCCACCCTAGTTTCCGTCATACCGGTGTTATGTTCCTTGATTTCGCGTTCCTTACACGGTTGGGTGATTTATGGGACCCCCTTGACAGTTCGCTTTGAATAAGACTCCTCCAGCAAGGCCCAACATTGGTTTTACCATTTGCCACCTAAGCCTTTTTCCCCCGGGTTTTCGCGAGCCCGAGGGTCATCTTTATTTTAACCCCCCGGACCAGTGCTCCTTCGAGTGCTGGCACGAACCGAGCAGCCTGCGTGGCCACCACGGGGAAACTCGAGGCTTGGTTTTACTCGTAGCTTGACTTATCCGGATGTGCCCTGAGAACGAGATATGTGCAGCTCCTATCGGGATTTGTCGGCACAATCGGGCGGCTTTGCTGGTGTTGTTTTATTGCTGTCGAAATGTCTTGTAGTCCGGGATTCCGAGATTGATCGGGTCTTCCCGGTAGAAGGAATATCCTTCGTTGACCGTGAGAGCTTATAATGGCCTAAGTTGGGACACCCTGCAGGTATTATCTTTCAAAGCCGTACCAGCGGTTATGAGGCAGATGGGAATTTGTTAATGTCCGGTTGTAGAAAACCCGAAGTTGACCTTAATTAAAATACACATCAACCGCGTGTGTAACCGTGATGGTCTCTTCTCGGTGGAGTCCGGGAAGTGAACACGGTGTTGGAGTTATGTTTGACGTAAGTAGTTCAGGATCACTTCTTGATCGCTACTAGCTTCATGACCGTGCCTTGCTTCTCTTCTCGCTCTCTTTTTGCGAATGTAGCCACCATATATGCTAGTCGCTGCTGCAGCTCCACCTCACAACTCTGTCCTTCCTATAAGCTTAAATAGCCTTGATCTCGCGGTGTGAGATTGCTGAGTCCCGTGACTCACAGATTCTACCAAAACAGTTGCAGGTGCCGACGATGCGGTGCAGGTGACGCACCGAGCTCAAGTGGGAGTTCGACGAGGAACGTGGTCGTTACTATGTGTCTTTTCCCGATGATCGATGAGTGGAGCCAGTTGGGACGATCGGGGATCCGTGTAGCATTTGGGGTATCTTCTTTTATTTTGGTTCCGTAGTCGGACCTTGAGTGTAATCTGAATGATGGATGTTTATTTATGTATTGTGTGAAGTGGCGACTGTAAGCCAACTATGTATCTATTTCCCTTATGTATTACATGGGTTGTGTGAAGATTACCTCACTTGCGACGTTGCTTTCAATGCGGTTATGCCTCTAAGTCGTGCTTCGACACGTGAGAGATATAGCCGCATCGAGGGCGTTACAACCACCTTTAGTCAGGATAGCTTGTACTAGCCGTCCCCATTCAAATTGGCCGTTGCTGGCTCCCTTCCCGCTCAATATTTGGGGAGAGGACCAGGGTCTATATAAATAGGACTAGCCACCACAGTATGAGGCAACTCAGCTCGGAGAGATTCAGATCATCCTCACACTCACCAAGCACAAGAACACCTCACCTCAGGAGGCTGTTCTCCCCTTTGTACTGCTCATCCTCAGCCCGAGAGGCAATCCACCACACCACACTGGAGTATGGTATTACACCACAACGGTGGCCCGAACCAGTATAAATATCATGTCTCTTGTGCTGCGAGTTCGTCGAGCTAGACTTTGAGTTTGCGGTGTGGTTGAGGGCGTGATTAGGCAGGGGGAAATCTTCATGTGCACCCCAGTGTTCGAACCTCAAGGGTTTTGCCGGAATCCGAAATCAGACATTAGTCACATTTCTTGCAAGGCTTATTATGATGTGTATTACCGAGAGGGCCCAGAGATACCTCTCCGATACTAGGAGTGACAAATCCTAATATCGATCTATGCCAACCCAACAAACACCTTCGAAGATACCTATAGAGCATCTTTATAATCACCCAGTTATGTTGTGACGTTTGATAGCACACAAGGTATTCCTCCGGTATCCGGGAGTTGCATAATCTCATAGTCAAAGGAATATGTATATGCCATGAAGAAAGAAATAGTAATAAAACTTAACGGTCATTATGCTAAGCTAATGGATGGGTCTTATCCGTCACATCATTCTCCTAATGACGTGATCCCGTTCATCAAATGACAACACATGTCTATGGTTAGGAAACTTAACCATCTTTGATTAACGAGCTAGTTTAGTAGAGGCTTACTAGGGACACTATGTTTTTTTTATGTATCCACACATGTATCAAGTTTCCGGTTAATACAATTCTAACATGAATAATAAACATTTATCATGATAAAAGGAAATATAAAATAACAACTTTATTATTGCCTCTAGGGCATATTTCCTTCAGTCTCCCACTTGCACTAGAGTCAATAATCTAGTTCACATCGCCATGTGATTTAACACTAATAGTTCACATCTTTATGTGATTAACACCCATAGTTCACATCGCCATGTGACCAACACCCAAAGGGTTTACTAGAGTCAATAATCTAGTTCACATCTCTATGTGATTAGCACCCAAAGAGTACTAAGGTGTGATCATGTTTTTCTTGTGAGAGAAGTTTAGTCAACAGGTCTGCCACATTCAGATTTGTATGTATTTTGCAAATTTCTATGTCTACAATGCTCTGCACAGAGCTACTCTAGCGAATTGCTCCCACTTTCAATATGTATCCAGATTGAGACTCAGAGTCATCCTGATCGGTGTCAAAGCTTGCATTGACGTAACTCTTTACGACGAACTCTTTATCACCCCCATAACCGAGAAATATTTCCTTAGTCTTCTAAAGATAATTTTGCCCGTTGTCTAGTGATCTACTCCTGGATCACTATTGTACCCCTTTGCCAAACTCATGGCAAGGTACACAATAGGTCTAGCATACATCATGGCATATTTTATAGAACCCATGGCTAAGGCATAGGGAATGACTTTCATTCTCTCTCTATCTTCTGTCGTGGTCGGGTTTTGAGTCTTACTCAACTTCATACCTTACAACTTAGGAAAGAACTCCTTCTTTGATTGATCCATTTTGAACTCCTTAAAAATCTTATCAAGGTATGTACTCATCGAAAGTCTTATCAAGCATCTTGATCTATCTCTATAGATCTTGATTCCCAATATGTAAAGCAGCTTCACCGAGGTATTTCTTTGAAAAACTCCTTTCAAATACTCCTTTATGCTTTCCAAAGAATTCTACATCATTTCCAATCAACAATATGTAATTCACATATACTTATCAGAAAGGTTGTAGTTCTCCCACTCACTTTCTTGTAAATACAGGCTTCACCACAAGTCTGTATAAAACCATATGCTTTGATCACCTTATCAAAGCGTATATTCCAACTCCGAGATGCTTGCATCAGTCCATAGATGGATCGCTGGAGTTTGCACACTTTGTTAGCACCTTTAGCATCAACAAAACCTTTTGGTTGCATCATATACAACTCTTCTTTAAGAAAGCCATTAAGGAATGCAGTTTTGACATCCATTTGCTACATTTCATAAAATATGGCAATCGCTACAGACAGACTTAAGCATCACTACGAGTGAGAAAATCTCATCGTAGTCAACACCTTGAACTTGTCAAAAACCTTTTTCGACAAGTCTAGCTTTGTAGATAGTAACACTACTATCAGTGTTTGTCTTCCTCTTGAAGATCCATTTATTCTCTATGGCTTGTCGATCATCGGGCAAGTCAACCAAAGTCCATACTTTGTTCTCATATATGGATCCTATCTCTGATTTCTTGGCCTCAAGCCATTTTGCGGAATCTGGGCTCATCATCTCTTCCTCATAGTTCGTAGGTTCATCATGGTCTAGTAACATGACTTCCAGAATAGGATTACCGTACCACTCTGGTGCGGAACATGCTCTAGTTGACCTACGAGGTTCGGTAGTAACTTGATCTAAAGTTTCATGATCATTATCATTAGCTTCCTCTCTTGTTGGTGTAGGTATCACGGGAATGGTTTTCTGTGATGAGCTACTTTCCAATTCGAGAGAAGGTACAATTACCTCATCAAGTTCTACTTTCCTCCCACTCACTTCTTTCGAGAGAAACTCCTTCTCTAGAAATGATCCATTCTTAGCAACAAAAATCTTGCGTTCGGATCTGTGATAGAAGGTGTACCCAACAGTTTCTTTTGGGTATCCTATGAAGGCGCACTTCTATGATTTGGGTTCGAGCTTATCAGGCTGAAGCTTTTTCACATAAGCATCGCAACCCCAAACTTTAAAAAATGACAGCTTAAGTTTCTTGCAAAACCATAGTTCATACGGTGTCATCTCAAAGTATTTAGATGGTGCCCTATTTAACATGAATGCAGCTGTCTCTAATGCATAACCCCAAAACGATAGTCGTAAATCGGAAAGAGACATCATAGATCGCACCATATCTAATAAAGTACGGTTACGATGTTCGGACACACCATTACACTGTGGTGTTCCAGGTGGCGTGTAACATCCCAAAATTCAAAATTTTGGAATGTTATATTAAATAAATAGTTTATGATTGTTTGTTTGATTGTTGTGTGATTGATTGTGTGAAATTGAGTGGAATTTGAAACTTTGTGAAAGTTGAATGAGAGGGAATGAAATGACTTTCCCAAACTTTCATCTTTGCATTTTGATCTTCATGGATTCAAATTCATTTCATCACAAAAACCCTAAAGAGAAGATAAAATGACTTCTTTAAATTATATGAAATATGAGTTGGAAGTTTAAAAGATTCAAATTGAATGTCCCTTTGAAGTTATTTTGAAATTTACTTTCAATTTGGAGTTATTTGAATTTTTAAATTTCAAAACCTCTGGATATATTCAAAAAAAAAGAGAGAAGTAATATGACACTTCAAAATTCATAGGCATTTGGAATATACTTGGCCAAGGATCGCGCTCCCACTTCGCCCCCTCGTCCAAGAACATGCCCTATATAATAGCTAGCCTCCTCCTCCTTCAACCCCCCCTCAAACCCTACCCAAAAACCCACCGTAGCCCACGCCATCATCGTCCCGATCTCGTTCGGCCGCCGCCGTTCACCCTCGCCGCCCGTCGCCAGTGAGCCTTCCCCCTACCACCAAACTCCTCCATCCAAACTCCCTCGACCTCCCGCACCCGCCTGACATCTTCTCTCCGTCTAGGACCCATCGACGCCGACGACCCCGAGCTCGAAGCCCGTAGCTGGAGCTGCAGCTCACCCGAGCCGCCGCCCGCATCGTCCTCGTCGTCTCTGCCATCCCCAAGCCACCCCGACATCATCACCGCCTCCGCCTCGCTCCGCCGCAACGCCCTGATGCCTTCGCCATCACCCCGGACCACCGGAGTCGCCGCACCGCTGCCGCCTGAGTCACTGTCGCCGTCGTCTCGTCGCCGCTGACCCGCTGTAAGCCCCGCCTCCCCTCCACCATCTGATCTGTAGTCAACTGCCAGGATTAGATTCCCAGAAGGGGTATGGTTTTTCTTTATTAGTTCAGTTAGTTTCAATTTTATTAGGTTTAGACCGGTTTAAATCTAGCCAGTTTAAACGAGCGGTTTTTTCTGTTTAACCATACGCATTTTATTTTGTTTATGCTCGACCGTTAAATAGCAAAAGATCGCCCACTCCAGGCCCGGTTCCACCGACAGACATGCAACTAGTTTTGCATAAAGGTGGCTGGCGGGTGTCTGTTTCTCCAACTTTAGTTGAATCACATTTGACTACGGCCGGTACTTGTTGAAGGTTAAAACAACAAACTTGATAAATCACCGTTGTGGTTTTGATGCGTAGGTAAGAACGGTTCTTGCTAGAAGCCCGTAGCAGCCATGTAAAACTTGCAACAACAAAGTAGAGGACGTCTAACTTGTTTTTGCTGGGCATGTTGTGATGGGATATGGTCAAGACATGATGTGATATACATTATCGTATGAGATGATCATGTTTTTTAAAAGTTATCGGCAACTGGCAGGAGCCTATGGTTGTCGCTTTATTGTATGAAATGCAAATGCCATGTAATTGATTTACTTTATCACTATGCGTTAGCGATAGTTGTAGAAGCAATAGTTGGCGAGACAACCACGACGCCACGATGGAGATCAAGGTGTCAAGCCGGTGATGATGGAGATCATGACGGTGCTTTGGAGATGGAAATCAAAGGCACAAGAAGATGATGGCCATATCATGTCACATATTTTGATTGCATGTGATGTTTACCTTTTATGCATCTTATTTTGCTTAGTACGGCGGTAGCATTATAAGATGAGCCGTTACTAAAATTTCAAGGTATAAGTGTTCTCCATGAGTATGCACCGTCGCGACAGTTCATCGTGCTGAGACACCACGTGATGATCGGGTGTGATAGGCTCTACATTCACATACAACGGGTGCAAGATAGTTTTGCACATCCAGAATACTCGGATTAAACTTGATGAGCCTAGCATGTACATACATGGCATCGGAACACTGGAGACTGAAAGGTCAAACGTGAATCATATAGTAGATATGATCAACATAGAGATGTTCACCATTGAAGACTACTCCATCTCACGTGATGATCGTACATGGTTTAGTTGATATGGATCACGTGATCATTTAGATGAGTCGAGGGATGTCTATCTAAGTGGGAGTTCTTAAGTAATATGATAAATTGAACTTAATTTATCATTAACTTAGTCCTGATAGTTTTTGCATATCTATGTTGTAGATCAATAGCTCGCGTATAGCTCCCCTGTTTTATTTTTGATATGTTCCTAGATAAAACTAAGTTGAAAGATGATAGTAGCAATGATGCGGACTGGGTCCATGATCTGAGGATTATCCTCATTGCTGCACAGAAGAATAATGTTCTTGATGCACCACTAGGTGACGAACCTATTGCAGGAGCAGATGCAGACGTTATGAACGTTTTACAAGCTCGGTATGATGACTACTTGATAGTTTAGTGCACCATGCTTTACGGCTAAGAACTAGGACTTGAAAAATGTTTTGAATGCCATGAAGCATATGAGATGTTCCAAGAAGCTGAAAATGATATTTCTGACTCATGCTTGTGCTAAGAGGTATGAGACCTCCGACAAGTACTTGGCCTACAAGATGGAGGAGAATAGCTCAGCTAGTGAGCATGCGCTCAGAATGTCTGGGTACTACAGTCGCTTGAATCAAGTGGGAGTTAATCTTCCAGATAAGATAGTGATTGACAGAGTTCTCTAGTTACTAGAACTTTGTGATGAACTATAATATGCAAGGGATGACGAAAATAATTCCCAAGCTCTTCGCGATGCTGAAATCAGCGAAGGTAGAAATCAAGAAATAGCATCAAGTGTTGATGGTTAATAAGACCACTAGTTTCAAGAAAAAGGGCAAGGGAAAGAAAGGGAAACTTCAAAAAGAATGGCAAGAAAGTTGCCACTCCCATGAAGAAGCCCAAAGCTAGACCCAAGCCTGAAACTGAGTGCTTCTACTACAAAGGAAATGGTCACTAGAAGTGGAACTGCCCTAGATACTTGGCGGATAAGAAGTAAAACTGAACAAAGGTATATTTGATATACATGTTATTGATGTGTACTTTACTAGTGTTTATAGCAACCCCTCGGTATTTGATACTGGTTCAGTTGCTAAGAGTAGTAACTCAAAACATGTGTTGCAAAATAAACAGAGACTAGTTAAGGACGAGGTGACGATGTGTGTTGGAAGTAATTCCAAGGTTGATACGATCACCATCGCACACTCCCTCTAATTTCGGGATTATAATTATACATAAATAAATGTTATTTGGTGTTTGCGTTGAGCATTAATATGATTCGATCATGTTTATTGCAATACGGTTATTCATTTAAATCAGCGGATGAACTTTTGGAATCACTTGATTATGAATCATTTGATGCTTGCGAACCATGCCTCATGGGAAAGATGACTAAAACTCCGTTCTCCGGAATAATGGAGCGAGCCGCTGACTTGTTGGAAATAATACATACCGATGTATGCAGTCCGATGAGTGTTGAGGCTCGCGACAGTTATCGTTATTTTCTAACCTTCATAGATGATTTGAGCAGATATGGGTATATCTACTTAATGAAACACAAGTCTGAAACATTTGAAAAGTTGAAAGAATTTCAGAGTAAAGTGGAGAATCATCATAACAACAAAATAAAGTTTCTACGATCGGACTGCGGAGGCAAATATTTGAGTTACGAGTTTGGCCTTCATTTAAAAACAATGTGGAATAGTTTCACAACTCACGCCACGTAGCGACCCGACCTCAAACGGTCAAGCATCTGTGTATCTGTGCCATCCCTGGACCAGTATGCTGGCACACACAGTACATCAATGTATATATCAAAGTGCAATCACATGTATAAATAACGTAAAATTGATATATACCTCGTAAGTCTCAGCGGAAACAAACAATCGGGTGTGGGGTCCCATCAACACCATCGGTAAGTTGAGTGTAGACCGTAACCCTGTACCGTACTCTTACTCATCGAAAGAAAAATATCTGCAACATGAGACATTGCAGCCATGTAGGTCAGTACACTGAATGTACCGTCTAGATCACTGTAAGAAAAATAGATGACAAATTATACTATATGCAATATGACTTTGTGGCTCTATGTCTGAGTTTTGTTTGCGTAAAAGCTTATCGTATTTTCCCTACAACAAAGTAATATCAGGAGTCTAGACTACGGAGTTTTCAGCGGAAACAAACAATCGGGTGTGGAGTCCCATCAACGCCATCGGTAAGTTTAGTGTAGACCGTTACCTTGTACCGTACTCTTACTCGTCGAAAGAAAAAATATCTGCAACATGAGACATTGCAGCCGTGTAGATCAGTACATTGAATGTACCAGCAAGATCACTGTAAGAAAAATAGATGATAAATTATACTATATGTAATATGACTTTGTGGCTCTATGTCTGAGTTTTGTTTGCGTAGAAGCTGATCTTATTTTCCCTACAACAAAGGAATATCAGGAGTCTAGACTATGGAGTTTTCTACTATGACATGGTTCCGCCAACCGATGTCTCATAGCCCAAAATCATCATAAGTTTCCCACAATTATGTTATCAGTCCGGTGTTGAGAGTTCCGAGATAGATCAAAGTCCAGAGGCTCAAGTTGTCCGTAACCGGGGACACAGCTAATCGATTAGGTTTTAACCCTCTGCAGAGGTTTGTACACTTTACCCGCAAGATTCGATCCCTCCCTTTTCGTCTTCGCACTTCAGATTGTTTGAGAACAGGACGATCGAAACATGGTCTTCCGAAGAGTTCCCCTGACCACTGTCCGGTGCTCATCCAATCATACCGTAGTTCTACATCTTCTAGAGCCGTCCCAGCCAGAGTCACCACTAAGGTCAACCAAGCCAGAGCCCATAATGACTTGTGGTTGCACAGGTAAGCTTCCGGGCATGAAGTATTCTTCCGTCTCTTTGAGTTTGGGTGAAGCTTTCCGCAAGATGTCATGGCGCTTCTAAATGTATCCGGGCCATCCAGTGGTTGCTCCAGGGTGCCCATCAAATCCGTCCTTCACCTAGTAGTGTGTATTGAATTCTTGTCTCGAGTCTCGAAATCTTGAGGTATTGAAGTCTTGAGGTCCTGAAGATGCAGTCCTTGCTGATGCGATCATGAAGTTGTCGTCATTGACGTAGGGGATCCTTCATACTCACATCACTCCCGAGCACTCATACCAACCTCGTCTACTATAGCGTAGCACTAGAATAAATAACATCCCGGGCTTGGTAACGGGGTGATGGGTTCCTACCTCATGCATACTACACAACTACAAGAATTCAATATCACTACTGGAGGGATTGTTGCAAGGATGACACTAAATGCAATAAAAACATAGGTATGAAAAGCATGGTCAAAGTGAACTTGCCTGGTACGATGATGAAGATATAACACTCTCGGAAACTTGATAAAACTATTCGTCACTTCGTTGAAAATCAATATTAAACAGACATAGCATTCATATAAACAAACGTCCTAGCAAACAATTCTAGCACTCAAAATATAAACTAAGTCAACAAAGACAACTCAATAATAATACTCAAATGAATTCCAAAGAATCTTCAAACAAAACCACAAAGAAAACTACTAAGGAAAGTCCACGACTTTACTACAAACACCTAATATAGTTTTGCCCTAAGGAAAACGTAATAGCAATTAAAACACTAAACTAATTAACAAAAGAAATATAATTTTATTAAAATAACAAAAGGTATTTTTCATAAACTTTTACTAGTAAAAAGAAACACATAAAATGTTTTATAAAATCTATTTATGCCTAGAACAAAACTAGTAAGAAAATAAAACAAAACATTTTTCTCGTAAATAAAAGTTCATCTTCTAGCCCTACTGAAACTAATCCCAATAAAATAAAACAAAATAAAAATAAATAAATTTTAAAGTAATTAAAATAACAGAAAACAGCAACAAACTAAAAGAAAATAAAACAGTATTGTTTTCATGCTAAACTAATTTTAATAAGATCTAAAAAATACCTAAATCAATCCTCACGATAGCAAGGTCAAAACAAAACAGTAGCAAAAGGAATCACCTAAAAATATTAATCCTAGCTCTAGTTATAGCAAAAATACTAATCTGAGTAAAAATCATACGAATCAATTTTTAAAACTTCAAACATGACCAAACTTATTTTCTACATAAACTTTAGGAAATTTACAAGCTAGAGCAAAGGAATCACATTAAAATAATAAATAACCTAAGAGATATTGATTTTAGAAAAATAGAACTATTTGTTATAACAGAAACTAAAACAAAACAAAAAAAACAGGCGGGCGCTACTGATCTCATGAACGTGGTCGTGTAAGGTTGGTCCGGGCCGCTTCATCCAACAATGCCGCTGAATCAAAATAAGACATTGGTGGTAAGCAGTATGACGATCACCGCCCACAACTCTTTGTGTTCTACTCGTGCATATCATCTACGCATAGACCTGGCTGTGATACCACTGTTGGGAAACGTAGCATGCAATTTCAAAAAAAATCCTACGTTCACGTAAGATCTATGTAGGAGAAGCATAGCAACGAGAAGGGGAGAGTGTGTCCACGTAACCGTTTAGACCTAAAGCGGAAGCATTAGTTTAACGCGGTTGATGTAGTCGAACGTCTTTGTGATTCAACCGATCAAGCACCGAACGTAAGGCACCTCCGAGTTCAGCACACGTTCAGCTCGATGATGTCCCTCGAACACTTAATCCAGCAAAGTGTCAAGGGATAGTTTCGTCAGCACGACAGCGTGGTGACGGTGATGGTGAAGTGGTCAGGGCAGGGCTTCGCCTAAGCACTACGACAATATGACCGGAGGGGCGCGCCGCACACGGCTTGAAACAATTGGTGTGTCTTAGAGGCACCTCCCTGCCCCTGTATATAAAGGAGGGAGGGGGAGGAGGCCTACCTAGGGGCTCCCCAAGTGGGAGGAGTCCCACTTGGGCTCCTAGTCCAATTCGGCCCCCCCTTTCCTTTTACCGGAAGGGGAAAGGGGGAAGGAGAGGGAGGAGGAGAAGGAAAGGGGGGCGCCGCCCCCTTCCCGTGTCTAATTCGGATTCCTTCCCTTGGTGGGGTGCCACCCCTTGTGGGCTGGCTAGCCTCCCTCCTATGGCCCATATCTTTCCCCGGGGGGTTCCGGTAACCTACCCCCGGTACTCCGATACGTACCCGATAAATTCCGAAACACTTCCGGTGTCTGAATACTATCGTCCAGTATATGAGACCCCTCGTCATGTCTGTGATCTCATCTGGGACTCCAAAGAATCTTCGGTCACCAAATCACATAACTCATAATACAAATCATCATCGAACGTTAAGCGTGGGGACCCTACGGGTTCGAGAACTATGTAGACAAGACTGACACACCTCTCCAGTCAATAACGAAAAGCGGAACCTGGATGCTCATATTGGTTCCTACATATTCTGCGAAGATCTTTATCGGTCAAACCATAATGACAACATATGTCATTCCCTTTGTCATCGGTATGTTACTTGTGCGAGATTCAATCATCAGTATCTTCATAACTAGTTCAATCACCTTGCCGGCAAGTCTCTTTACTCGTTCCGCAACTAACTCATTAGTCACATTGCTTGCAAGGCTTATTATGATGTGTATTACCGAGAGGGCCCAGAGATACCTCTCTGATACTCGGAGTGACAAATCATAATCTCAATCTATGCATCCCGAACAAACACCTTTGGAGATACCTGTAGAGCATATTTATAATCACCCAGTTACGTTGTGACGTTTAATAGAACACGAGGTATCCCTCCGGTATCCGGGAGTTGCATAATCTCATAGTCAAAGGAATATGTATATGCCATGAAGAAAGCAATAGCAATAAAACTTAACGATCATTATGCTAAGCTATCAGTTGGGTCTTGTCCATCACATCATTCTCCTAATGATGTGATCCCATTCATCAAATGACAACACATGTCTTTGGTTAGGAAACTTAACCATCTTTGATTTAGGAGCTAGTCTAGTAGAGGCTTACAAGGGACACTGTGTTTTGTCTCTGTATCCACACATGTATCAAGTTTCCGGTTAATACAATTCTTGCATGAATAACAAAAATTTATCATGATAAGAGGAAATATAAAATAACAACTTTATTATTGCCTCTGGGGCATATATCCTTCAGGAACCCCTTCCGGTGATCCGATGACTACCCGATACATTCCGAGACCTTTCCGGTGACCAAATAGCATCGTCCTATATATCAATCTTTACCTCCGGACCATTCCGGAGTTCCTCTTCATGTTCATGATCTCATCCAGTACTCCGAACAACATTCGATCATCAACTCCCATAACTCATATAATACTATATCATCAACGAACGGTAAGCGTGCGGACCCTACGGGTTCGAGAATGATGTTGACATGACCGAGACACCTCTCTGGTCAATAACCAATAGCGGGACCTGGATGCCCATATTGGTTCCTACATATTCTACCAAGATCTTTATCAGTTGAACCTTATGACAACATATGTAATTCCCTTTGTCTATCGGTATGTTACTTGCCCAAGATTCGATCATTGGTATCTTCATACCTAGTTCAATCTCATTACTGGCAAGTCTCTTTACTCGTTCCGTAATACATCATCTCGTAACTAACTCCTTAGTCACTTTGCCTGCAAGCTTCTTGTGATGATTTATTACTAAGAGAGCCCAGATATACCTCTCCGAGATATAGAGTGACAAATCCCAATCTCGATCCATGCCAACTCAACTGACACCTTCGTAGATACCTGTAGAGCTTTTTTACGATCACCCAGTTACGTTGTGATGTTTGATAGCACACAAGGTACTCCTCCGGTATCTGGAAGTTGCATGATCTCATGGTCGAAGGAATATGTATTGGACATTAAGAGAGCAGTAGCAATAAACTGAACGATCATATGCTAAGCTAACAGATGGGTCTTGTGCATCACATCATTCTCCTAATGATGTGATCTCGTTATCAAGTGACGCCACATGTCTATGGTTAGGAAACCTTAACCATCTCTTGATCAGTGAGCTAGTCTAGTAGAGGCTTACTAGGGACATGGTATTTGTTTATGTATCCACACATGTATTTAAGTTTCCGGTCAATACAATTCTAGCATTAATAATAAACCTTTATCATGATTAAGGAAATATAATAATACCCATTTTATTTTTGCCTCTAGGGCATATTTCCATCAGTCTCCCACTTGCATTAGAGTTAATAATGTAGTTCATGTCGCATGTGATTAACACTCAAAGAGTTCACTAGAGTGAATAATCTAGTTCACATCGCCATGTGATTAACACCCAAAATGTGTGATCATGTTTTGCTTGTGAGAGAGGTTTTAGTCAACGGGTCTGCAACATTTAGATATGTGCGTACTTTGCAAACCTCTATGTAAACAATGGTCTGCATGGAGCTACTCTAGCTAATTGCTCCCACGTTCAATACGTATCTAGATTGACACTCGGAGTCATCCAGACAGTGTCAAGCTTGCATCAACGTTACCCTTTACGACGAACTCTTTATCACCTCCATAACCGAGAAACATTTCCTTAGTCCTCTTAGGTAACTAAGGATAATTTTGACCACTATCCAGTAATCCACTCATGGATCACTATTTTACCCCCTTGCCAGACTCATGCCAAGGCACACAACAGGTCTAGTACGCAACATGGCATACTTTATAGAACATATGGTTGATGCATAGGGAATGACGTTCATTCTCTCCCTATCTTCTGTCGTGGTCGGGCTTTGAGTCTTACTCAACTTCACACCTTGCAACACAGGCAAGAATCATTTCTTTGACTGTTCCATTTTCAACTTCTTCGAAACTTTGTCAAGGTATGTGCTTTGTGAAAGTCCTATTAAATGTCTCAATCTATCCCTATAGATCTTGATGCCCAATATATAAGCAGCTTCACCAAGGTCTTTCATTGAAAAATTCTTATTCAAGTATCCTTTTATGCTATCCATATATTCTATATCATTTCCAATCAACAATATGTCATCCACATATAATATCAGAAACGCTATAGAGCTCGCACTCACCTTCTTGTAAATACAGCCTACACCGTAAGTCTGTATAAACCCATATGCTTTGATCACCTCCTCAAAGCGTATATTCCAACTCCGAGATGCTTGCTGTCGGTGTCAAAACCGGCGGCTCTCGGGTAGGGGGTCCCGAACTATGCGTCTAAGGCGGATGGTAACAGGAGGCGGGGGACACAATGTTTACCCAGGTTCGGGCCCTCTTGATGGAGGTAATACCCTACTTCCTGCTTGATTGATCTTGATGATATGAGTATTACAAGAGTTGATCTACCACGAGATCGTAGAGGCTAAACCCTAGAAGCTAGCCTATGGTATGATTGTTCTTGCCCTACGGACTAAACCCTCCGGTTTATATAGACACCGAAGGGGGCTAGGGTTACACAGAGTCGGTTACAATGGGAGGAGATCTACATATCCGTATCACCAAGCTTGCCTTCCACGCCAAGGAGAGTCCCGTCTGGAGATGGGATGAAGTCTTCAATATAGTATCTTCATAGTCCAACAGTCAGGCCAAAGGATATAGTCTGGCTGTCCGGATACCCCCTAATCCAGGACTCCCTCAGTAGCCCCTGAACCAGGCTTCAATGACGATGAGTCCGGCGCGGATTTGTCTTCGGCATTACAAGGCGGGTTCTTCCTCCGAATACTCCATAGGAGATTTTGAACAAAAGAATAGTGTCCGGCTCTGCAAAAGAAACTCCACATACCACCGTACAGAGAATAATATTTCCACACATCTAATCTGCCGACCGTTTTTCGTAATGTGACGTATTGCCACGGTTTGGTCATGACGAACCGTCTTCCTCAATCAGCCTGCCACTTCACGTCTTGCGACGTGATTTATTTGGCACGTCTTGTCGAGGCAGAGATCGTGTCCCCCTTATTACGGGATTCTCATCAATACGGATGTAACATCTCAAATTTTTCAGTTTGGAATGTTATACATTAGATATTCAATGCATATCATATTTTATTTGCTTTGGGTTTTGATCCTAGAAATTCTACGCAACTCAAGGACCCACGGAGAGAGTTGGGGATTTCGTTATTTTAATATTGAGTTTTCTCAAAGTTTGAAAATAGGATCATTTGATTTTAATTATTTTATCATCAATTATTTCTATTACAAAAATATGAGAGAGGGAATAAAATGACTTTCCCAAAATAAAGAAATATTGAGGATTTAATAATAAAATCAAATAAGATTTTATTTTGGAGTTTTTCGCCATTTTATTTGAATTTAGGAAAAAATGTGCGTTTTTTAAAATTGCATTTAGGCCCCAAATAAATGTTCATCTAGTCCGGCTTGATTTTAGAAGCCGGGGAAAATTTATATCGGGATTTTTGGAGTCCGTTTAGTATTTCTTTCGTTTGTTTTTCTGCGCGGAATTATTTAAAAAAACGAACCGACCTACGGGCCGTGTCCGACCGGGACTCCGGCCCAGCAGGCTTTATAAGCCGAGGGGGAGCCAGCCCAGCCCGAGCCAGCGCCCGTGCCCCGAACCCTACCCACCGCACGCGCCCGCCGCCGCCGCCCCGCGCCGCCGATGACCCGCCACCCGAGGTTGCCTTGAAATCCGTGCCGCCGGTTTTCCTAGAAAACCGTTCGGTTTTCCGTCGGTTTTTCGCCGGTTTTTTTTAGTTTCCGTTTTTTTATTTTATTTAGATCAGTTTTTTCCCGGTTCGGTTAAATAGCGACCGTTCGCTCGTTCGTTCGTTTTAACGAACGTGTTCGTCGTTTAGATCTAGTTAACGAACGTTCGTTCGTTAACCTGTTCGTCGTTTTTCTTTTTCTCGGATTTAATCCGTGATTTTTCTGATCGTGATTTCTGATCCGATATTCGTTTTAGTATAACTTTTCGCTCGTTTAGCGGAATCAGGCAATTCAAGCGCCTGGAGTTTTGTCTCGAAACCCTCTTTCTGAATAACCAACATAAACAAGTTTTGCTTCTGTAAAATTTGACTTAGATCCAGATTAGTAAAACGAAGCTGTTTTCTTTCGCCGTCTGACTTTCGTTGCTTCGTTTGATTTGATTCTTTTTGCAAACCGGAGTTCTTAAGTTGAACTTTCTGGTTAGATCTTTCTTTCATTCGAGATTTACCTATGCATTAGATGAGTACTTATTGTATGCTTGTTTGTTTGTCTGCGATAGAATACCTGGAGTGCGCCTCCTGTTACTTCGAATATCTAGGTTTCATGGATCATCAGCAAAGCAAGTAACACTTTGATCATATCTTTTCTAATACCCAGTTTTATTGCATTAGATCAATCCTCAAACATTGCATGATTAGGATCTAATTAAATTGTGGGTTTTGGGAAGTAGATTGAGGTAGTACCTATTACCTGTTTTATTATCAAAACCTTGGGAGCTACTTCTACGTTTGCTTATTTTGCCATGCTATGCAAGTAGACGTGGATTGGGTGAGTGATTTTCCATGACAGATGTGAGATTGTTAATTAATGGTTTATTTAAGGTGGCAACATTAATACACATCTGGTGGATTGAGGTACCGGTTATTCCAGACTTGCTGTTTTTTTGGACCGCCACACAGCCCAAAGGGATCATGAGATTATTCATACTAGAAACTTCCGTGTGCAGCCACAAGCCATTATGAGCTCTGGCATAGTTGATTAAGTTGTGCGAACTCTTACGGGTAGACTAGCGGGTGTAGGGGAAAGTAGGTGTACCGGTCTACCCTTCGTAAGGTGCTAGCGCTTCTGAAAGACTGTGTATCGGTCATCCGTTTCTCAAACATCATGTAGTGCGAGAAACCCAACGGAGGCGATCGAGTCTTGTGGGGAAAAGTGCGCAAACCTCTGTAGAGTGTATAAACTAAACATGGTTAGCCGTGTCCCCGGTTATGGACATTTTGAGTATCTAGTACTTGGGTATCATGTGAATCTCATCATGTTACTTTAATTAATTTTTTTGGGTTTTAATGATGATTATTTTAATCAGGATTGAGGATGCTGTCAACCATTCTCAATGTTTAACAATCACCATGATAGTTTAATAAAATGTATTCCTTTGCAGTAGGGAAAAATTGGCTTTTTGCAAAAACTATAACCATAGAGCTTTCCACCAGCCATATATGCATGTAGTATAGCTTATTCTTTCATTACTCTCTATGTGTTACATTGCCAAAGATATTCCATGTGCTGACCCGTTTCGGCTGCAACGCTTCATGTTGCAGATTTTTGAACGACAGTAAGGTGCTTTTAGGTCGTGGTTCTATACTCGAGGATGCCGTTGGAGTTGATGGACTCGCTTATCTTCCAAGTCTTCCGCTGTTATCGTTATTAGTTGGCCTTAAGCCATATTTATTTTAATAAGTTCTCTTTTGAGACATTCGATGTAATAAGTGTGTGATTGCTACTCTGTTATAAATCCGTCAAGTACTGTGTGGTGTCAGCATTACTGATCTAGGGATGACACCTGAGCACAGAGATCAGACTGTTTGAGGTCTAGTTGCTACAAAGATGGTATCAGAGAACACGCTGACTGCACGACACGGCCACTAAGCTAAAGCCCTAGATCACTGCTCTTTCTTCTCATTTCTGACTCCTCATCTTTTCTATTCTTTTAGGATGGCGGATGCAAGGAACAAGTTCACACAACCGGATGAAGATACACCCTTTGGATGTCACTTGAAGGAAGTCACTAAATACCTGAACATAGGAATACCAAGCTTCACCGGGACTTTCAACGCCACTTTACCCAAGAGGAGCTGGATGATTCAAGTTCAAATTCCAGCAGGACATTTGCACCACCAAGGAGCCCATAGAGTTTTCCTTTGATGCACCAACTTGGAGTCTAGGAAAGAGCATGGCAGCCCACATCGCCATGGGGCGAATTGGAAAAGTTTACCACAATGATCTCAAGAATACCATCTACCAGATTTGTGGGCGCCGAGATGAGCAATGGGAGATGATCAAGACCAGAGGGACAGATCAATCGCAACTTACATTCAGAATTAAACCAGCACATCCGACGCCAGAGAACCAGACATGTCTTGGGTATGGAGGATCTACAGAAGGCCATGACCAAGATCAAGGAGCTAGAAGAAGAACTCAAGGCTACACGTGAAGACTACATGGAGGAGATCGTCGCTCTAGTGAGACAGAACGGCGACCTTAAGGAGAAGATTGGAGTATTCATGGGAGGTTCAGCACCCAAAAGAGAAGATGACGATTCCACTTGCCCGGATAATTATATCATCATCGACGACACCGACTCAGATCCCGACGATAGTGATGATGACTATGTTGACGAAGCTGGAGCGGATATCATGGAATCTTCATCGGAGCAGTTTTTCTAGTTGACCACCATAACAGTAGTAGTGTTCCACCATGTACATAGCATAGTCCACGCACTTTTGCGATAGTTCTAGACCGTTTGTATGCTTTTTCTTGATTGAATGAAGTTACTTTGTGTGCTTTTGTCTCATGTGCATTTGGGTAGTGTTTTCTCTTTAGACCTCATTCTATTCTTAACTCTCGTCTTTTCTACAAACCCTCAGATGCCTCCAAGACGTGACAATGGATTTGCTTTCCCACCGGAGCTCACTCAGTTGATCCAGCAGCAGAATGCGTTGATGTAGTTGCTAGTCCAGAACCAGAACAACAACAACAACAACAACCCACCACCACCACCACCTGTTGATCATTTAACCCGTTTTCTTAGGCTGAATCCGCCGGTGTTTTCCAGTAGCACCGAGCCAATAGTGCCGGATGATTGGCTCCGTAAGATAGGGAGGGAGTTGACCACTGCAGGATGTACAGAAGAGGAAAAGGTGAAATTTGCCGCACATCAGCTTGAAGGACCCGCAGCAGCATGGTGGGAGAATTTTACAGCCACTTACCTCAGAGACACCGCCACATGGGATCGATTTGACAAAGAAGCTTTCCGACGCCCATGTTTCAGCAGGAGCTATGGCCATGAAGAAGCGTGAGTTTCGCAACTTGCGCCAAGGAGGACTCGACAGTTGGCAAGATGTGGATGACTTTAGTAAGCTAGCACGTTATGCCCCGGATGACGCTTACTACGGATGCAGCTAAACAGAGAAGTTTCGAAGGACCGAACGACGAGCTGAGTATGCAGCTTGATGGTAGCAAGCTTCAATAACTACCAGAGTTGGTAGATCGTGCTCTTATGATTGAGGGGAAGCAGCAGCAGATTGAAAACCGCAAGAGGAAGTATGGACAGGGGAAGTACAATTCTAGAACTCAACAGAAGCCCCGTTTTACCCCTAAACCGGGAGTTCATTTTCAGCATACCCATGGAGGAGGTAGTTCACACAACCATAATGGCCCCAAGAATGGTAATGGGAATGGAGGAAGCAACGGCCAGAACCGTACCACCCCATCAACCCCAGCCAAGAAAGACCTGAGCCAAATCACTTGCTTTAAGTGTCAAAAGACCGGACATTATGCCAATGAATGTCCTGAAGGCCAGAATGGCAATGGAAGCTCTGGAAAGAAGTCGAACCCTTTCAACGGGGGACAGGTGAACCACGTTAGCGTGGAGGAGGTTGAAGCTCAGCCTGATGCAGTAATAGGTAAGTTTTTGGTTAAGTCATTTACTGCACTCGTTCTTTTTGATACTGGTGCATCGCATTCATACATATCAAGGGGATTTGTGGATAAGTATAGCCAGCCCACTAGGATTCTTAAAACACCCATGCTAGTAAGCTCACCAGGAGCAGAGTATATGGCCAGTCAAGGATGTTTTCAAGTGCCATTAAGTATAGGAAGGCATATTTTCCCAACGGATTTAATTACTCTGGAATCCCAAGGATTTGATGTAATTCTTGGTATGGATTGGCTATCGATGTATGGAGGAAACATCGATTGCGCCAGTAAGACAATTTTGCTTACGACACCAGAAGGAAGAAGGATCAACTATGTATCCCGGCATGTGCCATATAGGATGCAAGTAAATTCCTTATCAGGAGTTGTGCAGGAGGAAGTACAAGTGGTAAAGGATTTCCCTGACGTATTTCCAGAAGAGTTGCCAGGCATGCCACCGGATCGGGATATTGAGTTTTTGATTGAGCTTTTGCCAGACACAGGGCCAATATCGAAGCGACCATACAGGATGCCCGCAAAGGATTTGGTGGAGATTAATAAGCAGATTAAGGAGTTATTGGATAAAGGTTACATTCGCCCAAGTTCTTCGCCTTGAGGATCACCTGTACTTCTAGTGGAAAAGAAGGATGGTTCGTTAAGGATGGTTGTTGATTATCGTGGATTGAATGAAGTAACGATCAAGAACAAGTACCCACTACCAATGACCAATGATCTGTTTGATCGGTTGCAAGGAGCTAAAGTGTTTTCCAAAATCAATTTACGATCAGGATACCATCAGTTGAAGATTCGAGAGCAGGATATACCTAAGACAGCATTCACCACAAGATATGGACTATATGAGTATACCGTTATGTCATTTGGTCTGACTAATGCACCTGCCTATTTTATGAACATGATCAACAAGGTGATTATGGAGTTTTCGGATAAGTTCGTCGTAGTGTTCATTGATGATATTTTAGTTTACTCGAAGAATGAAGAGGAACATAAGGAACATTTGCGATCGGTACTGGAGAAGCTCAGAGAACATCAGTTATATGCCAAGTTCAGCAAATGTGAGTTTTTGTTGAAGGAAGTAGGGTTCCTCGGACACGTTATATCTAGAGAAGGAATAGCGGTTGACCCCACAAAGGTTATCACTTTGACAAATTGGGAAGCACCAACAACAGTTGGAGAGATCCGGAGTTTCCTTGGACTCGCAGGATACTACCGGAGATTTATTGAGAATTTCTCAAAGATTGCAAAGCCTATGACGGAATTGCTGAAGAAAGATACCAATTTCATATGGACTGAGGAGTGTGAGGCTAGTTTCCAGGAGTTGAAGAAACGTTTGGTTACCTCACCAGTCTTGATTTTGCTGCACTGCACTAAAGACTATGAGGTGTATTGTGACGCTTCACGCCGAGGACTTGGAGCAAAGGCTCATGCAGGAGGGAAGAGTTGTTTCAGATGCTTCACGACAAGCTGAAACCTTACGAATTGAATTATGCCACGATGATTTGGAGTTAGCAGCCATGATGCATGCATTGAAAACATGGAGGCATTTCCTCATTGGAAATCATTGTGAGGTGTATACGGATCACAAGAGTTTGAAGTACATTTTCACGCAGAAGGAGTTAAACCTCAAACAAAGGAGATGGTTGGAGCTCATCAAGGATTACGATATGAGATTGCGTTACCATCCCGGGAAGGCTAATGTAGTAGCTGACGCATTGAGCCGTAAGAGCCATGTCAATATACTAATGATGGGAGAAATACCAAAGGAGTTAGCCGAGGATCTTCGTGAGCTATGGTTGGAAATAGTTCCGAGAGGCTATGTAGCAGCATTGGATATTCAGTCAACCTTGATGGATAGAACCAGAGAAGCTCAGAAGACTATCAAAGATATTGCCTCTATACAGGAGAAAATGAGCGAAGGAAAAGCTAAGGGATTTCGTGAGGATGAGCATGACACCCTATGGTTTGAAGACCGTGTTTATGTGCCCAATGACCCGGAGATCAGGAAGTTGATTTTGCAAGAGGCACATGATTCACCATATTCAATTCACCCAGTAAATACCAAGATGTATTTGGATTTGAAGAATACTTTCTGGTGGACCGGAATGAAGAAAGATATTGCGGAATATGTAGCAGTTTGTGATGTATGTCAGAGAGTAAAGGCAGAGCATCAGAAGCCAGCAGGATTGTTAGAGCCATTGCCGATACCCGAATGGAAGTGGGATAAACTAGGCATGAATTTTATCACGGGATTACCCAGGACTCGTTCCGGCTATGACTCAATTTGGTTTGTAGTGGATCGGTTGACGAAGGTAGCTCATTTCATCCCGGTAAAGACCACTTATACCAGTGCTAAGTTGGCGAAGATATACATGACCAGGATTGTATGTTTAGATGGAGTTCCGAGGAGTATCGTATGTGATAGAGGAACCCAATGCACCTCAAAGTTCTGGAAGCAGTTGCATGAAACTTTGGGTACCAGTGCTGAGTTTAGCACAGCCTTTCCATCCGCAGCAGATGGATGCACCGAGAGAGTCAATCAGATTTTGGAGGATATGCTGAGAGCTTGTGCACTAGATTATGGATCTAGTTGGGACGACAATTTGCCATATGCGGAATTCTCTTACAACAACAGTTATCAATCCAGTTTGAAAATGGCCCCTTTCGAAGCCTTGTACGGAAGGAGGTGCAGGACCCCGTTGTTGTGGGATGAAGTTGGAGACCGCCAGTTGTTCGGACCGGATTTGATTAAGGAGTCTGAATGGAAAGTGAAGTTGATACGCGATAGGCTCAAGGTAGCACAGTCCAGGCAGAAGAGTTATGCGGATTCAAAACGCAAGGAGACAGTTTACGAAGTCGGAGACCGAGTTTATCTTCGAGTATCTCCACTACGAGGAATTAAGCATGTTGGAGTTAAGGGAAAGTTAGCACCACGTTTTGTAGGATCATATCGTGTTTTGGAACGTATGGGAGAAGTGGCCTACAAGTTGGAATTGCCCGAAGGATTGTCAGGAGTTCATGATGTATTCCACGTTTCCCAGTTAAAAAGTGCCATGCGGAGATGGCTGAAATACCACTAAGGGATACAGTGCCATTGGAAGCAATTCAGTTGAATAACGATTTAACCTATGAGGATAAACCAGTTAAGATTCTCGAGGTTGCCAGTCGAGTTACCCGCAGCAAGGTTATCAAGTTTTGCAAATTTCAGTGGAGCCACCACACCGAAGATGAAGCCACCTGGGAGCGAGAGGAAGATTTGCTAAAGGACCACCCTCACCTATTTTCTAGCCAACCCGAATCTCGAGGGCGAGATTCATCTCAAGGGGGGTAGGTTTGTAACATCCCAATTTTTCAATTTGGAATGTTATACATTAGATCATCAATGCATATCATATTTTATTTGCTTTGGGTTTTGATCCTAGAAATTCTACGCAACTCAAGGACCCATAGAGAGAGTTGGGGATTTCGTTATTTTCATATTTGAGTTTTCTCAAATTTTGAAAATAGGATCATTTGATTTTAATTATTTTATCATCAATTATTTCTATTACAAAAATATGAGAGAGGGAATAAAATGACTTTCCCAAAATAAAGAAATATTGAGGATTTAATAATAAAATCAAATAAGATTTTATTTTGGAGTTTTTCGCCATTTTATTTGAATTTAGGAAAATGTGCGTTTTAAAATTGCATTTAGGCCCCAAATAAATGTTCATCTAGTCCAATTTGATTTTAGAAGTCGGGAAATTTTATTTCGGGATTTTTGGAGTCCGTTTAGTATTTCTTTCGCTTGTTTTTCTGCTGAATTATTTAAAAAACGAACCGACCTATGGGTCGTGTCCGGATCGACTCCGGCCAGCGAGCTTTTATAAGCCGGGAGCCAGCCCCCGAGCCAACAAGACGCCCGAACCCTAGCCGCCGCCCGCCGCCGCCGCCGCCGCCGCCGCCTCGCCGCCCGAGCAACCGCCGCCGCCGCCGAGCCGCCGTCGCCGCCAGAACCGCCGCCCGCCGCCGCCCGAGGTTGCCTCGAAATCCGCGCCACCGGTTTTCCTCGAAAACCGTTCGGTTTTCCGCCGGTTTTTTGCCGTTTTTTTTAAGTTTCTGTTTTTTTAATTTTATATAGATCGATTTTTCCCGGTTCGGTTAAATAGCGAGCGTTCGCTCATCCGTTCGTTTTAACGAACGTGTTTGTCGTTTAGATCTAGTTAGCGAACGTTCGTTTGTTAACCTGTTCGTCGTTTTTCTTTTTCTCGGATTTAATCCGTGATTTTTCTGATCGGATTTCTGATCCGATTTTCGTTTTAGTATAACTTTTCGCTCGTTTATCGGAATCAGGCGATTCAAGCGCCTGGAGTTTCGTCTTGAAATCCTCTTTCCGAATAGCCAACTTAAACAAGTTTTTCTTCTGTAAAATTTGACTTAGATCCAGATTAGTAAAACGAAGCTGTTTTCTTCCACCGTTTGACTTTCGTTGCTTCGTTTGATTTGATTCTTTTTGCAAACCGGAGTTCTTAAATTGAACTTTCTGGTTAGATCTTTTATTTGAGATTTACCTGTGCATTAGATGAGTACTTATTGTATGATTGTTTGTTTGTCTGCGATAGAATACCCGGAGTGCGCCGCCTGTTACTTCGAATCTCTAGGTTTCACGGATCATCAACAAGGCAAGTAACACTTTGATCATATCTTTTCTGATACCCAGTTTTATTGCATTAGATCAATCCTCAAACATTGCATGATTAGGATCTAATTAAATTGTGGGTTTTGGGAAGTAGATTGAGGTAGTACCAATTACCTGTTTTATTATCAAACCCTTGGGAGCTACTTCTACGTTTGCTTATTTTGCCATGCTATGCAAGTAGATGTGGATTGGGTGAGTGATTTTCCATGACAGATGTGAGATTGTTAATTAATGGTTTATTTAAGGTGGCAACATTAATACACATCTGGGTGGATTGAGGTACCTGGTTATTCCAGGACTTGCCTATTTTTTTGGACCGCCACCCAGCCCAAAGGGATCATGAGATTATTCATACTAGAAACTTCCGTGTGCAGCCACAATCCATTATGGGCTCTGGCATAGTTGATTAAGTTGTGCGAACTCTTACGGGTAGACTAGCAGATGTAGGGGAAAGTAGGTGTACCGTTCTACCCTTCGTAAGGTGCTAGCGCTTCTGAAAGACTGTGTCTCGGTCATCCGTTTCTCAAACATCATGTAATGCGAGAAACCCAACGGAGGCGATTGAGTCTTGTGGGGAAAAGTGCGCAAACCTCTGCAGAGTGTATAAACTAATCATGGTTAGCCATGTCCCCGGTTATGGACGTTTTGAGTATCTAGTACTTGGATATCATGTGAATCTCATCATGTTACTTTAATTAATTTTGTTGGGTTTTAATGATGATTATTTTAATTGGGATTGAGGATGCTGTCAACCATTCTCAATGTTTAACAACCACCATGATAGTTTAATAAAATGTATTCCTTTGCAGTAGGGAAAATTTGGCTTTTAGCAAAAACTGTGACCATAGAGCTTTCCACCAGCCATATATGCATGTAGTATAGCTTATTCTTTCATTACTCTCTATGTGTTACATTGCCATATTCCATGTGTGACCCGTTTCGGCTGCAACGTTTCATGTTGCAGATTTTTCAGACGACGAGTAAGGTGCTTTTAGGTCGTGGTTCTATACTTAGTGATGCCGTTGGAGTTGATGGACTCGCTTATCTTCCAAGTCTTCCGCTGTTATCGTTATTAGTTGGCCTTAAGCCGTATTTATTTTAATAAGTTCTCATTTGAGACATTCGATGTAATAAGTGTGTGATTGCTACTCTGTTATAAATCCTTCAAGTACTGTGTGGTGTCAGCATTATTAATCCAGGGATGACACCTGAGCACAGAGATCAGACTGTTTGAGGTCTGGTCGCTACAACGGATGTTGGTAACCCAATCGTGCCCGTTGGTATGACTCCTCAATTCTAGGTAAGTCCCAAACGGCCACGCAGAGGTCGCTTGATATTCACCTTCTTTATAAAGAGGCCAAGGCCTGTCCCTTTTTCTTGGCGTGCTCAATCGAACCCTTCCCCCACCTCGAGTTCCAACACCCAAGGCTCAGGTCAGGCACTTCGGACTTTCAACATGTCCAGATCGAACCTTCAAGGTCGATGGATGCCTTCCTCTGTCATGGAGGAAGACGTCAAGAAGCTAAGAGAGGCCAGGTTTCTGACCGGCGAGATCTCGCACAGGTTGCCTACTCGAGGCAGGTCATTCCCACTCCCGAACCCGGTGAGAGCGTTGTATTCATCTCTCAGTTCCTCCGAGGGGTAGGCCTCGCTCTAGATCCCTTTGTGAGGGAGCTTATGTTTTATTATAGGCTGGATTTTCACGATCTAGCTCCGGATTCCGTCCTCCACATCTCGTCATTCATCGTCATGTGTGAAGCTTTCCTCCGTATTACCCCTCACTTTGGTCTGTGGCTCAAGACCTTCAATGTGGAGCCGAAGATGATCGAGGGGCAGCACACAGAGTGCGGAGGTGCTGTAATAAGCAAAAGCGCCAATGCCCATGGCCAGAGGGTTCGTTCCAGGAGGTGTCCAGCTTATGGCAACAGGAGTGGTTTTATATCACAGCTCCCAGGGGTACCAAGTGGGTGGCCGCCCTTGCTTTTCGCTCTCCCCCCCCCCCCCCCCCGCCACGACTGGCGTCATGGACTAACAAGGGGCTAGACCGGGGGCCAGTAAAGGATGTGCCGATATTGTAGAGCCGCATCCGAGATCTCCTCGAGAGAGATATTAGTCTGGCCACGGTAATGCAAGTCATGTTAATTCGTCGAGTCCTGCCCTGCAAACGTCGTCCCCTCTGTATGTGGGAGTTCAACCCGGAGGGACCGCGAGCTATTCAGCACTTCCTCGGCATGACGCTCGAAGAGATGTATCAATCATTCTTCGGACCACAAATAATGTGTCCGGACACCACCGAGGATGCAGGTGTGAGCTGCAATTGCCCAGATACCCAAGTAAGTAGTCCCATAGCCGAACACATTATCTTTTTATTTATCATGACATCATTCGGAAAAGTCGATCTTTGACCAGGACTGGGTAACAAAGGCAAAGATGATCAGGTGTCCGGCCCCCCTCCCCGAGGTCTCGCCGGATCCTGTACTAGCCAGGATGCTGGAGCTCGCGCCTCATCAAGCGCCCTCAGGGGGAGATACAGGGGGGAACAAAGAGGCTGAAAGCGGACCTCTCTCACCACTCATCCAAATCGGGGGAGTTAGCACCTCCACGAAGGAGGATAGACGGGGAGAAGAATCTGAAATTCCTTCTCCCCAAGGAAGGAAGAGGACCGCCTCTGAAGACCCGGAAATGATGGTTTCCAAACGGGGGAAGAAATCTTCGCTAGAGGGTCCTGCCCCTGGGGGTACCCTGGCCGCACAATGCCCGCAAGTTGGTTAGCCCTCCACCGAGCTGTAAGTAAAAGGGTACTTAATAGTGAAAATATCCTGCATTACTTCTGAGGGAAATAACCGAAGCATTTATCTTGTAGTTCGGATCGTAGCCCTTCCCGGCATAGTTCATCTTCGGGGGATCTTCTTCCGGAGAGGATGGAAAGCGAAACACCTCCCCCTGCCATCCCGCCTCATGAGGCGGACGATCCCGAGGTGTCGTCGTGGAGGGTTTCTCCTGATCCGGCAAGGCCAGAGGGTAATCCTTTGGCCACCCGAAGTCCTCAGTATTCGACTCTTGAAGAGAGCAACCGAAAGAGCCCGGCACCGTCTAGTGTGCGATCGGACGTACTGAAGGATCTGCTAGAGCAAGCAGCTATCTCAGAAGCGCATCGTACGTTAATGGGATGGTGATTGAGAGGATTTCATCCGCCGAGAGCGGGTTGCATGAAGCTTTCATGAGTCTGCTGAAAGGTTTCGAGGTACGTGAAATAGTGTGTATTTTTGGCAGTACCACACATGTTAGGTGTGCCCTATGCAGATAGTAGCCCCTGAGACTTTGGTTGCGTCGAGAGCGGCAGCAAACAAAGGATCATAGTCCCAGGTAATAACCAATCCGCCTTCATATGCAGGTGGCGGAAGGTCCGGTGGCTAGCCGGACTGGTGAGTTTGCCGAGCTGAAGCGGCAACTGGATGCGGCAGATGCCGACATCGTGCTCTTCAACAAGCGGCTTGACCAGGCACACGGTATGTGATTTCTCCGGTTATCAACACGTAGTAAGAGGAGCATAATGCCAATATCTTTAATATGCTGTGACTGCAGATGGAGTTGCGGCCTTGGAGGCCCTTTGGGCGGAACTTGCCCGAGCCAAAGAACAAGCCAAGAATAGTGATGCGGCCGCTCTGAAGGCGGCCGAAGAGGTGAGGGCCGAGCAGGCTGCCCATTGCCAAAGTAAGGAAAAGATGGCCAAGATGGCCGTTGAGTTAAAGGATGCCGCCGACCGGTACCAGCTTCTTGAAAAGGAAAACTAAGCGAAGGCGACGGAGCTGGAGAAGGCCATGGTAGCAGCCAAGGAAGCCCGCTCGAAGATCAGAGCGTCGAAGGAGGAGCTGTGTCAAGCTGGAGATGTCGCGGCTAGGAAGCCCTTCTTGTTGCGGACGAAGTTCGGAGATCCGAAGTATGCCCCTCTTGATCATCTATGGAGTTCTGCGGACGCATATGCGGATCTGGCATCCAGTGCGGCTGATGCAACCGAGTACTTCAAGGATCAAAAAGATCGTGAAGTGGAAAAGCTATTCTGGTCGCAGTTCAACGGTCCAGCGCGTCCGCTGCTGTTAAATGAGCGCATGACCGAGTGGGCCGAGCTCCATAGGTAGTCCGGGCTTTCCATGGGGTCTGTTGTGGATCATCTATGGCCGAGAGGGCCACGACCGAATAGTTATTTTGGTTTGGTGCAGCAGTTCCTTGGTGTTGTGCCGCGTATCGACGCTATGAAGAGGTCGGCGTGCATAGAGGGTGCGCGGATGGCACTTGCCCATGTCAAGACACACTGGGTAGACATGGAGGCCACCGCCATTGCAACCCAGGGTTCGGCCGTGGGCCGATTAGCTGCCGAGCACTACTTTGAGGAAGTCCTTGAAGGAGCTTGTTCGATAGAAGATCAGTGCTCGAAGAATATTATGTTCTAGTGACATATATTCCCATTGTAAAAACAATGTTTTATTGAATTATAAAGGCTGTGCTTATACTTTTGCCTGAAAGTATTGTAAAGCCTCCTGTGCGGCCGTTTATGTATATATTTATATAACCTAAAAGTTTGCAGTCGTCGGCTTCAGCCCCCACGCATATAATGCGGGGGTGTTCGCAGAAGACGCGTGTTCACACTTGATCCAATGTCTTGGTCCATTAAGGAGGTGGTAGCGCAGCGAACTAGGAAATCGGACTATATTGCTTTAACACCTTCACTTAGCCATAGGAGTTTGACGGTGGGGCTACTATATAGCCCCTGGTGGCTCCGCGCTCGTCCGAATATGGGGCGCGTACGTGCCTGGCTGGGAAACGGCCCTTCGTTAATGCGGAGGAATCCCGAAGATTCTGCTAGGTCATCGAGTGGTTGACCAGTCTCGCGCGTTATCATGACAGTCAGTTTTCGGCTTTCTCTGCTGAGGTGCTCGTCCGGATGAACCAGGGCACAATCGCAGTAGTTCTCCTGGTGCCACCTTAGCCGATAGAGTGGAACGTAAGGTAGCAAAATACAGGAGCCAGGCAAACCCAACATTTGACCAAAGACATGATTCGGAACTGATGCATATAAGGCCAAACTCGCGACGCCTAACACTCCCTAAGGTATTCGGTCTTTATAATATATGCCGGGCTAAAAAATGCCATTGATAGGAAGCCCCAAATGTCCGGGCACGTGCAATATTCTAACGTGGCCACATGCCAATAACGTCAGCATCCTTTTCGGTTGTACTGAGAATCCGTAGGATGTAAACAACAAGAGATAGTAAAAAAGGTTTACGCAGGGCCTTAATCTAAAAAGAAACCTTTGAGCGGGTCCCTGCTGCATGTCTGCGCCTGTGTCTCTGTTTTGCCGTGTCCCGGACGGGTGTAGCACGATTTTCATCTGTAAAAGAGAGGAACTTAGTTGGGAGTTGTCGTGCAAAAAATTGGTTACTCTAAATAAACCATGTAAAATTCACGATAAGTAAAGTTGAGCTGTAGCCCTATTTACACGCGGGAAGCCCCTGGTACCGTCTATAAGGGTGTAACCACCAGACCTATCTCAAGTATATCTAGTGATGCACTGGACTCGTCTAACCGTGTCCGTGGTCTTAACGACCGGTCATTTGTTCTGGTTGGTGAGGCCGTCTAGTGTTCGGCTGTTAAAGCAGCCACACGTTCTTCCGCGCGTAAAGAACGCTCAATGTTTCCATTAACTGTGATGGTGCCGTGCGGACCGGGCATCTTAAGCTTGAGAGAAGCGTAATGCGGTATTGCATTAAAACGAGCGAAAGTTGTTCGTCCGAGTAGTGCTTGATAGCCGCTTCGGAATGGAGTGATGTCGAAGTGTAACGTTTCACTTCGGTAGTTGTCGGGTGAACCGAATACTACTTCTAGTATTAGAGAGGCCATAGAACGGGCCTCTGGGCCTGGTATTACTCCCTTGAAAGTAGTATTACTATGGCTGATTTTTGTTGGGTCTATCCCCATTTTGTAGACTGTGTCCTGATATATCAGGTTTAGACTACTGCCGCTGTCCATAAGGACTCGTGTGAGATGATATCCATTTATTGATGGGTCTAACACCAAAGCAGCCCATCCTTCATGCCGGATACTTGTCGCGTGATCCCCGTGATCAAAAGTGATCGGACAGGCCAACCAGGGGTTGAGGTTTGCGGTGACACGCTCTAGGGCGCGTGTATCTCGAAGTGCAGGTTTGCTTCTCCCCTTCGTCACATGTACCACGTTTACTGTTTTGACTTCGGTGGAATTTTTCTGTCCCCGATGCCTTTGTCGGCGAGGCTCATCCTCGTCTTCACTCGGTGTATCCCGCCCCTTGTGTTCGGCGTTTAGCTTGCCGGCCTCCTTGAAGACCCAACATTCTCTGTGGGTATGATTTGCAGGTTTATCGGGGGTGCCGTGGATCTGACATAGTTTGTCGAGAATCTTGTTTAGGCTGTACGGTCCATCTCTATTGCCTTCGAAAGGCTTTTTCCACTGACCTGGTCGAGAGCCTTTGAATCCGGCGTTTACCGCCGTGTTATCTGGGCTGTCTTCTTTATTCCAGCGCTTGTTTTTACTGCGTCGTGGTTTTCCATTGCCATCCCTAACTTCGGATGTACTTGGGTCGCTGGTGCTACTGCGGGCTAACCAGCTATCCTCACCCACGCAAAAGCGGGTCATGAGGCTTGTTAGGGCTGCCATTGTTCTCGGTTTTTCTTGACCGAGGTGTCTGGCGAGCCATTCGTCTCGGACGCTGTGCTTGAAAGCTGCTAAGGCTTCGGCGTCCGGACAGTCGAAAATTTGGTTCTTCTTAGTGAGAAACTTGTTCCAAAGCTTTCGGGCTGACTCTCTGGGCTTTTGAATTATATGACTTAAATCGTCTGCATCCGGAGGTCGGACATAGGTTCCTTGAAAATTAACCCGAAAGGCATCCTCGAGCTCCTCCCAACTTCCAATGGAGTTATCGGGGAGGCTTTTTAGCCAATGCCGAGCTGGCCCTTTAAGCTTGAGGGGCAAGTACTTAATGGCGTGGAGATTGTCTCCGCGAGCCATATGAATATGGAGGATAAAGTCCTCAATCCAGACACCAGGGTTTGTGGTCCCGTCGTACGCCTCTAAGTTCACTTGTTTGAATCCTTCTGGAAATTCATGGTCCAGCACCTCATCGGTGAAACATAGGGGGTGTGCGGCACCCCTGTATTTAGATGTACCATGGTGTTCGGACGGTTGTGGTGTTCGGTTTTGGTTATGCGCTGGAGCGCGATTCCTTGATCCGTAGAAGGATCTGGTTGCGCCGACCTTTTGATGTGATTCCTCACGTGGATCGTGTACTGACTTATGTGCGGCCTCATTAGCCACTCTATCGCGGCCACGGGATCGTCGATCCGACCGGTCGGCTGTTTTATTTTTTGGCTGTGGGGGCTGTAAGGCCTCATCGTCGAATTCAGGCAGTAGCTTGCGCTTTGGATAGCTCTTGTGTGGCCACTGCCAATTTTCCTGCAGTGTCGAGCACTTTGTTCCATCTACTGTTGAGTGTATTTTGCGCGGCCTTGAGCCTTTGCTTCCGCTTCTTCAGACTCCTCGCAGTGGAGATAAGCCTTCTTTGGAGGTTCTCTTGCTCCAGGTTTCTTTCCGGGATGATGTGTGCATCGTCATCCAGACTATTCTCCTCTCCGGAGACGGGTTGATTATCTTGACACTCGGCGTCGCCGTGATCGGACAGCAGCTCCGTATTGTGTTCGTCGTCCACTGGCTCACCCTGCTCTATCGTTGGGTCTGTGTGATCGTCGTTTCCTTCGGAGTCAACCGGGGTATTTTTTTTCTTGCGCTGTTATCGCTGTTTTTGCCGAGGCGGGATTTGGAGCGGCGTCTACGTCGCCGCTTTGATTGCTTCTCGAGGGAGTTATCCTTCGCTGCATCATTCTGTTCCTCGTCATCATTTTCTTTGGGTGTATCCACCATGTATATGTCATGTGATGAAGTGGTGGTCCAGCGCCCTGTGGGCGGTGGTTCCTGTTTGTCTCCTGCATCGTCGTCCATACCGTCGATGTATTCGGAGTCGAAGTTGAGCATGTCGGTTAAATCATCGACAGTGGCTACTAAGTGGGTGGTGGGTGGGTAACGAATTTCTTCGTCGTCCGCATCCCATTCTAGCCGGACACAGTTCGGCCAAGGTTCTCCTGACAAGGAGAGAGACCTTAACGAGCTCTGTACATCGCCGAAGGGCGAGTGCTGAAAGATATCCGCGGAGGTGAACTCCATGATCGGCGCCCAACCGGATTCGGTAGGCATGGGCGCAGGCGGCTCGGAGCCTATGGCCGAGGTCGAATCCAATAATTTGGCAGCATGGCTCTCGAGAGGGGTAAAGTCAGTATTCAGCTCCATTGCCACTGAAAGTGCGGCCTCCAAGGCGGGGTCTACCCGCCTGTCCTTGGATGGCGCAATTTGCTCCGAATTGAAGGCCAGAGTAATTGCCAGTGTGATCTTCCGAACACTGTCTGACGGCAGAGCTATATTGTGCTCGTCGTGATCGTGCGGCACACCTGGCATGGGCTCGAACCCGTCGAAGATCAAGTATTCGTGGATGTCGGTAGTGTAATTCAAGTTTCCGAACCTGACCTGATGGCCAGGGGCGTAGCTCTCGATCTGCTCCAGATGGCCAAGCGAGTTGGCCCGCAGTGCGAAGCTGCCGAATACGAAGATCTCTCCGGGGAGGAAGACCTCATCCTGGAAGACATCGTTACCGATGATCGAAGGAGCCATCAAGCCTTATGGTGATGGCACAGTGGAACTCTCAATGAAAGCACCAATGTCGGTGTCAAAACCGACGGATCTCTGGTAGGGGGTCCCGAACTGTGCGTCTAAGGCGGATGGTAACAGGAGGCAGGGGACACAATGTTTACCCAGTTTCGGGCCCTCTCGATGGAGGTAATACCCTATTTCCTGCTTGATTGATCTTGATTATATGAGTAATAAAGAGTTGATCTACCACGAGATCATAGAGGCTAAACCCTAGAAGCTAGCCTATGGTATGATTGTTCTTGCCCTACGGACTAAACCCTCCGGTTTATATAGACACCGGAGGGGGCTAGGGTTACACAGAGTCGGTTACTATGGGAGGAGATCTACATATCCGTGTCGCCAAGCTTGCCTTCCACGCCAAGGAGAGTCCCATCCGGACACGGGACGAAGTCTTTAATCTTGTATCTTCATAGTCCAACAGTCCGGCCAATGGATATAGTCCAGCTGACCGGATACCCCCTAATCCAGGACTCCCTCACTTGCACCAGTCCATAGATGGAGCACTGGCGCTTGCACACTTTGTTAACAACTTTAGGATTGACAAAAACTTTTGGTTGCATCATATACAACTCTTCTTTAAGAAATCCATTAAGGAAAGCAGTTTTGATGTCTATTTGCCAGATTTCATGATCATAAAATGCGGCAATTGGTAACATAATTCGGACAGACTTAAGCATCGCTACGGGTGAGAAAGTATCATCATAGTCAACCCCTTGAACTTGTCGAAAACCTTTTGCTACAAGTCGAGCTTTGTAGACAGTGACATTACCATCAACGCCCGTCTTCTTCTTGAAGATCCATTTATATTCAATAGCTTGCTGATCACCGGGCAAGTCCACCAAAGTCCATACTTTGTTCTCATACATGGATCCTATCTCAGATTTCATGGCCTCAAGCCATTTATCGGAATCTGGGCTCATCATAGCTTCATCATAGTTTGTAGGTTCGCCGTGGTCTAATAACATGACTTCCAGGACAGGATTACCATACCACTCTGGTGCAGAACATAATCTGGTTAACCTACAAAGTTCCGTAGTAACTTGATCTGAAGTTTCATGATCATCATCATTAGCTTCCTCTCTAGTTGGTGTAGGCATCAGGGGAACAGTTTTCTCTGATGTGCTACTTTCCAATTTGAGAGAAGGTACAATTACCTCATCAAGTTGTACTTTCCTCCCACTCACTTCTTTCGAGAGAAACACCTTCTCTACAAAAGACCCATTCTTGGCAACAAAGATCTTGCCTTCAGATATGTGGTAGAAGGTGTACCCAATAGTTTCTTAGCGTATCCTATGAAGACGCACTTCTCCGATTTGGGTTCGAGCTTATCAGGCTGAAGCCTTTTTGACACAAGTGTCGCATCCCCAAACTTTAAGAAACAACAGCTTAGGTTTCTTGCCAAACCATAGTTCATACGATGTCGTCTCAACGGATTTAGATGGTGCCATATTTAATGTGAATGTGGATGTCTCTAATGCATAACCCCAAAACAATAGTGGTAAATCGGTAAGAGACATCATAGAATGCACCATATCTAATAAAGTACGGTTACGACATTCGGACACACCATTACGATGTGGTGTTCCAGGTGGCATGAGTTGTGAAACAATTCCACATTGTTTTAAATGAAGGCCAAACTCATAACTCAAATATTCGCCTCCGCGATCAGATTGTAGAAACTTTATTTTCTTGTTATGATGATTCTCCACTTCACTCTGAAATTCTTTGAACTTTTCAAATGTATCAGACTTGTGTTTCATCAAGTAGATATACCCATACCTACTCAAATCATCTGTGACGGTCAGAAAATAACGATGCCCGCCGCGTGCCTCAGCACTCATCGGACCGCATACATCGGTATGTATTATTTCCAGTAAGTCATTAGCTTGCTCCATTGTTCTGGAGAACGAAGTTTAGTCATCTTACCCATGGGGCATGGTTCACAAGTATCAAATGATTCATAATCAAGTGATTCCAAAATTCCATCCACATGGAGTTTCTTCATGCACTTTACACCAATATGACCTAAACGGCAGTGCCACAAGTATGTTGCACAATCATTATCAACTTTGCATCTTTTGGCATCAATATTATGAGTATGTGTATCACTATGATCGAGATTCAACAAGAACATACCATTCATCAAAGGTGCATGACCATAAAATATATTACTCATATAAATACAACAACCATTTTCTTTGATTTAAATGAATAACCGTCTTGCAATAAACAAGATCTAGATATAATGTCCATGCTCAACGCTGGCACCAAAAAACTATTATTGTGGTATAAAATTAATCCCGAAGGTAGATGTAGAGGTAGCGTGCCGACGGCGATCACATCGACCTTGGAACCATTCCCGACGCACATCGTCACCTCGTCCTTAGTGAATCTTTGTTTATTTCGCAGCTCCTGTTTTGAGTTACAAATATGAGCAACCGAACTAGTATCAAATACCCAGTCGCTACAACGAGCATTAGTAAGGTACACATCAATAACATGTATATCAAATATACCTTTGTTCACTTTGCTATCCTTCTTATCCGCCAAGTATTTGGGGTAATTCCGCTTCCAGTGACCATTACCTTTGCAGTAGAAGCACTCAGTTTCATACTTGGGTCCAGCTTTGGGCTTCTTCATGGGAGCGACAACTGGCTTGCCATTCTTCTTGAAGTTCCCTTTCTTTCCCTTGCCCTTTTTATTGAAACTAGTGGTCTTGTTAACCATCAACACTTGATGCTCCTTCTTGCTTACTACCTCTGCCGATTTCAGCATCGTGAAGAACTCGGGAATCGTTTTCGTCATCCCTTGTGTAGTATAGTTCATCACAAAGCCTTTGTAGCTTGGTGGTACTGACTGAAGATTCTGTCAATATCACTCTCAACTGGAAGATCAATTCCCAGCTGATTCAAGTGGTTATGATACCCAGACATTTTGAGTATGCGTTCGGTTACAAAACTGTTCTCCTATTTACAGCTATAGATCTTGTTAGAGACTTCATATCTCTCAACCCGGGCATTAGCTTGAAATGTCAACTTTAGCTCTTGGAACATATCATATGCTCTGTGGCATTCAAAACACCTTTCAAGTCCCGGTTCTAAGCCGTAAAGCATGGCACACCGAACTATTGAGTAGTCATCAGACCGCGTTTTCCAGGCGTTCACAACGTCTAGATTAGCGGGAGCGGGTCTGTCACCTAGTGGTACATCAAGGTTATATTTTTTCTGTGCAACAATGAGGATAATCCTCAAGTTACGGAACTATTATCTAAAAATAATCAAGTTATTAATGACTGAACGAAACCAAGAAATAACCCCTCATGTGCGAAATTATAAAAGATCCCCTTTAAGATCAAACAATTCCATCGAGTTGAGTATGACTGTATGTGTGATAGCATCTACTATACCAGGAATATCAATGAAC